>BTHU01000003.1:90610978-90945978 GCA_036184795.1 Tokudaia tokunoshimensis | reverse complement strand
GCCATGAGTTGTATACTGCTCTGACAGCTGTTGGGTGCTGGGCAACCGGACTTAAAACACAGAGGTAGAACCCCGAGAGGGTAACATGGTGGTGCTCCCACACTGCACAGAGCCCATGAGGCAAGATTAGAACCATGAGGTTTGGTAAATGAGAGATTGTGTTACATTATGGGGCCAACCCGGATGTCACAATCAACTAACTGGGTGTTTTGTTTTGTCTGCAGAAGCTGGAGGGCCAACATCTGGGTTCTAGCATGTCCAAGTTCTAGCTGAGCCCACACTGTGGCTTTTCAGCGTGCATTCTGCTGACTTCTCACATGAGAGTGAGCACGCTTCCCTGTGTTCCCTCTATCAGAGCCCTGTCTTATCACCAAGGCTACCCTCAGGATTTCATCTAAATTTTCTTATCTCCAAATCTTTGACTTCAAATATCACATTTTTTTTTTGGAAGCTTGAGCTTTAAAGGTTTGGGGGTGGGGGTGACTCTGGAGATAGCAGCTGTAGAAGAGTGTGCAGGGCAGGGGGACAGAGCAGTACATAGGGTAGGGAGTGAGTGGGAGCACCCTTTTCTATGCGGAGCACTTTTTACTGAACTCAAGTACAAGCTGAGCCAATCTTGCTCCATGGTTCAAAGAACCTGGTTTGGGAAACACCTTTGAACTTTCCCTGGCCTCTTCCCAACCTAATGGTTACAGTATACCTCAAATCCCTCTGCATTCTGCCTTCAGATCCTTCAGAACGACTTTCTTCTAAACTTCACCATTGTTCAAGACAAAAGTCCCTGTGGACCACACCCTCAGTAGAGACCAACTAATCCTGGCCCTTGAAACTGGGGAGACCGGAGCTGAGGAGCATTACATCAAAAGCCCAAAAAAACATAAAGAGGCTCTTAACTCTCAGAATGCTTCAGGAGGAATATAATGGGAGATATTCATGCAACAACTTTCAGGAGCTGAGTAGGTAAAGTAAATGAACAAGCTGGCTGACATGGGAGTGCTGGTGGTGGTGTTAAACTGGGGAATAACCCCAGGTCTCTAAATAGGATGGCCTCTAATCTGTTCCAGCCAACTGTTGCTATGGAAGATTACAGGCAAGAATTGCAAGCTCTTGCTATGTCCCAAGAGAAGCCATAACTTCATATTACTATATAAAATTGACCAATTTTTAATGTTGGCAGCTAATTTGAATTAGTTGCATGGGTCAACAAGACACACTGCCTGTGAGAGATGTGGACTGCGTGAGAATTGGAGGTTTGCCTGGAGTGGTCCCTGCCTTGGCTATTGCAAGAGTCGAGGGTAGATGAGGAAATATTCCACAACTATATAAGAGATGGCAAACTTAGACATGTTATTAAAATGTAGGCATTATGAAAGTACAAATAAAAAAAATAAGCTTCCCCTAAAATCTTACAAAATGCATTGAAAACCAGTCAAACTTAAGGTGCAGGGAGCACTCTGGATGGCTAGAGCAGCTCTGACTAATTTGCCTCAACAATACAGTTCTTCTTTCATGAGAATACCGTGGGTTGTCTGTCACCTGAGTGTGTCCCTGAAACACCAGTTGGTGATGTGAGCCTTTAAAGAGATAGAACCTAAGGCTGGCATGTGGCTCAGCCGTAGAGTACTTGCTTATGAGAGTAGGACGCTGTGTTCAGTCGTTACACTGAAAACCAGGAAGAGGTGCTGCCTAATGAAGGTGGCAAGGCCATCAACTTCAAAGGGGGTGTCATAGAGTAAGCTTCCTCTTGAGAGAATGAGTTGTTATAAAATAAGGACTCTTGGGTCTCTTCCTCCCCACTTACAGCACTCTACTGTGACATCACTTGTCATGAGGTTTCCACCATATGCTTAACTAATGGGATTACCAAATCTTGGAGGCTCCAAACCTGTGAGTTTAGTAAACTTGTTTTCTCTATAAGATGCTCACTTCATGTTTTGTCGTGGTGGTTAATGTTGTTGTTGTTGTTGTTACAGCAATGGAAAATAGATTAATTCACTCAGGATGGGACCACTCCTGTTCAGGATGGTGCTAGGAGCCAAAGGCTGTGAATGCAAGTGGGTGGCGGGAAACTCAGGACAGATGCTATTTCCTCGACTGACTGCTTACACTTTCTATTTCCTCTTGTGTTCAGCCTGGGATGCTCCGACGTCCTCGAATTCTGCAGTGTGTACTTACTGGTGGTCTGAACTGGATTCATTTCTGCTCCCTTGCTGTGGCAGGTTTGGTTTTGTTTGGTTTTGTTTTGATCAGGAGGAGCAAGGAGCACCTCGCGGATGTGATGAAAAGTGGCTGTGCTGCAGCCTCAGCCAATCAGCACTCTGAAAAGGCATCTGGGCGGAAAAGCAGGGGAAGAAATGGATCTCTGTAATCAGTATCTTAACTGCGATTGCTATTGTGATGGGACACCATGACCAAAAGCAAATTGGGAAGGAAATGGTTTAGCTCACTCACAGTTCCATATAACAGTTCATTATCAAAAGCAGTGAGGATAAGAACTCAAGCAGGGCAGGAACCTGGAGGCAAGAGCTGATGCAGAGGCCATGGAGGGGTGCTGCTTACTGGCTTGCTCTCCATAACTTGATTAGCCTGCTTTCTTATAGAACCCAGGACCACCATCTCAGGGATGGCACCACCCACAATGGGCTGAACCCTCCCCCATTAATCAATTAAGAAAATGTCCTACATTGGGTCATACGGAGGAATTTTCTCAGTTAAGGTCCCTTCCTTTCAGATGACTCTAACTTGCATCAAGTTGGTGTAAGCCTAGCCAGGACAATCAGTAAGTGCATTTTAACAAAGGAGAAAGGGATAAACTGATGCTTTCCCCATCTTCTCCCTTTAAAAATTCCAGAGAGACAGCTTAACCTACAGCCTTGCCCTTGGGCATTAAATTGCATCCACTTCTTCAATCATTCAGTCAACAAGCACTCCCTGAGGCTTGCACAGCACGTGCTTGGCCATGCAAGGATGAGGTCAGTGGAGAAGAGCAGACGGGTGCATTTTCTCCCAGGACAGACATTTCATTAAGAAAAAATAAGCCAAATAAACTAGGTTTGAAAGTATTTTTAAGTAAGTGGTTAAAAAACATTGCATGATACTGTGAGGAAAAAAATAAATGTCTTGAAGGCTGGGTGATAGAGCTTAGTGGGAAGGGGCATGACACACACAGCACACACACACAACTATTTCTCAATCCCTATGTCTTATGATTCAGGTTCATGGTGTCTTCAGCAGTACAGCCTTCCCAGGAAGTTCTGGAGGGTAACAGAGAGCAGTGGCAATAGCTTGTAACATTTGAGGGAGACCTATGGAACCCCACGCCCCAACAACCCAAAAGGAGGTAGTCCATATCTATCTGTTCCTGGACTTTTTCTTTGGCAACCAAAGATGGCTTACGCACTCCATTATGGAGCCATTCCATTTACCCCACCCTTTTACATATGTAGACATTTTAAGAAGTTTCTACAGTAGTAGATAGAAAATCTTATAAAGAACAGATGCCACACCTGAGGAGCAGGGCACTACAACAATAGCATTCAGAGAGAAATACAGATAGGAAGGACAAACTCTGAGGTGAATGGAAGTCATCAATGTTGATTGGTAAGTTATGCATCTGACTGGGCTGTGTCTAAGGAAACTCAACAGGGCTCACTGATGTGCTGCTGTTCTGGGAAAAGGAAGACAGAGGCTCCTCATTTAAGCTGGCCCCAAGAGGACAGGCACCTCGGGCTCACTTTCTGTATCAGACACCAGAGGGAACCAAAGGCAGGCCTTGAGGAAGAAGTCTGAGAACATGGGTGTTTCACAGAGGAGAGTAAACACGGGCCCCCACTTTCTTTTGGTGCCTGAGCAGGTTTGGACAGCGACTCCTAAGCATGGGCTATTTCACTAGAGAAAGCGTTACATCATTACTTTCACAAACCACCCTGATAAGTCTCATTCTTCAAAGCCAGTGGTTTAGAAACCCCAGAAGGCTCAGTGGAACGGTGAGGCATCTGAAGGCAGTCCTGTGAGCAGGCACCTGAGGGCACGCTGTTCCTGTAGTCCTGACGCTGCTCTGACTGTGAGAGCCAGAATGGGGAAGAAGTGCCCGCTTAGGTCAGGTGGGAGAATGGTTACTTCACAAGGAGGAGAACTAAAGGTCCTACAAATGTAGACGAAGGGTCTGTGAGTGGAGTCGGGTGAGAGAATCTCCTCTTGTTGCCCAGGAGCTGGGGCTTCATGAGGCAGGCCGGTCTCTGGACAGACAGAACCCCAGCAATGGTTCCTGGCCACAACAGGCTCTAGACCGTGTCCCATCTTCGCAGGGGCTTCGGAGAGAAAAGAGTTGACATTTGGAAGCTCACACTAGTCCTTCAGAGACCTCTTGACAGGTAGAACCACATCTGGAGTCCTACTGACTGTGTTCATCCCACTTGGCGAGGATAAGACCACTACCACAAATTTTAAGCCAAATGTGAAGCAAGCTTTATTAAATACTGGCCAGGATGGTGGCAACTGGCTGGGATGCTACCTGGGGTTCTCAGAGTATGGTCAAGAATTGCAATAGCCAGAGACTTATAAAGGCAAAACCCACAAGGCTGCCTGCTTCTAGCACTCATCAACTGGGAGCAAGCATACATCACGACACACTTCTTCCCATCTATTTGTGATCAAGTACGTCCTGCTCAGTTGCGGCAGTCAAGCTTGTTTATAGAAGCAACAACACGTGGCTTGTTACCTGACATACACAGCAACCCCTTGCATTCCAGAAAGTTATCCGTTCTTGTTTGATAGATTTTTTTATTTTATAGATCTGTTAAGCACCATAATTTAAACTTAAAACATAACTTTGGCCTCAAAACAGGACTAAGGAATAATTCTCAAGCAAGAAGCAGTTTGTTTTGCAGATGTGTGTTAAACTAAAATCCAGAACATCTTTATTGAACCATTACAGATAGCAGCCAGAAAGAAATACCCAGCCCTGAGACAGATTCCCTCAGCAACCACTAGCAGAGCTGGATAGCAACTGGAAAAGGGTAGAATGTTTGCTGAGCATGCTCAAAGCCATGGGTCTGAACTCCAGGAACACATAGGATCAAATATTGTAGCAGGGGTGACTGTCATTTCTACACCAGGAAGGTGCAGGCAGGAGGACCAGGGCCATCGTTAGCTGCTTGCCAGTTCAAGGTTAGCTTAGATGGTTCAAGACTATCTAAGACACAAAAAAAGAATTTGAGGTTGAGGTGGTCTTATAATTAAGGCTGGGATATTTCTCCTTCTCTTAACACAATAATAAAATGATATTATCCCACTGAGGCATGTCTTCTTGTTCCTGAGTGTCAAAACTGAAGTGCGCAAATGTGCAGCTCGCCTGACATCAGGCCCTGATAGTGTGTATTGACAGAAGCATGGACAGCCTTGATTAAGAGTGGCTTCTGAAAATAAGTTCTTAAGCCAAGGGATCCTTGGTGATCGATGAAAATAGTAAATGAACTGGGAAACTGACCATTGTTCAGGAAGAATGTAGAAACTGAATTCATTTTTTCAGTCTGGAGAAGTAAGTTAATGAAGAAGAGACCACGCAGTCGTCAGTACCAAGGAAGTTGAGAGTGCCAGAGACTCACCATCAAAGTATAGAAAATGTTAAAAACAAAACAAAAACATAGCAAGATCACTTAAAATCCACAGGAGCCCACTGTGAGCCTCCCTTCCTCAACTACAGTCCTTTGCTCCAAGTTCTAGTAGGGAGTCTTCAAGTGTGTGACTTTGTGGAAGTTGTTCTATGACCTTATCTCTGGAACGGTCAGTTTTCAATATGGCTGCTGAATATGTGTGGCTGTATATGAATAGGTACAGCACATCAGTTAGCACCCACATCCTTAAAAAGTTTCTTCACCACCATGGCCAAAATCACCACTGCCCTGAAAAGAGAGTGCAGATCGGTGCTAGCAGGCCCAAGCATGGCCAATGTGGTGCCATGTTTTGCCTTTTACCCTCCTTCTCCCCCTTGCTAAAACCAGATAACATTCCTAATGCTAGCACCTAAGGTCTATTCCCTTATTTGGTCACTAGCTCATTCCTGAGACAGCAAGGTCCAACAATCAAAATTCTTTAAAGAGCTAATATGTCCAATTAGGACATGCCAACTCACCGTAGCACAGATTCCCTTTTCTCCTTAAAAATCCACTCCTGCTGAAAGCGCTTGTTTGTTCACTGCTTACTTGCCTGCTGGCTGGTGTGCTTGTTTCTGTTGCTATGGCTACCACTGCTGTTGCTGCTTGCTGTCTACTTTTGAAGCCCTGCCCCCCCTCACTTATCCTTCTGGGATAATAAATCTCTTTTGGTGTCTGGGTGTGTCGTGTGCCTGTTGGGGTGGGGGAGACCTCCCTTACAGAGAAGCTTGAGCCCTCTGGAGACTTTTCATAGATTATACTTGGATAGCAAACCTTCTCTCCCTAGTTATATTTCCTAAGATCCCATTCTGTTCCCAAGCACAGACTCTGCAGGATGACTGCTGTCCTGAGATCCTGGTTTTCTTCTGCCTTGGATGAGTTGCTGCCATACATTCGGTTTCGTATTTTACAGCCTGTTAGCAAATCGCAGCCCACATCCCAGATCCTCTCATCTCACATCTTATTTCACCAGCTCATTTCCAGGAAAAAAGACGCCTTCTCTCTGGAAGATACCCAAACAGCCAGAATACTAAGATCGGGAGGACCTAACCATCTCCTAAAACTCAGAGTATTAAAAAAAACAATCCTAGCTCAGCATGATTATATGTGCCCATAGTTTTAACTACTTGGGTCACAGAGGGAGAACCACGGGAGTCCATGAGTTTCAGACCAGTCTTGGTGCTAAGGTTTGAACCTTCATAGGCTCAGATTTTGTACCTTTCTCTCAGCTTTTGGTGCAGTTTGGGGAGGCTATGAAACCTTTGGGAGTTGTGGTCTCACCAGAAGAATTAGCTCCTTAGCAACAGACCATGGAGACTATACCCACACCCTGGTTTCTGTTCCACTCCCTACTTCTTAGTCTGCCACACAGCCCTACAGCCATGACAAAGCTGCCACAACACACTGACGCAGACACTCAGAAACTGCACACACAGATCTTTCCTCCCAGAAGTTGCTTCTGTCAGAAGAGAGCAAAACTATATCTCACGACGAACACAGACTTGCCCGAGCAGAGGACACCCAGGAACAAAGAATATTGTCCTATCCCAGGGCCTAGAACAGTTTGATGCAAAATAAATAGACTGTAAGTAATGTTGAGTGCGTGAATTGTTTGTTTTGTCCATACATGTACTAAAATTGGACACACGACTTAAGCACAAATCTGAGGAGCTTCTCGGAACCTTTAATGGCTGGAATGCATTATGCATTTCTGAAGGATGATGATTTGCTCAGTGCATGCCCAAAGGATGACTCTCATTCCTCACTGGGTGCCAATTAACACTGTATAAAACATGATCATCTAGAACAAGTTCTGAGACCTGGCAGCCCTGCTTCTCTCTCTACCAATGTCATTTATTCACTTATGATTTAGCTAGTTGTCATTTGATCAAAGCTAACTGAAATTATTTTTGTAAAGACATTATTTTGTGTAACTTACAAAGGGATCCTTAACTATACATTTGGCATCATAGAGTTCCCAAAAAAATACAAGTGGAGGATGCTGGCCCTGGATAGGCATTCACGGGAGATTCTAACTGATTGGCAGATTCCAAATAACATAAATCAAAGACAATTTGACATAGGTACATGGAAATTTTAGTATGTGACGTTTTCATGTAGCAGCATTACTGTGAAGGACAGCCCTCCCAGAAGGTAAAAAGAGAGAGGACATTTACCATGTCTGCTCCTTCGTGTCCAATGCATCCCTTAAGATACTTGCCAACTCTAGCTGCCAAGAAAATGTAATAGATGCAAAAGGACCTAAAGCTGGTTGTGGTGAATCCTTTGTCCCATATGTATGCATATTCATTTAAAATAGTTTTACATTTACTTATTTTCTTGTGTGTAGGAGGGGCAGGGGCAGAGAGTGCACCACAGTGTATTAACAATCTACAGGACCATTGTGTAAATATACCACATCTTCTGAATCCATTCCTCCGTTGAGGGACATCTGGGTTCTTTCCAGCTTCTGGCTATTATAAATAAGGCTGCTATGAACATAGTGGAGCATGTGTCCTTAATGCATGCAGGTAAAGCCTCTGGGTATATGCCCAGGAGTGGTATAGCCGGATCCTCCGGGAGTGTCATGCCCAGTTTTCTGAGGAACTGTCAGACTGCTTTCCAGAGTGGTTGTACCAGCTTGCAATTCCACCAGCAGTGGAGGAACGTTCCTCTTTCTCCACATCCTCGCCAAAAACTGCTGTCTCTTGTGTTTTTGATCTTAGCCATTCTGACTGGTGTGAGATGGAATCTCAGGGTTGTTTTGATTTACATTTCCCTAATGACTAAGGATGATGAACATCTCTTTAGGTGCTTCTCAGCCATTAGATATTCTTCAGGTAAGAACTCTTTGTTTAGCTCTGTACCCCATTTTTTAATAGGGTTACTTGCCTCTCTGGAGTTTAACTTCTTGAGTTCTTTGTATATATTGAATATTAGCCCTCTGCCGGATGTAGAGTTGGTAAAGATCATTTCCCAGTTAGTTGGTTGCCGCTTTGTCTTAAAAAAAAAAAAACAAAAACAAAAAAAACAAAAAAACCAATCTACAGGACCCAGCTCTTTCCTTCCACCGCGTGGGTCCAGGACCAAGCCCAAGTCCTGGCAGCAAGTACCTTTACTACTGAGCCTTCTTACAGGCCCTGCGTGCTCATTTATAATGATGCCACATCTATCCAGAATTCCCTTATCAAAAAAAGGAAAAGAATACTAAGTTAAAGCCTAGATATGACAGCACATACCTGTGATCCAGCACTTGGGATGCAGAGACGGGACTGCCAGAAGTTCAAGGTCACCCCTGTGAATATATTGAGTTTAAGGTCAGCTTAGGCTACATATGATACTGTCTCAATAAGAAAGTAATTAAAAGAAAATTTAATTAATTAATTTAATTACTTTGAAGTAAACTGATGTTCAAATGCCCAAATGAGACAATTCATAGTTTGTTCTGAAATAGATATGCCTTGCTTAGTGCTACATCCCTCTCTATTAGCCACAAGTGCCAGGAACCACTCTCACTTTGATCTTCAGCCCCTTTCATTGTTACTGGTGGGCTCAGCTATTCAGGCTCATTTACGTTGAAAAGATACTAGCTCTTGATTTAGCCAAGTTAGCTAACCAAAGTAAGTAGGTTGGAACAAACATAGCTCTCCCACAGTGGGGTCGCCTAGCGACACAACCTGCATCCACCTTCCCTTGATTTTTAGCTAATCAATATCCTCCAGCTGTGGCCAACTTCCCTCTAAGGTTCTGAGAACAAGTCAAAGCAAGTCTCCTGAGATAAAGTCTACATCCTGCTTGCTCCCCTTTATATTGCAGAGTGAGAAAAATAAAAATTGCAGCTGGATCAGAATTCCTGTCTTGCTGTTGGTTCTTTGCATCTCTTGTCCCCCATTCTCTCCTAGGTGCCCCTGAGGACCCCCGTCGACTGTCTTGCAGGTCAGGACACACAAGTAGAGTCAATTTTATTCTTACACCACACACAATCCTAGTAAATTTAAGCTCTTGTTTAAAGGCATAAGAACAAAGTTAAAAATCTAATTATTAACAAAATCCACCAGCCTGGGACTCTTCAGTCTGCTGAACAAATGCTGTGATGACTCACTAGTCCGCTTGTCCTGAGGCCTTTATGGTCTGCCTTGGGAAGGACAGGTGGGGAGGTGATCTGCCCAGAGCCCATGGGTTTCTCACAGGGATATTTTTCTGACTCCAAATCTGACAGAAGAAGCCCCAGCTTCAGATCATCTTTGCCAAGCACAGTCCAGTCCTGTACCAACCTCATTGTCCCTTATGTAGTGAGTTTGGAACCAGCTTTCCTTTAGGAGAGTTGAAAGCTGATATGTATGCCTCTACCCCTTTTTTGTGTGATGATTATACCTTTCAAAACTAAAATTTAGGACACTAAAGTCTAAATGCAGATCATTTAGTGGTGTACTTAAACTATTTGATTGAAGCAAAATCCACATGAAAAATGATTTTGCTGTGTTTAAATTTATATATAATTAGCTATGTGATTTGTAAATATTATAGATCAAAATTTTCCTTAAAAATGTGTTCTGTGACAACCTGCTTTTACATTATAGCCCATGTATGTATCAGTAGACATGCCTGCTTGTTGAGTTGGCTTTATTTCTCTGTGCTTCTTGGAATATTTTTTTTTTTTTGCATATAAAATTTTGTTCAAGCTGTTTGGTTTCTATGGCAGTAGGGGAAAAATGAAACCTGTTTTCTCTATGAAAAAAAGCAAGCCTGGCCCACTTCTCTGCTTATAAGAATGTACGTTTCTCTCTCCTGGCCAAGTCCAACAGGTTTGTTGGGCTCAGAAGCCTTTTATAGCCTGGAGGTCTGGACAGTACTCGGCTCATTTGTAAAAATAAAGAACAAGGGCTGGCATCCATCTTGGAGGGGTAAGCAGCACAGACAGTGCTTTGAGATGGACTCTAAAATAAGTCTTATGACAGTGGGGAGCACTATGGTGACGTGAGATGGACTCTAAAATGAGTCTTACGACAGTGGGGCACTGTGGTGAGGTGAGATGGACTCTAAAATGAGTCATGACAGTGGGCGCACTGTGGTTAGGGGGAGGGGAGCCTCCTCAGAATTCCCTGAATCCCAGTCCTGCCCAGACCTTCAAGTGACAGGCAGTCCAAACAGGATAGAGTGGGACTCCACCTGTCCTAGTCTGCTTCTGGTCCAAGAAGTCTGCCCACCTGACCACCTGAGGGGGAATTGTAAAGTAAAACTTGTCAGCGGAGAATAATCGTGTCTAAAGTTAGCTACCTTAACACAAGCATTTGGTGAGTCTGGCTGATCCCTCAACAGAAGGAAACATTCTACTACTGTCTTAATGAGCACAACAGCATGAGGAGCTGCTATAGATAAATACATAGAGTTATATATATATGATACATGTTATTTCATAGAGGCCGTAGTGTTTTTGCATAGTTATAAAGTCAGGGTCTTCATTTTCTATTTTTCTTGTGCTCCTGTGGTTCCTTTGATTGATGTCTTTTCATCAATGGACTAACCAAAGAATCTAGCTCATTTTCTATCAGGACAATGTCAGTGGGGAGGAAACAATACCAGGAACAGATTAAGCCAAATCTAGTTTCAATAGTACTTCCTAACATTGAACCATATAGCAAATGACAAACTGCCCCTCAGCAAATTGTACTTGTGAGTGAGGCCACACATCCAGACATGCCCACTGTCACAACTCCCCACCCACATACCCACTCCATTAACCCTTAACTCTGGTCCTTTCTCCTCAAGCTCATGGTCAATCTTCCTTTGGGTCAACAAATGTATAATGGTCTTCAATGGTCTGACTTGCTTAATCTGTATTTTTTTAAACAGAAGTCACGTAGTCCAGCCTGGTCTTGAATTGCCTATGTACCAAAGGATGCCCTTGAACTTCCCTTAACATTAACGTTAACTCCTGCCCTTAACATTCAAGCATTGGCATCACAGACATGTACCACCATGATGAGCTTTTAATTGTCTAATATTTTATGATAAAGAAAACCTGTAACTTCCTGTCACCTAGAGCCAGTCTGAGCATCAGCTCCTCAGGACAGTGCTCTCTGTGACTGGGCCTGTTGTGTCCCTCACACAGAAAGTCACCTGCTCACAGGCCTTTTTCTCTAGCCCAGGGAGTGTGTTAAAGGCAGGAACCAGGTATCACTCTTAACTTTGAGTTCTAGCCATGACTACAGTCATGGAATCTGCACTCAGACAAGCTTGGTAACTTGGATTTTACTGGGAAACCTGGATCAGATGCTGAGGATTGAAAGAGGACTGAGTCAATGCCCTTACCTTCAAGGAACTTACAGCTGCCAACTGCCAGTCAACCAGAGGTGTGTTACATATGCCTGGAAACAAACCTTCCTCTTCCTTAAAATCTTTGGGTAGGCATCAAGGGGGCAGCGGGGTGGGGGTGGGGCACACCATAGTGTTCTTCCCGCTGAGCCTCCCCCACTAACTCTTTCATTTCTGCTATTGACTTTAGTTAAGGTGTTTGTTCCTCTTGTCCTTCTTTGCACTATTAGATTTTATTCTACATTATTAAAAGCATTTTCTTCGGTGTTGGAAGGAACCAAATTTTGTAGGTGGGGCGAAGATGTCATCAGATTTTTCATTCATTTGCTTTTAGTGGTGTGCCAGTTCCATCCAGAAAGGATGCAACAGCTGAACCTGACTGCCATTGAAGTCATCAGCTGAGTTGTGTAACAAAGTGGAAGGGCCCATGTCACCACGTTAAAGCTGTCATTAGAGACCTGTTGTTCTTAAGCCTGGTCCTCTTTCTCTGTGATGAAGGGTTCTGTGAAGAACATCTGATTTAAGAAAAGAAAAGCAGAGAGAGAGAGAGAGTGTCTCGGTCAGCCTGTGTGCTCTGGCCCTGGGTCAGCCACTCAGTCTTTTCTTACATGTACCCGTCCTGTGCTTCAGACCAAGTGAACGCCATCCCCCATGCTTCTCTCCACTCTGTAGACTCTCCTCCGCATCTTATTTCCTCATCTAGTCTCTACTCACTGTAAGAGTCAGCTTTAGCCCGTCCTCTCCCATAGGGCCTGTTTGGAAGATGTCTAGAACTCAGATCTACTTGTTGCACAAATGAGTAGATATAGGATATCATTCACAAGCCCATGGGTTGTGTTGGATTATCATTGATGGTTAATATATGTATGAATTATGTTTGAGCCCTCATGGCCAGTTCCTGCTACTCTGTGTTTTTGTATGGTACTGGGCAACAGACACACAAAAATGTGTTTGTAAAAACTGCTCCCCAGGAGGCTTCATCCAGCAACTGATGAAAACAGATGCAGAGAGCCACAGCCAAACATTAGGCAGAGCTTGAGGACCCTTCAGAAGAGCTGGAGGAAGGATTATAGGAGCCAGAGGGGTCAAGGACACCACAAGCAAACCACAGAATCGACTAACCCAGGCTCATAGGGCCTCAGCAAGACTGAACCAGCAACCAGGGAGCCTGCATGGAACTGACCTAGGCCCTCTATATATACATTATAACTGTGTTTCTTGGTCTCTTGTGGGATTCCTAACAGTGGAGGCAGGGACTGTCTCTGACCCTTTTGCCTGCATTTGGGACCCTTTTCCTCCTACTGGGCTGTCTTGTCCGGCCTTAACATGAGGGGATGTGCCTAGTCTTGTTGCAACTTGATATGCCATGTTTGGTTGATATCCCTGGGAGGTCTGCTTTTATTCTGACGGGAAACATAGGAGTGGAATGCGGTTTGGGGAAAGGACTGGAGGGGGACAAGGGAGGGGAGACTTGGAATATAATATATGCAAGAATAAATTTAAAATGTAAAAGAAAAGTGCTTTCAAGAATTGTAGTATTCTTAGGACTATCATTTCTCATTCACACACACACACACACACATACACACACACACACACACACACATACCCCGCTCACAAATCATTCGTTTCATTCCTTAATCCAAATTCAGGCAGATCCAATTCTTCTCTCAGTATTTCCCACTCAGGGACAAGTCTTTGGAGACATCCCCGAGAAAATCCAAGTAAAGGTATTCATGGGAACTCAGACCTTGGCACCATTGCTCGCGTGTCCTCCTGAAAGACAGGGAGAGTTTTCCTTCCATGTTAGTGTGACGTTTTGTTCCAATACACAACAAATGAAGGCAGGTATCGGGGAGAAGGACTGAGGAGGATCAACAAGAAGTCTTGATGTCTCAGATATCTATTGTCATCAGAATCCAGTGTTCAGAGCCAAGAACATGGACCAGAGAGACCCAAGCATGATGCACAAGGAAAGGATTGTGAAGTAGCAACCATGAGCGTCTGCAGCTGCTGGATGCCTCTCCATTGAACAGATGAGAAAACCGAGGCTCAGACCTGAGTGGCATGAAGTCTGACTCCAAAGCTTATTTACTTCATTTACACCATATTATGGGGCTTTTGTATCAATGCTTTTTTTAAAAAATTATTTATTTTTTTATTTTATGTCCACTGGTGTTTTGCCTTATGTGTGTCTGTGTGAGGATGTCAGATCCCCTGGAACCAGAGTCACAGACAGTTGTGAGCTTCTTTGTAGGGCTGGGAATCGAACCCCGGTCCTCTGGATGAGCGCCCAGTACTTTAACTGTTGAGCCAACTCTTCAGCCCTCTTCCTACCAATTCTCGACGCTCATTCAAAAAAAGAAAATTATATAAAGTATGACTCTAGTATTCTGTTTTTTATCATAAACTGATTTTAATGCCCCCCTTTTTTTCTTAAATGGCTTCAAATACTTGTTAAAGTAATACCAAGTATTGGAGTTCAGTATGTTCTAGAAAGCTTTGAAAATTATAGAATAAAATTGCTATATGGTTAGTAAAATATATTGCTTGCTTTGGTCAACAGTTTCATAAACTGTGGGTAGACATTTTAATTCACCCAGTTGAACAAAGTTACACTATAGAAAAACTAAATTGACCCAGCTGTGACCAGACCTTGACTTCTGGGCTCATCTCGCCTCGTCTAGGATGGGACAGGATTGGCAGGACCCACGTAATGAATGGTATCCCACATGAGCCGCTCAGCTGCCAGAAGAGGGGAATCTCATTTCAGGAAGGTTTTAGGTTCAGTAATTTAGAGCCTTGTTTTTAAAAATCAAATTTATCTGTTAGGTCAGTTTCAACATAACAGAGAGAAAGGGGGAGAGAACAAAAAGGAAAGGGGGAAATGGAAGGAAAGAAAAATACCAAAATATGAGATACACTATTGTGTCAGAGGGAGCTAGCCGGCCAAGGATCTGTCTACCATAAACCTTCTCCATCTGGTAAACGTTTTGTTTATGAAAGGGTTTCACTGTGTTTCTGGAACTCAATGCCCTGGAGCCCACTCCTTCCCCCATTCCTTCATTTCTTTTGCACAGATTATTTTGAAACCAGCCAATCTTGTAGGACCAGTGGAGCTGAGACAGTCACCACCAGAATTACAACAAAATCAAGTGAACTTCCAGTCTGGGAGCACACTAACAGACTTCTGTGGTGACATTCGTTCATATGATCTTTGGTGCTAAATCAAGAATGTTGGTCATTTTAACACAAGGAAGGAAAGAAGGAGAAAAGAAGAAGAAAGGGGGAGAGAAAGCAGTTGCATTCCATCTAGTTTTAACAAAAAAAGTGTTTTTGCAAACTAGTTTGCCACTGAAGTATTTTTAAATGTAAATGTTTACTGGAGAGGGATATAAAAATGAGTAGTGGTTTCATAAGGTTTTTTTATAGTAACAGAACAAAGAAAGTCACAAATCTAGAGTTTTAAAGTATTTATTTTCACTTAAATATCCCTTCCCTTTCCCCACCCCTCCTCTCAATGTCTTCTGCCCTGTCCATCACCCCTCTCATTTTCATGGACTCTTTCTAATTACATATGTGTCTGTGAGTGAGTGAGTGTGTGTACACCCTGATGAATCCATTTAATATTGCTTGGGTATGTTTTTAGGGATGACCACTGGGTATTGGGTGTCCCATTGGGGACTGTCATCCCTAGGGAAGACTAATTCTTCATCTTTCAATAGTCATTAATTGCCTGTACTCATTCTTCTAGGAGTGAGACCCTATGAGACTCCCTCATCCAAATTGTCATCGCTATGACAAGTGGTGTTGTCGTTGTTCAGGTCTTGTTGAGGCAGCCATATTGTTGAGATGTCATGAGTGTAGCCTCCCTGTCGTATTTAAAAGACAAAATCCTGCAGCAGACTTCCTGATCCTCTGGCTTTTACAATCTTCCTGTTCCCACCTCTGTGATGATCTCTGAGTCTTGGGTGCAGGAGAAGTGTTGTAAATAAATCTGCTGGGGTTAGGCACCCTACCATCAGTCACTCTGTGTGTTTTGACCAGTTGTAGTTTTCTGTAATGATCTCCATCTGGTGCAAAGAAACGTTTCTTTGATGAGTTATGAGAGCTATGTTTATCTGTTGGTTTT
The DNA here is from genome assembly GCA_036184795.1 of Tokudaia tokunoshimensis. Classification (NCBI taxonomy): domain Eukaryota; kingdom Metazoa; phylum Chordata; class Mammalia; order Rodentia; family Muridae; genus Tokudaia; species Tokudaia tokunoshimensis. The sequence goes on along the minus strand of BTHU01000003.1, from coordinate 90,929,877 downwards.
AAGGATAAGTATTTAAAATACAGTTAGGAATTATGCTGGTATAGCAAAACAGTAGTGGTAGTTACCCTCTAAGACTCATGACCTCAGGAACCATAGGAAGTGGAGGGGTGGGAGGATGGCTATTTTGTAGGATAAAGAAAGCCCAAGATAAACTGTAATTGGGCTCTGAGCCTGCACCATTCCATTCTCTCCACATCCCTAAAGTTCTAATCAGGCAACCAGCTATTGAAGATACAGCTATTTTCCAGTAATTCCCATTAATGGGTGTCTGTCTGCCTCAGTCTTTCTGCACTTAAATGTTGATGCAGATCACTCTCTTAGCTGAACCTAGAGCTCAACCACTAGTAAGCCAGTTTGTTCTGGGGACCCCCGTCTCTATTCCAAAAGCTCTTGGATTATAGACAGGCATCCATGCTCACCTGGCACTTACATATGTGAGCCAAGGATTTGAACTCACGTCTTCACACCTGAGCATTGAGCGCTTTATCCTTTGCGCTATCTCCCAAGATTGACCTCCTTGTGCCAATCTGGGATTTGTAACACTAGCAGGAAGGGACATCTCCCTTCAGTCATTAGGAGCTTCTCACACACAATGTTCCTAAAGGCAGCCTTAGGGAAAGGAGATACTAGCAGAAGCAGGTATGGCTCAGATCTTCCAGCAGGAGACAAAATGATGGAGCTATAATCAGCCTTAGAAATACCCTAAAAGGCACCAGGGAGTGTTGACTCCTAGAAACCGAAGAAAGGAGACTCCTGAGAGGGACTCGGTCCCGATTATGGGGAAGCCGCTCAAAGGTAAAGTTAGCATTGATTCCCATTCCCACAACAGGTGTCAAGCAAACTTGATACCTTGTTTTGTTTTGGTTGTTTAACCTTTCACAGCTGATAGGACTCCACAGCTCGGTGGAAAACCCTGCTGCGTAAATCAGCCTATTTCCAGAGAAGTAAGGTATCTGCCAGCCCAACCTGGGGAGTTCATTCATGTTCAGGAAATGTGTTAATGAGTCAGAGCCTGTGAGCCTAATCTCATTATTAAAGACTGTTTCTACCCAAGGAGGAACCAGAGACCCGGACACTGTCCCTTTCTGCCTCTTCTAATTTTAGAATACGAGACTTAGAGGTGCAAAGCACATTTCTTTATGAAGCCTCAGGAATCCCTTCCGAGCAATACTCTTGTTTCTATTCTGTTAGCGTATTAATTTGCTAACAACTGGAATGAAAATATCCAGGAGTTTTTACACTTTGTGTAACCGTGGAGCAACTCACACAAGCAACGCTGCTACTTCCTTGGGGCTTCTCGTGAAAACTTTCTGCTTCTCACAGTCTTTATCATGCTTTTCTACTTTTGAAGTTTTTTTTTTTAATGTATTATTATGTATTGCGTATAGGGGTGGAGAGCTGCGATGACTCTACGTGTGTGAATTCTGGGGTCAAACTCAGGTTTGTGTCAAACCCAGGAGTTGACACAAAAATAGAGTTCTCATTTCGAAAGGACTAAGAGAGAGTTTATTCTAGAGCCAAATCTGAGAGACTGTGGCTTGGAAACACAGGTTTAGGATATCCCAAATTCCATGTTCCAATGTGGAAGAAGAGTCATGAAGTCTTTATGGTTAAAAAAAAAAAAGGAAAATCAGAAATCATTGAAACATCATCTTAGGTTAAAGGTTCACGATGCCTTATGATATGTATATCTATCCTTTTGCTAAACACTAAGGTCTCTTGTGTTCAAGATTTTTAATTTTATGTTTCACATCAGAATGGAAAACTACCAAGAAGAGCTACAACAAGACTAGCTGTTGTTTACTCTGTATTTACTCAGAACTTTCTATGCAATATGAGTTTCGATTCTCAAAATGATCCTGAGGGCAAAGGTCACATGGAACACCCTACCCTGGCTTCCAGAGGCAGGGAGTACACAATTAAGGCCTGACCATATGCATTCCTCTCTGGATTCTGACCATGTAATAGTTCTGGGCAGGAGTTCCAACCTGCACATAGTAGTGAAAGGGGCCCGGGTCTTAGCTTCTGCCCCCAGGGGAAGAGAGAACATGTATGGAGAAATTTTGCTGTGGCCGTTTCCTTGAATGGCACATATGGCCCACACATAAGTAAAATAGAGTAGTGTAAATCTGCACTTGCACTGTGTATATACAGATAGGAATTTTACAAAAACAACCCTTAGCCTTTTGAATAGCTCTCAGCAGCTTGCACAGGATAGAAGCCTTGTAGTTATAAAACGTATCAAAACTATTCCTCCTTTAAGAATGTAGAATAATTCCTTTGAGAAGCGATTAGGTCATAAGCAACATCCTAGTCTGTTTCCTGCTCACCTTTGATCACTCTCCTGGGACAACCAGCAGCCCAACTAGAGAGGACTCAGCAACCCAAGACCAGAGAGCTAAGGCCCCCTCCAGCAATGATACACAGTGGCCACACAACATCTCACACACATGTGAGCCGTGAGACTCGAGAGGGCCACTGTAACCCTAGTCATGTGTTCAGATGACAGGACCTGGCTTAGAACCCTGAAAAACTCTGATCCAGATCAGAGCTAAGCTGCTCCCAAACTCCTGACCCAGAGAAACCAGCAACAAAGACATCATTTTCGATGCAAGAATCGTTAATGCATATGGCAGCCACTGGTAGCTAACTCTCTTCATTCTGATCTACAGTAATGTTGAGAGTGAAATTCCAGAGTACTTCTTGTAGATCTGGATTGTTCTGGTGTTGTTTCTTTAAATAAACCAAGCAGCTGGAGCAAGTCACTAGGCTGCTTGTAAGAGACCAGGAGCTAGACAGACTCTCCCTGGCCGGTAAACAGACAGGGAGAAGGGTCCTGGTTAAGTATTAAAGGTAGTGAATTTCCAAGGTACCCACCTTCTCCCTCAGCCTTCAGTAAAAGCCTGGCAGCTTAAAACAAAGGCCCTATTGGCTTTGGTCTCCCAGGAGCAAGCCTCCTTCAGACAGAGCGGCTCAACAAGTTCCAGGCCTGCTCAGGACGTGTTACACAACAGCTCTGGGCCAATCAGCCATACAGCTTCAAACTGACCAACTCTAAATAATAAGGAGAAGAAGACTCCTCAGAGACTTTAAAAGCCCCAGGTTCCCACAAGAGGCCAGATTTGGCTCCGAGTCCCTGAGCTGCTTTGCAGAGGGCCATTTTCTCTGTGTGTCTGCTTGTGTGTGTGTTTCCTCATCCCTGACAAACAGCTTCCTTCAACTGCGGATTCTGTGTCGCTTGAGACATCTGTCCTGCTACTTGTCGGGCGCCAGATATTTTTCTGCCTTTTAATTTTTTTAATGGCAGAGAAGTCAAATGTGCTCAAGACCCCCTAGGCTGTATCATCTTGAGGCTCACCCTGGCTCTCTTCTGAAGACTGTATCGCTTGCTTGGCAGCTTTCAGGCCATTCCTTGTGCCTGGTCACCCTGAGTGGAGGGCTGTCAACCAAGCTGCCCCTTCTTTGGTGATGGATTGGACTGCCCTCAGGGCTCCGCAGCTGTTCTAAACACTTGAGGACTCTTTAAGAAAACACCATTCCTCCTAGAAGGACCTCTGCAACCATAATTATTGATGAGGCCAGGTCTTGCTTCAGGCAATGCGTTCCCGTTTTAGAAGACTCCCCTGTGGGCGACACGAGCCACAAGTCTCCCCTCTCCTTGCGGCCTGTCCCACTCAGTAGGGAAGATAGCATAAAAGCCCATGTGGTACAATGTAAGACTTCTATTGGCCTGTGATTAATAGAACCCGAACCAGCTGTGACCGGTAAGACTGTGACCCAAGCATGTGAGTCACACCCTTTTCCTAGCTATAGAAATGGCTGTACTTCAATAAGTGCTCCTAGGATTACACCATTGAGCCCCAGATTGAGTTTTCCCTAAATCCTTTTCATGCTCTCTTGTTCACAGCTGCTAACACCAAGTGGAGGAAACTCTGGCCTTCAGGACCCAGGTACCAGACAGCAGCAGCCAGAACTGATTGGAGAACAACTCCAGAGGCTATAAACTCTGGCAGCTCTGTAAGCCCTTAGTGTCTTCAGCACTTCCGTGGTAGCCAAAGGGTTCTAGAGAGTCTCTGAGAAATGGTGATCATGGAGACGAGAAAGGGTTGCAGACTTACTAGGTAGACAAGTTGTGAACAGGAGACACTGAGCCCCACTTGCTGGACGAGTTTCCAAGAGCTGCCAAGAGTTAAGACTGGCAATCCCAACTCTCAAAGCTTAGGGCCCACACTACCAGCTGCTGGCTTTGAAGGCCTAGCTTCTGCTTTGACCTGAATGTCTATCTTGGATATACAAGTGTCTAGGCCTCATGGCCTTCGGTTACACATCTCTACAGGTTGAAAGTTTGGCCACGGGCACATAGGAGCTCAGGGCTGACAAATCTAAGGAAGTTGCCCCTTGCCTATTAGTGATTTTATCCAAATAGAGTGAAAGGACATGGAGCAAGTCACGTGTACTAAACTATTCCATGTGATATGGAATGGGTGGTATTGTGTATTACACCCACATAATGTACAATGGCATTCTTGGATGATAATGATGGATCAAAATAAAGTCAACAATGGCGCCAAATGTGCAACTGTAGCGTGGGATGCAGATAATGGAGATACTGTGTCAAGAGATACAGAGGGTGTACTGGACATTTCTGTGCTTCCTGCTCAATTGTTCTGTGAACCTAAACTGTAGCTTTTAAAGTATAAAAAAACCTAAAACTTCACTTAGTGATGAACTTTGTTTTTAAGTAGAAGGCTATTCTAACGATATAAGTTATATTAAGAAGAGACAGAGGTGGTGGGAGAATCTACGGGTTTTAGGAAGGGTCTAAATCCATCATCAGAACAAAGCACCCACGCAGTGAGGAGCAGAGCGGAGCCTTCTCCAGAGCTACCTGCTCCTTGAGTACTTGTCTCTCAGCTGTGAGCCAGACATTGCAGATGCTGGGACCACAGCCATTGGAGATACCTTCTGGGACTTCCATGAACAATAATGTGTACAGAAGGAATAGAAGCAAGAACAACCAGTGCCACTCAGGAGGGGCATGCCAGTATGTGAGGAGGGTGCGGGTGGGCATGTTGGCCAGTCCACAGGGGAATGAGAAGGCGAGTGGCTGATTCAGTGGAGAAATGATGCAATGTCAAGAAGACAACGGTGGTGGTTTGTATATGCTTGGCCTAGGGAGTGGCACTATTAGAAGGTGTGGCCTTGTTGGAGTAGGTGTGTTACGGTAGCATGGATTTTAAGACCCTTGTCCTAGCTGCCTGGAAGCCAGTCTTCTCCTGGTGGCTTTCAGATGAAGATGTAGAACTCTCAGCTCCTCCTGGACCATGCCTGCTTGGATGCTGCCATGCTCCACCTTGTTGATGATAATGGCCTGAACCTCTGAACATTTAAGCCAGCCCCAATTAAATGTTGTCCTTATAAGAGTTGCTTTGGTCATGGTGTTTGTTCACAGCAGTAAAACCCTAACTAAAACAATAGCATATGGGGAAGGATGCAAAAGCTGGCGGTAAGTGTTGCTCCCTTGATGGAGATTCAAGAGAACAAACCCTGAGGAGCTGCAATCCGAGTAGCGCTCTAATCGCAGATTTTCAGAGAAGTAATTTACTGTATGTGGACTCCATTGGACTTTCTAGAGACTTGGGAAATGGGGAGAAACTTACAGATGATGAAAATGGAATGTTACTGCACTTCTTATGCCCCTCAGTGGCCACACACACCTATGCTAAGTGCCTGTTGTAGCAACGGGACTGATGTTTCCACCCAACCACACTGTCTAGTTCCAGGCCCTCTCCACCCAGTTGGCTGACCCCAGGTAGGGGGTTGAGAGGACAGAGAAGACACAGGGGAAGATAGTAAGGCTGTGAGTTCAGAGCCCTGGCCAATCAGACAAGGGTCAGATTAACAGTCAGACCCTACAATGGAAACAAAGGGTTTGGGTGAGGGGTAGGTAATGAAGAGACAGGAACTGGATGAGCTGAGACTATGAGACGAGCTACCCAGAACTATATAGTGCCACTCTTCAGTGTTTTGCAGATTGGTCAGGCGCAGGTCTTCAACTCTGCCTCGAGTCATACAGTTCCCAAAAATGTTCACTCGCCATACCAATGGTTGTATGCTGTAGGGATGCTGTGAGGATTAGGTAAATTCATACATGCATGAGCACTTTCAGAGAGGCTTGGCTCACAACGACTGTAAAAAAAGATTAGCCATTGTTGTGCTTGTTTCTAGACTTGGAGAGAAGCACCTTCACTCCTAAAAGGGAGGTAGCCTGAAGCACCCTTGGGCATTGGAGACAAATGTGCAGCTTTGGCCGTGTGATTAGAATTCTCAACAAGGAGGAGCTCACTTTACATTCCAGCCCAGCCAGAGAACCCTGACAGCCAAGTCTCCCCCACCCAAGTGGTGTTCAGAAAGCCACAGAAGGCTGCCCAGGACGAGGCCTCCTCCTGTTCTGTCACAGTTTGGACCTGAGAACCATTGCCCAGTTGCACTGTCTGGCCAGGGTCCTTTCCTCAGCAGGTGGCCTGCAATCAAAAGCTGCTTTCTTCTTACAAAGGGAAATCTGGCCTGAGAAAATCAAGTTGCTGTTATCTTGGCACAGGCCGACGGGGAGCTCACCTCAATCCCCTTGGTTTAATAAAGGAACAGCTTCCAGACTTATCTTTGGAATTCACACCCCAAATGCCTAAGCAAGGAGAGGATTTTACTGATTGGTTGTGGGATGAAACTGCTGCACCCAATTCACCACGGTCACAAACAGAAGAGCCCCAGCCTGTCAATATTGCAAAGACATAAATGTTTATAAAAGTAGACAGACCTGAGAGCCTAGGAACTCCCACATTGTCATACAGAAGCAGCTCTTCTGCTACCAATCATGTTTTGTGGGGCTAGGGGTGAAAGGTTTGGGTTCCTTTTCTGTTTCAGTAAAGAGCTTGTCTCTCTTCGACTATTTGTATGCCAGAATCCGGATGCTCTTCCTCAGCCTGCTTCATTCTGGACTTGAAAGCATCCAGAAACACTGTTCATAAGCTCAGAAACATTAAGGACTTGTCATATGCTGGATGCTTACAATTGAATAAGTTGCCTGTCCTCTGGGGTGCCTGACACCAGATAGGGGCACAGACATAGAAAATTAAAATAAAAACCTAGTATACATTCTGCTTTGTAAGAGTTACAGGGCTGCACAAGGATTGACATGCGGATCTCTAACCCAGACCTCGCCCCCTGATGAATGTTTCCCTGGCATGTCCACCTGTGGTCCACAGGATGCCTGCTCCTCAGTCAAACACAAACTCATACACTTACTCAGAATGTTCTGGGAATTTCGTGATTCTTTCTTTTTGAAACAGGATTCTAGATCATGAACTTTGCTGATGACAACATTGTGTCACAGTATCAAAAGACTGAGCCCCCCCCCAAAAAGACTGAGCACATCTGTCAAAGTTTTCCTCTCCCCAGGAAAGTTGTGCTGTGAAAAGATACTAAAAGGTAGGATGGCTTTCAGAATGAAATAGATTTTGTATCTTTGGTCAAAACTCTGACCAGTGAGAGAGATTCAGAGGTAGAAATTTTCTTTGTACTTTTTATGCACTCTTCTTAAGAAAGCAGTACCAGGACCCATGCTTGTCCCTCAAATGTCACCATATCTATGCCAAGTGTCTTAGTCAAAGTTACCCAAAGTAACAACTTTCTTTTTAGGCTGGGGAATTCAGAAAAGTGAGGGTTTTCTTCCTTTTCTTTTCTTTCTTTCTTTCTTTCTCTTCTCTCTCTCTCTCTCTCTCTCTCTCTCTCTCTCTCTCTCTCTCTCTCCATGTCTCTACACTAAGGGCAGGGTTTATTCCAAAATTCAAACTACTTTTCACAGGAAGACGCTGTCAGAAGTGTGCTCTTAATATATCATCATTTATCTGGTAACTGGGTTTCCTGGATATGAAGGAAGATGGTCTCTGGTTGGTTCAGTAGCATCTGCTAAAATTAGGCATTATCTCAGCTGTCAGGATCTCCCACTTTTGTGGCGGGGAGATCTTTTGTGAGAGGCAAAGGGTTCTGGTTCTTGCATTTTTACAACCCGTTTCTGGCTAAGAGTGACTTCACTGGATGATCGCAACCACAAAGAAAAGGGGAAACACTCTCCCTGCTCCAGGCACCCTGGAAAGAGACTTGAAGTCCTCCACTGCCACTGGCCACAGCCAAGATGGGCTCAGGTCTTCCTGTGATCCAAGTCCTGCCAAGAGCAGACACTAGAAGCAACAACAAAAAGGCATTAGTCACAGAGGTAACAGTACGTTCAAATCACAAACGCCACATGAAGGAGCCCAAGCTACAAGTCTGGAAGAAATAAGACATATCTTTGCCGTGTTCTCAAAGAGTTAGTAACCTCACTCCAGCCACAATCTATCTTACAGTCACCTCTCTCCCAGACCTCAGGAGTGACTAATACATTAAATTCAACCAAAGGGACAAGGGGGGCAAGGAGGACAGTCCTGGGGGCTGAGAGTCACAGAAGACATGAGACCAGGGATGAGTCTTTGGAGGCCAGAGAGGAATGGGCTCCAGGATGAGCAGTTGCAACTCAGATGAGGTTTCCAGAGACCTGAGTCAGGGATTTGAACTGAACATCTAAGGAATACAGCACACTAATTTAATGAAGTCAGAGACAGCTCACCTACCAATTATTATTAAACTATAAGTAGACATTAATAAAGACATTTATAAAATGAACAAGGCAATTTGAGTGGAAATGTGCCAGGATACTTTTTTTTTCTAAGATGGCTTAGCCAAATGAAAACAAAGGCACGTATTCACTGTGTCCGCCAGTGCCAGGCAATGCTGCAGCCCTGAGACACAATAGGAAAGACGGTCTATACGATTCCAGCCTTTGTGGCAAACATTGTGCTAGATAAAACAGAGAAGAAAGAAAGAAAATAAGAAAGGAATGAAGGAAAGCGGGCAGAGAAAAGATGAAAATAAAACTAAGTTATTCACTGGAACTCCTAACTCACACTGAGCTGTCAAGGAAAGGTTCTCTGGGGCAAGTGACCTTTAATAAAAATAAGGGTTGGCTGTGGTGGCACATGCCTTTAATCCCAGCATCTCAGAGCAGAGGAAGGCAGGTTTCTATGTGCTCCAGGTCAGCCCGAACTATAAAGTCAAAAAAAAAAAAAAAAAGAAAGAAAGAAAAGAAAAAGAAAAAGAAAAGAAAGGAAGAAAAGAAATGAAATGAAACAGATTTAAAAAATGACAGGACAAGAGGCATACAGAGTCAAGTTGGGGTGATACCTCTTCCAGGCAAGAGGAAGAGGTATAGAGGACCCTAAGTAGACATGGTTATTATATAGGTATTAACAAAGTACTACAGCTAACTCTGTTGCTGTCATTTAAAAGAAACAAAACAAAAACAAAAAAAACCCAAAAAACAAAAACAACAACAAAATACCCTGACAAAAGCCACTTAAGGGAGAAGGGTTATTTTGGCTCACAGTCTGAGGTGAATCATGGTGGGAAGGTCTCAGCAGCAGGAGGTTTTAAAAGGCTGGACATGGTGCGCCTGCAGTGAGGAGGCAGAGTGTGGTGAACCCTGATTACTCGGCCATCTTCCCCAGGGAACGAGCTACCCTCCTTTAGGGCGGGTTTTCTCCCTTCCTTTAAATCTTTAGCACCCTTGAAGACATACATAGAGTGTGTCTCCTTGGTGATTTCAAACTGATTTGCATCAGCTTAGCGATCAAGATTAATATCACAGGGCCAGCAAGATTGCGCAGCCTGATTATCTGAGTTCTCCACCTGGTACTTGAATGATGGAAGGTGACTGATTCGCACAAGTTGCCCCTTGACCTCCACATGGATGCTGTGATACATGTGCAGCTATGCTTGTGCTTATACGCATACACAAATATATGCACAAACACACACATGTGCACACACACATGCAGAATCACTGGCATAGAATAAAAGATTAATATCACTGCTGCACAGGCAGTTGGTGAAGTGTTGTTTATGAGTGTGTGTATGAGAGTGTTTCTGAAAGCGGTTAGTATTGGCATGAGAAGATTGTGTAAAAAGATGTCCACTCTCACCATTGGAGGCGAGCATCATTCAATTCTTTGAGCACCTGAACAAAGGACAGAGAAAGGAAGGATTTCCTCTGTCTGGCCTGGGACATCCATCTTCCACCATCCGCTCAGTGCTGTGCCATATCAGCCTTGCTGGCTCTCAGACGTGATGTTCATCATGATCCCAACTGCCTCCTGCTGTTGCTGTTTCTCCGGACTCCTTCACTAACGTGGTTATGGATCCCCCCGGGTCCCTCTGAGTGCCTCAACAAATTACTTGCCAATCTGAAACTGGTTTTCCTTGGCTAAATGGGCAAAGAAGGGATCCTGTTTCACAAATCACTGGATGTACAGAACATTATGGGAGATACACAGAATTTTAAGGGGCATTAGTAGAATTATTAGCCAGATGCCAACTGCGTGTATAAGCTGCATTTTCTTCGTTAGTTGTCTCCATTTTGTAAATTGGTTCGAACCAGTCATTCAAACTGTATTTTTGTGCCAGAAAATGGCTGTGACTGTGCTAGTAAGCCCTGTGTGGATCTGTTTATAAAAGAATAATAAAGTCAGGCTTGTGTCTTAATGTCCATTTTATATGCATGGCTCGAGTTGAGTCCTTTATACATAATTCATGTGGTCATTTACAAGCTTTTACATGACTTCTCCATTAAGAGTTAACTAAAGAAGAGGATGTTTATCAGCCAAGGTAACCAGGATATTATGCAAATCTTTCTATCTCTAAGCCAACAGAAAGGGGTTTGTGTTGATTAATTTAAAAGATGGGGGCATTCACATCTCTCTTGATGTTACGTGTCATTAATTAATGTAGCTAACTGAAAATAATTTTTGAAGGGTAAATGTGTTTGCACATTACCTTTGGGTATGAAAATACTATTTTATTCTGAGAACAATCCCATGAATAAATGAAAAAATATCTGGTTCCACTCATTTCAGTTTCTCTCCTTCTGAAAAGGTGAATAAAGTGGTGCCTATAAGGTCAGGTAACATCAGAAGACCTCCCTGATTTCTCTCTCTGGTTTGGGTCTTGCTGTGTAGCCCTGGCTTCCCTGGTACTTTCTATGTAGCTCTGGATCCTTGAAGATCTAGCAGTGCTCTTGCCTTGGCCTCTCAAGGAAGCAACCAGACCTGGCTACCTTTAACCTAGTTTATTAACAATCATTTAACTAATATCAGCTTATTTGCAATATAGCTTATTGATCAAGGATCTGGGAGAAATATGGTCAACACACACACACACACACACACAATGGTACTTTTATTGGAATTTACTCATGTGACTGTCTGTGGATGCCAAGAAATCCCACAATCTTCCGTGTGCTACTTTGAGATCCATGAAAGCTGGCCACACCATTCAATCTGAATCCAGGGTCCCAAGGACTAATAGAAGAAGATATAGGTATGACAGAAATCTAATTCCTCCAGGTCTAAACATTTCACAGAAGAAAAAAAAAGAGCTTCTCTAATATCTAAGGGTAGGAAACAATGGAGACCTCAGATCAAGAAGTGAGAAAGAATCCAAGTATAATGATGCCCTCTATAATCCTAATGATCTGGAGCCCAAGAGAGAATATTGAGCATCCATCTATTCTATGGTACCCGACTTGAGGTCATTTTCTTACAGATGTTTAGTCTACATCTCAGTTAAATTCCCACCACACAGAACTTAAAAGGGCAGCTGGAATCAGCTCACAAAGAGCCTCAAGACAAGATTTAAAAAGAGCAAACCACTAACGATTTGGGGGTAGAGAAATAGCTGTTCTCGGCAGATAGAGCAGCTGGTGGAGAGAGACTGGAGTGGAAGAAATCAGAGCTGGGGACCGCACTGCGTGAAATGAAACAGTGATGTGGGAGTCAGGAGAAAGAGCAGATGTAAGAGACTTTGAGGAAGAAGACCTCAAGGCCCTCACTGGTCAGGGTTGTAGAGTAAGGGAAGTGGCAGAGAGATGACCTGGGGTTAGCTGTCTGGGGAATCTGAGGTCCAATGAGTTCATTTCGGTAACACACAGGCCTACATTAACTACCTGGGGGGTAAATAATGTCATTTTCTAATGGAAATCGCAGGTGATGAGGGACAAGCAGTGGAAGGAGCTTTGTCTGAGGCCACATTAAGCCTAGATGATTCCATCACATTTGCCTCAGCTGCTAGCTGTTTTAAAAGTAGGGTGAGCATTCTTTAATCAAGTAAAAGGTGGGTGCAGTTACTTTATAAGATGTCCCGATTACACCGACCCTTCTAGCTCAGCTCGTCTATGACATACCCATTGCCAATTAGCTTCTGAGCCAGCTTTCTCTTTGTTTCTTTTATCACTCTGCACTTCTTTAAGAGTAAGAATTAGGCACTACCCTCCTTCACAAAAAAAGCCCAGCTCCAGGAATAGGACATATAGCTAACAAACACTAATGCCTCCAGACTCTGCAGCCAGTGCTGATGGGTGGCAGAAGATGATCCTTCTACCCTCCCGTGTGCCAGCTCAGTGTCCCCAAGGAATGACGAAGCCAGAGTGGTTGAAAAGAAAATTACCTCCAATGCAAAACTGCATTCAGGGAGATGGGCAAGTTTAAAGAGGGTGGAAACAAGAGCAAATGACATTAGACTAAAACTCTGAAGGCTGGTGAGCCAAGAAACGGAGGGGTTGCTGTGGGCAGATGAGCAAGGGCACAAAGTGATAAGATGCACGCAGGGAAGGGGTGTGTGTGTGTGTGTGTGTGTGTGTGTGTGTGTGTGTGTGTGCAGCCACGCATGTGCATGCATACCCACCCATTAAACACATTAAAGGTTCCTCACACAGGGCACCAAAATCTAACTCAAAACCACCAGTAATGCATCGCTCTCACATTAAAGAATGAAACCAAAGCACCCCTCCTCGTTTGTGTCATTTAATCAAGATCAAGCCCAGATCTGAATTCTCTACTTCCCTCTTCTGTCCTTCTGTCTGTCTGTACGTAGCTGAGTCTGTGTCTGCCCGAAGGCTGTCTTAGGAATCTGTTCCTGTGTCCAAGAGTGTGTATGTTTGCAACTGTGTGAATGTATCTGTCCATGTCTGTCCCCTAACAAAGGGCTTTGCTCTCTCTTTTGTTGAACAGAAAGTATCAAGGAACAGGGAATACTTTAGGGAAATCTGTAACAGAGTTTTACAAGGGATCAAGTCACTGACCCAGATAATGAACAGTACTACAAACATTGTTGGTCAAGCAGCATCCATACTTTGTGTGCATCATCTATGGTAGATACTCATTTTATAAGATTGCTTTCAATATCTATTTCTGCTGTCTTCAGCAAATGATTATAACACACCTGCAAATATCTATGTATTACCCTTGGGAGGGGCAAGGATAAGCACATAATTTAAGATTACAGCTACACATTAGCTTAGGCTGTAAAAGTTGACCAGATGGGAAATTCAAGGCAAGTAAGGTTGGTTATTACATTGTTCTCCTGAAAGCGAGTTAACAAGCAAACTGAGTATATAGAGACTTTAAATGTATTGTTAACTCTGGCTGGGGAAGTCCAGCAAAAGATCCAGTCTCTTAGAATGTAAGAGATATTTTCAAAATGTTGCATCCCCATATGAGTGTGCACCATTGTTTAAAAATGAACACATAATTGTGTGTTTGATGTAAGGTGTAACATATATAGTATAAAGCAACCAGATCAGAATAATAGCCATTTTTATTACCTCAATCTGTTATTCCTTTATGCTGGGAATTGTCCTAGTTCAAACTTTAAAAGTCCCATAGACTTTATAAATTCAAACACATAAAATTTAATCTTTTTAAAATATCTGGTCTCTTTAAAAATCCAAATCTCTTCTAAAAGTTCAAAGCCTTTTAACTGTTGACTCCTGTAAAAGTCAAAATTAAGTTAAATACTTTCTTCAAGAGGGAAGAACCAGGGCACAGTCACAATCGATCAAAGTAAAACCAAACTCCAACAGTATAAATAATGCAATATCCAATGTCTGGACTTAGTATCTTCTGGGCTCCTCCAAAGGGCTTGTGCCATTTCTCCAGCCCTGGCCTCTGCAGCACACACAACTTGTCTTCTAGGCTCCAGTTGGCTCCACTCCACTGCTAGTACTGTTCTTGGTGGTCATTCCATGATACTGGCATCTCCAAAGTGCTGTGGTCTCTGATGCAACTGGGCTGCACTGTCACTGATAACCTCTCCTTGGCTCTCTTCAGGGACTCCTACCCTGCCACACAGTGCCAAACCTCAGCTGCTCTCAATGACCCCTTCATACCTTCAAACCCAGAGTCACCTGGGTGACTCTTACACTACTAAGTTTGGCTGCCCGCATACCGCTTCCGGAACACAGCTTGTGTGTGCTGACACTGTGGAAACATCTCCCAAAAGACTTCACATCAATGACCTGGTCTCTTAATCATCACTAAGACGTCAGCTCCAGCTGAACAGCCTCGATTATCCCAACACAGCAAAGGTTCCACTTCAGTGGCTCTGGTCTCCTGTAAATCACAGCTGATTGTTCAGCTCCAGCTGACCAAACACACTGTATTCTTCAGTACTCTTCACACAAAAGGTACATTGGGGTCTTTGTTTTCCTCTGAAACTTTACGGACCAGACCTCCATCTGCACTGCTCTCAACATTCTTAACAAACTCCTACAGAACAGACTACCAAGTTTTGAACACTCAATGGCTTTTTTCAAACAAAGTTCCAAAAGCCTTCCATGTTCCTCCCCAAACCAACATGACTGGGGCTGCTACAGAAATACCTCACTATCCTGGAACCAATTTCTGTCTTGGCTAGGTGTCTTAATCACTGTTCTATTGGTATAAAGAGTCACCATTACCAAAGAAACTCTTATAAAAGGAACCATTTGATTAGAAGCTTGCTTCCAGTTTCAGAGGCTTAGTTACCGTGATGGGGAGGCTTGGCAGACAAGGAGTGGAAGTAGCTAAGAGCCTTGTCCTGATCCACAGGCAGAGTGCAAACCTGAGCCAAGCATGGGACTTTGAATCCTCAAAGCCCTACCTCCCTGCTTCCTCCCACAAGGTCCTACCTCCTAATCCTTCTAAGCTTATCAAGGAATTCCACTTTCTAGTGACTAAGGATTCAAATATGTTACCCTGTGGAAGCATCTTATTCAAACCACCACATTAGGGTTCTATAGTGTGATGAAACACTATGACCAAAAGCAATTTGCAGTGTAAACGGTTTATTTGGCTTACTCTTCCACATCACAGTTCATCATCGAAGGAAGTCAGGACGAGAACTCACACGGAGCAGGAACCTGGAGACAGGAGACAGAGACCATGGAGGGCTGCTGCTTACTGGCTTGCTTTCCATGGCTTGCTCAGCTTGCTTTCTTACAGAACCCAGGACCACCAGCCCAGGGATGACACCACCCACTATGGGCTGAGACATGTTACCTCCTTTAGTATTTGTAACATTAAGTGTTTAGTATGTGCAATTCTGAGATAAGGGTGACTCTCATTTGTGAGTTATTCTAATTTAAATGTGGGGTGCAAAGCACCTTGTTTCTGGTCCCAAGTAACTTTCCACTATTTCTTATTATATAAATAAATATATAATTATTATATAAAATAATTTTATTATATAAATACATATGATTATATGTATATTTTCTGTTTTCATTAGCACATATTAATTACAGACAACAATAGGGATGATTGTAACATTTTATATGTATACAATGTATTTTGATCATATTCGCCCCATTCTCCTTTCTTGTGCTCTGCCCATTCCCACTGATCCCCTTACTTTTCCCAACTAATCGTCTTCTTTCATGTCAAAAAAAAAAGATCCAATGAGAATTATTAAGTTTCTTATAGGAACACAGATGAAGGGTTGTTTACAGGACCATGGGCACCTCACAGTGAAGAAAATATCTCCTTCCCAATATCGACCATTAATTCATGTAGAAAGAAAGGTCTCCCTCTTTTCCTGACTCCTACATTGTTTCTTACCCTAAGCTTTGTAGGAGTCATATAGATATCCCATGCAGTGGTCACTCAACAGTCACTGTTACCATTTAGTTTCTGCAGTTGCTTTTGCCCACTGGGGTTGGGGGAACTCCTCTGACACCAGCACCAATCTATTGGCATAGGCCTTGTTATTTAAACATCTTAACAAAAACATCAGGGCCACTTAGCAAAACCAGAATAGCTTCCCCTATTGGGCTTATGATCTCTGGTCATGAACTCTTCACCCAGTTTACAGTACCAGAAAATTCTCTCCTATGATGCAAGCCTCAATCCAATCAGAAAGCAATCGATGACCCTATGACAGACCTGCCACTATTGCATCTGTGGACACATTGTGCCTGGATGATCAGGAGTGTTGCTTGTAGGGTCCACAGCTGAGTAAGAATGTTGATGACAAGCACCTTCTAGTAATCTAGGGCCTACCCAGCAGGAAGGACACTTCCAGACTAGTTCCAGCTTTATTTCTCTATGCCTTGAGGCCAGAACATCATGTCTCAGGAGTAAGGTCTTAATATCTAGCTCTAGCAGGTAACCACCAATAGTGGCAATTGCTTATACTTTTGGGGGCTCAGGAGTGCCCCTGTTCAACAACTCATAGGAGGTAGCCTACCCTGAGCACTGAGATTTTCATTGGATAATCTACAGATTCTAGAAGCAGAATTATCAACCCACACGGGGTAACTTCATTCCAATTCTTTTGTTATTGGTGGTTGTGGTTTGCTTGTTTTTTGTTTGTTTCTTGAGATAGGGTCTCAGTATATAATTCTGGTTGGCCTGGAACTCACTATGTTGACCAGACTGCCTTTGAACTCATACAGATGAGTCCATCTCTGTCTTCCAAGTTCTAGGATTAAACACATGTACCACTTCTTTTTTTAAAACATTTTTATTAATTATTTTTAAAAACTATTTTAAAAATGAGTTTGCTGAGGTTTAGACTTCCTTACAACTTTTTCTTACATCATTAATTTTAGTTGGCCCTCCCTCCCAGGCCAACTTTTCTTACCTTCTTGTCCCCACTTCAAACTTTTCCACCCAAAATACAAACTCCTCTTCAGAATTTGATGTGTTTTCTTAGAATTTTTAATATATTGTTGGATATATCTGTAATTATAACATTAAATATTGTCTTTTGTCTCCTGGGAACAATGTTATAATTGGAGCTGCCATCTGGTTTCAGTGTCAAGATAGATAGATAGATAGATAGATAGATAGATAGATAGATAGATAGATAGATAGCTATAGATATACAGATAGAGACAGATATATAGATATATATGTAAACCACCAAGCATGGCTATGTATATCAGTAACTGTAAGACAGGCGGATATAGGCAGATCTCATTCACTCCTGGGAATATATATATATATATATATATATATATATATATATATATATATATAACTATTACCAATATTACCAAGAAAAACGTGAAACAAACCTTCCGTCTTCATTTGTCTTGTTGGCCTAAATATCACTAATTTTGGAGATCACACAGCTAAGCAACATATTACTAGACTCCCACTAGCTTTGTTGCAGATGGCACTCAGCTACGTGGGTTATGATGGTATCTGTGGCCCAGGTTCCTTTTCCAGGACTTGAGAGCCACTGCAGTTGAAAATATTGACTCTTGGCTTAGACCTGCCAATGTCTGATATGGTGGCTGAAGCATCTCTGTCTTCAAACTGTGCCTGTCTGTTTTGTGGCCTTAACCTATAGGCTAAAGATACCTACCAGCCACCATAATCAGAAATACAATGTCCTAAAGGAACACCCTAGCTCCTGAAATATCTTCCCTACTTCCCAGAAAAGACATAAATAGTTCTCCCTTTTTATTAGCCTCCTTTGCTCCCTCATTATTTCTACCCTGTATCTGTAGTTCCTCAACTCCCTGGAGTGAAGATGCTGATTTGTAAGCAGGGTCTCCCTCACCTTCATTGTTTAGCCACTGGATGACCCTTCTTCCTCTCCTGCCACTCTGTTGAGTCATTGGCTTTATGGAGTTGCCATAGGACCAAACGAACTCTCTTTTGGGTGCCATGACCACAAATGATGTGTCATAAAACTCTTCTTCAACTACAAACTTCTACAGCCATTTGAAGTAGAAGATGGCCACTCTGTTCTTTAATCAATGGCTCCTGCCAACTGTACCCAAGTGATAAAGAAGACAATCAAGACCCCAAGACTCAGTGCCCAGCAAGTAGCTCCAGCAACAATCACTGTAGAGCTAGAGCTGCTTCCCAGACCTCTTGGCAGGGAGCTCCAGGACCACAGGGACAAAATGTCCCTGCTGCGTTACTGGAGTCCCAGGACGGCCAGTGCCCACAGCCCCAGCCTCCAGGTCTGATTAAACTAACATCTCTGGATGTTTTATCTCTTTGTTCTTTGGGAGTCAGAGGTCATTTAATCTTCTAATCCTTTATAGTCTTTATTTATTTTCATTTTATTTTTGTATCTGTATGGGTGTTTCATCTGCATATATGTATTGCATCACGTGCTTGTCTGGTGCCCATGCAGGTCAGAAAAGGGCATTGGCTCCACTGGAACTGGAGTTGCAGAGAGTTGTGAGCTGCCATGTGAGTGCTGAGAATTGAACCTTCCCAAAGATAGCTGATGAGAAAACTAGTGAACTAGAATGTGGATCAGAAAGAAAATATGATATATATTACATATATTTCATGTATATGTATGTATGTATGTATGTATATATATCTATATATATATCCACAGTGCAGCATAGAAACACAAAAAATAGAAATCAAGAGAAAAGGATATGAAGATCTACCATACATTCAATCTGTGACAAAAAGAATCTACATATATTGGGACACTATCTGAAGAGATAATGGCAGATAGGATTTCAAAACTGGCCAATGATACTAATCCATGATTCAAGAATCACTGTAGACCCAATCAAAATAGCTTAAAAAAAATAAGATCATTACAGTAGAGGTGAAGATGTATCCTTAAAAGCATCTAGGTAGGAAAAACCCAAACTAGCTGCAAATGAGTACCCATTAGTCTCTTAACAAGCACATCAGAAATCGTGAGAAAGGAAAAGGATGTCATCAGCAGACTGAAAGAAGATTAGAACCACCACAAATTTTATACCCAACAAACATATCCTTTAAGAAAGAAGGTAAGATAATCAGTCTAACAAAACCCAAGAAATGTTCCCATCATAACATCTATGTGAAAATGAATTCAAAAGACAATACTTTTCACAGTAGAATCATTTCCAAGAAGAGGGATGAGCTGTGGGAAGAGATAAGAACAAAGAAACCAGCACATGTTTAAACCTAAATCAGCACTTTTGAGTATAAACAATTATGCTTTAGCTGGGCATGGCACCAAAGCCTTTAATTCCAGCACATGAAGAAGAGACAGGTGTGTCATCATGAGAGTCTGAGGTCAGTCTGGTTTACATGGCAAGTTCTGAGCTGACCAGAACTACATAGTACAGCTTTGTTTAAAAACAAACAAACAAACAAAAAACATGTCTTGGTGCTTTAAAATATAGAGAACATATATATATATATATATATATATATCACTTGGTAGAGAGCTTGCCTTGCCTGTATGAGCATGAGACCTGTTTATAACCTAGACCCTGAAATACTTCTTAAAACGGTTTAGGTTCTTTAAAGACACAAGCAATAACAGATTCATTATAGGAAGAACAAAGACATTTTTTAAAGAAAGGGACACACACATACACACACACACACACACATACACACACACACACATACACACACACTTGCACACATGAAACTCAAAATCACCCTCATCCCTTCCTCAAAAACGCAGAACATGGCTTTGTGTGCCTGAGCCCAGAAGTCTGGGTTTCTCCAAGAAAGACAAGCTATACTTCTGAAGATGGACGTGTCCCCAGCACCATATAAGAATGACCTGTGTGGGAAAGATTTCAGGCAGCAGGTAGTTTATTAATCGAGGCCTTGCAGAGCAGCAGAGAGGACTCTGGTGGGAGTTGAGGGCCTCAGATCTCTTCTGGACCCTGACATAAATCATCAGCTTGCCTTTAGCAGGTCATCTCTTCACTCTGGGTCATAGTATGTTACTACCTCCACTGAACAATGGGTTTGGAAATGAAGCCCTTTAAGGTTCCTTCCAATAAAGAAAACACATACTTTTTGTGATTACTTTTAGAGTGCAATTTAGAGAATCAGTCTCAGAAAATATCTATAGACACAGCCTGTGTGGTTGGAGCTGTTTGTACCATCAGAGCAAATGGCTCAAAATGGCCAGCACTCCTCCAGACCTGCTGCATCTGTACACAGCCCTGTTGGTAGTTTTCACAGTACATTTTTAAACATGGACGTCATTTCTACATTTCTGTTTCCCAAGTTCCTCTGACACCTCTATTTCCATTCCCGAACGCTCCAGAAATAGCTTGCCTCGTTTCACATGTCGGTGTTTATTAGCACCAATGCAGAGGATGCTCATCTGAACTGGCAGAGATTAAATAATTGAGACAGACATAAAAGCTTTTTATGCTAGTGTTCTTACCTATCATCTAGGGACAACCCACTTCTGTTTAATGCCTTCCTGACCCATTTTGGGGTTCACAGAGACATGCTGGGACACTGTTCACAAGCTGTTTGTACCGACTCCTTGGCAAGAAAATGAAATATCCTTGAAAGGTGGCAGTCACACATCCATATCAGTAAAATTCAGACGCTGGGACTCTGTTCTTGATGTAGGAGTGGATGTGGATGCTGGGAATTAAGCCTGCTCCTCTGTAAGAGCAGTCAGTGGCGAGCCTCTCCAGCTCCTACCTCCGTGTTGCTGCTTTGCTTTTGCTTTTTAGTTGTACATTGTCTTGTCAGCATTTCTTTTTTAAACTGCTGAGCCGATATAATAAGCAAAATATATTCGTTTTTTAAACTTTCTTTCATTTCTTTGTTACGAACTATATAGGATGTACTTTAATGCCTTCCTATTTTATCTTAGGGGCAGTAAGTAACCTTTAGATACATTTGTCGACTGTAGTGCCTCCCTTTCAATCCGGATTGTACTTAAGCCGACATGGATAAATGAATTATGTAATGAATTCTTTTGCCTTTTGTTTGTTTTTTTTAAAAATTTGTGTGTTGTTTTCTTAGACCAGCTACCCTTGAATTCAAAATCCTCTCACCTCAGCCTTCACACTAGGATTCCGGGCACACACTATGCTGTCCAGCTGTCGTTGGCCATTTTAAAAGTAAACAAGGTAGAAACAAATACAGAAAAGATATAGCCAGCAGTCCGGAGTGACCTGATGCTCACCCTCTGTCTCCCCACTGCCCTGCTCCCCTCCCCCACCCCAATGCATTTCACTTTGGTTGACTGATATCTGATTAAGTTGCAATCACCATATTTGCACAGGTCTACATTCTAAATTTGAGGAGTTCCAGTTATGGGGAGCAAATCCAGGGTTTTTAATGTATGCTAAATTAGTGCCTGACCACTAAGGTATACCCTTAACCCTCTAAAGAAGGCACCTTTGTGCACGCGTGCCAAGCAGTTATTTTTATAAATAGTTCATCAAGTAATTCCCTCTTATAAAATCTTACTTTTTTGCTGTGCCCACCCAGAGCTTGTTCAGAAATCAAAGCAGGGAAAGAGCTGTCTGTGCCTCTGTACGCACGTTGTCAGGTATAATTCAAATAATGCAAAAATGATTAAAGAAGTAAAGGGAGTACATTTAAAATAAATGTGTGCAGTTCGGGGCTTCCAAGTTCTGCCATTTCCTTCACTTCCAATCACACGAGCATATTGAGCATATTGTGTAGTCCGTGTCCTTTTCCCAGTCTTTTTCTCCCTAGTCTTTTTTTTCCAAAGTGTAGAAGCCTTTGTTTTTGAGTCCCTGATGTACCCCCAGGTGCGGATGAGCCAGTGCCTGGGACACAGTATGCATGTTTGGTGGCTTTCTGTTGAATGACTCATTGCTCAAACAGGCACTCCAGATGCCTTCCCTACCCTGACTCCCTCCCACCTCCTTCTGCCCAGTTCCAAACTTGAGTTCATCCACACTTATTTTTCTCGACTTCTGCTATTCTTAGGCTGCTGAGAGATGCTGGGAGGAAAGCTCAAGACTTCTGCCTACTTGAAAGCAGACCGCCAAACTTTACACAGGCCCCGCGTTTATCTCCTGTTGCTGCGACAGGAAGTTGCACACAGCAACCTTCAAACTCAGCTGTGGCAAAAGCCATGACTCTGACGGTTACCGGCAACTTTTGCCACGGGTTCTCACCACTTCCTCTGCTGTCCCTCTCCAACTTCTCTGTTCCTAAGCTGTTTCAGGTTTAAGCGATCTCGTGGCACCTTAAGCACCCTCCCAAATTGCTTTAAGTCACTTATTTGCTTTTATTTTATTTTTAATGTTCATAGGTTGTTTTGACAAACCTCTTTGTAAACTTAATCGTGAGGCTGTATAATACTCTGTAATATGCTAACCACATTTAAGCTTCCCTAATAAGAGACCTACATATATTTTTGCATTTATTTCATTATTACAACTTTTTTTCTTTTGCATTTCTGACAGAACTTTTCCTTTGCATTTCTGAAATTCCTTAAGGTATATTCCTGGCTTTATCGGGGGCAATGGCTCCAAAAAGTTCAGATTCTTGATAAACTTTGTTGAATTTATTTTCAGAGACAGTTTCATTATGAATTCTCTTTCACACCGTTTTCAACCTGGAAGGATTTATTTCATGTCCCTGTGTTTGCTTGAGCCCTCTCATATCTTTGGAATATATTTATTAACTATAGCTTTCTTCAGTGAACTGTCTTTTAATGATTTTTTCCATTGGCCTACTGGGGTCCTCACGTTCTTAATTATTTGTGTTATTGGTAAATGTCACACAGGAATTTGTGTGACAACTCCCCAGGTTGGTCATTGTGGTTCCATGATCCTCCTGTCTCTGCCTCTCCCCCCCCCCCCACTGGGCTTGCAAGCAGGGGCTCCAATCTGCCTTTGCCTTTAATCTCGGATCCATTCCCTGGTCTGGAAATCTTATATCATCTCTCATGAAAGTTAGTTTGGAAGACATTAGCATATGCTGTGCTATGAGATAAAATTTGCCCCTTCTCTCCTGGGAATTAGGCTACTTTTGGAGTTTTTAAATATTTTCATTAATTCTTTGAGAATTTCGTGCAATATATTTTTGGTCCTACTCACCCCCTCCTCCCAGGTATACCCTCCTCTCCCCGATTTTTTTGGTCTAGTTTGCGTAGCCCAAGTACACTTGGGTGTGGCCTGTTTGGAGTGTGGTCGAGCTATCGGGAGCCACATCCCTAAAAATAAATAGCAGTCTTTCTCTCCCAGCAGCTGTCAGAGGTCAACATCTGTGCCCCTCTTCCCCTCCCCCAACTCCATGCCGGGGGATTTTGATCCTGAGCAGTTGTGATCACAGACATGCCTGAACCACTGGACTTGCCTGACCTAAATAATACTTTGAAAGCCTATCCCTTCAATCATTATAAAGTTCTTAAAATACAAAATGAAATCTACAGAGAGTTAAGGAGTTCAGAGGCAGTTGAGGGACTTGTATGTTGGTGACTTTGCTTTTAGTACATCCACAGCGCTCAACCTCTACCCACGCTACCTCGCCCACAGTAACCCACTCTGCCTCAACCACCATGGCCGTAGCCACCCAAGCCATCATAAACCCTGTAGCCGCTACCCTAATGGCTCTCCACTGCCCCTCTTAAACACACATTTGCTCCCATGTGACCTATTCCTTCTCCCTTCTCATTTCAGAACCTACTGTTCCAGAGACACCTCCAAGATCCAAACCAAGAAGACTCATGGATGCAGCTTATTATTATCTTTGCCCTTGGCAGGCAGCATCCTCATGTGCCATGCATGGGTTCTACATCTGCTTCTACATCTACTCTGTCATCAGCTCCAAAATCTGCACGGATTCAGTTGGATTCAGGGCTGAGAATCAGCAATGCTATTTTCAGCTGCACAAAAGAGACAGCCCTCTCATAGGAACAAAGTAACCACCATAGAAACCCAAGTCTGCGTCATCAGCAACAGCACTGTGTCTGCCGGTCCACACGGCTCACTCCTCACTCCATCATTAAAGTTATCATTCCCACATGTAGCCACCATAGTATCCATAGCCTCTGGAGCACAGACAACCTCCACCTAGCTCCATGTAGCCTGATCCTCCTGTTGTTGATCTATGATATGGTCCCAGTGGCTGTCTCAGCAATGTTATAAGTGAATCACAAAATCGTCTACGTTATCCCTGCAACTTCTGAAGGTCTCTATCCAGCTTTAAATAGTTGAACCATTTCCTCTGATGCAACCAGAAGATATACTGCCCCATCTTTAGCATCAAACTGGGCATAACATTTCAGAACCCAATGCACACCAATACTGTTGATTTAAATACTTCTTAGTGAGAGTATCTACAACTGTGTGTCCACAGGACATCATTTGAGAAGGGAAAGCTCATCACCACCTCCAGTGTGCACAACTGCTCTTCCAACCACCTCTACGTGAGGAACTGCTAAGCTACACAACAGAGCCACTGTCAGTCTTGACTGACTCAGAAACGAACTTCCCCATGTCTTAGTTCCTGCGAACCAGTCAGTGAGGTTTTCTATTGCTTTGTTTCTCTGACTCGTCAAGGTAATTAATCACTCTGGTTTTTCTTTTCTTTTTCTGGGCAGGAATGCTTCCACTTTCATCAGCTCTGTCTTGTTTTGCTTTGTATTGTTTTGTTTGAGGCAAGCCTCATGATGTAGCCTAGGCTGACTGACCTTGACATCCTCCTGCCTCAGTATCCCCAAGGTTGGACTACCACATTTGGCTCTTCATCTCCCTTCTGTCTATGAAACAAAGTTCCTCTTCTCTGTTCATGAGAACTCTTCTATTCCATGAATGAAATACTTCCCAACTCTAGAATGAAAAACAAGGACGAGACTCATATGCTAAACGGTTGCAGTTTTGTCTGTTGTCCAGATACTATCACATCTGTTGAGAATAGAGAGGAAAGGAAAGTGAACTGAGTTCTTGTGACCTGTAGTGTATGCTATAGTACAGCAGCAGATGAACAACTGTACCAGCTACACACCAACAATGAGACATAGCAGATATTATTAGCTAAATCAAACACAGAAGTGGCCAAAAATCTTACTTCCATCTGAATGCATAAGTGTTTCACATTGAATATTAGAGCAGAGGGAAAGCAGGCACTCCATCTTCCTCCTTCCTTTGTGTCTCTACTATAATGGTGACAGTCATGTCCCTACATGTCATCACTCTCCAAAATGTTAACACTGTTAACCTGGGCCTCAAAACAACAGTTATTTGATTTGTTTTTTTTTTAAGTTGTTTTTAAAGTCTTTAAATAGGTACTTCCAAACCTTTTTCCCCAAAAGGTTGTATTTGCATAATACTCTCTTATCTTCAAGCATCCTCTCACCACACTGTATTTTAAGAGAGCAGCAACAATACACTGGGTTCAAATTCCACCTCTTACACTGATGCAGGAGGTTATGCACAGCTCTCTAGACCATTTCCTGGTCTATAGAACAATCACAGCAACGGCATCTGGCATATAGGGCTTATGAGGACTGGACAAAATGATAATGCGAAATTGTCTGTGACAGTCCCTGGCAACAACATGAACAAATAAACATTAGCAACTGTCACCAGCAACAGTAATGCCACTCCTCCCTGAACCACACTAGCTAGAATACTTGGGGTGAAAAATCCCCTAAACACAAGTGGAAAAAAGTACCAAGACTCCCTGGAGAACAGCACCACTCAAGGACTGAAGACACTCAACTATTTTACTGACACAGAAGACCCTGGCATTAAAAAATAACAGCCTAGCTGGGCAGTGGAGGCTCACACCTTTAATCCCAGCACTCAGGAGGCAGAGGCTATAGAAAGTCTGTGTTCAAGGCCAGCCTGGTCTACAGAGAGAGTTCCAGGACAGTCAGGGATACACAGAGAAACCCTTTTTTGAGAAACCAAACCAATCAAACAAGCAAAATAATAGACTGTTGTTTCCTACTGGAGTAAACAGTCTTCTGAAAGGCATTTTTTTCATTTTATATATTATTTTAACAATAATATATTTCTCTTTATGATTCCAAAGGTAACAGTTATTGTTGCTGTTTTTTGTTTTGTTTTATTTTGTTTTGGTTTGTTTTGGTTTTAAGGAGAAATAGCTCCAATTTAAAAGGCATGCTTTTTCAGAAAGACATGAACTCAGTGTGAAGAGTCTTCATAGTTCACCCCCTCAGAACAGCCCTGGAGGGGTCCATCTGTCCTTAACTCAGCAAAGAGATCTGAGTTATGAGACTTTTATTTTAAAAGTCCCTAATCAGTTTATTCAAGAAAAAAAACATTCTTATTAATTTGAAAGTCTTCATGGAACTTTGTATACAACTCAGTGACTTTTTGTTTGCTATATTTCCAATTCTTGGTTCAGATGATAATGGCTTTTGGTAGAATTTGTAGAATCCATTTTTTGTAGATTCGTAGAAGCCATTTGTCAGATGGCTGCCCTGAAACCATTGTAGCAAATTAGCTTAGCCCTATTTAAATACAAAATAGATCATTTTCTATTGCATTACAAGAATGCATTTGCTTAATCTCTTTATAGAGCTATATATTTTTTGGATGTGGGAATATTACTATCTAGTTTCTAGAGGAAAAAGCTGTTCATACCTGTTACATAAAGGATGCTATTAGCAGGGGTAATAATGCAGAATGTGGTCTCAGATCCTTGGAGTTCTTTGACATGAGTTAAGTTCCTGTCCTTACTCGGGAGAGAAACACTGGACATCTCTCCCTGTGAAAACACCAGAGGAAATGAGATTATGGGGTGTCAGAAAGGTCTCCCTCCTGCAGCCGCATCTCTGGAAACCAACTAAATACAAAACTTTGCTCTGACACTAAAGGAAACATTTAGGACAGAAAGCTAATCCGACTCTTCTCTCTGAAACACAAGTTGGCCCTGTGTTTTCCTGGTCTGTTTTCTTCTCCTTTCTTTGAAACCAATGGCCTCAGTCCCTGTGAATTTCCCAAGCAATGGGTCATGGAGTAAACAGAGGTGTGTAACAATAAACTGCAGGTTCAGACCTTCTTCCTGGAAAAGATGAATTAAGGAGTCACTACAATCTCGAAGTGTCCAGAGAGAGCTACAGCTTCTTCCACAGTACATGGGGGAAGCCAGCTTGGCTCAGAAAGCACCAGAGAGACTTTGTCCTCAACCCCCTCCTCACCCTGGACTACACAAGCACAACTCTCATTTTCTTTAAAAAAAAAAAACAAACTTTTATTTTGTAATTAAAATCTAATTACACAGTTTCCCCCTTTCCCTTTCCTCCCTCCAGACTTCCCAGTGTCTCACCCCTCCCCCACTCTCAGATTCATGGCCACTTTTTCTTTAGTTGGTACTATTACATCTATGTGCATAAATATGAACTCAACCTGCTGAGTCCATTTTCTGTTGCTTGTATGTGTATGAGTTCGGGGATGATGGGCTGCTATTGGATAACTGATTTAAAGGCTGGTCCCTGGAGAGGATTAATTCTCCTAGGCTACATGTAGGAAGCTCTCTGTTTAGGCGTAGGGTTCCATAAGATTTTTTCCCTCCACTCGTTTTTTTTAATTATGTGTTTATATATGCATGTCGGTGTGAGGATATGTGCACAGGGATGCAAGTGCCCTCAGAGGCCAGAAGATAGCCCTGATCCCCTGAGGGTGGAGTTACAGGCAGTTGTGAGTTGTCCCTTCCCGGTCCAGGGTACTCACTGGAACCAGTACTCAGGTTCTAGAGGGCAACACCAGCTCTTAACCACTGAGCCATCTCTCTGGTCCCATTATGTCTCATTTTCACAAATATTTTCAGTAGTAAC
This sequence comes from Tokudaia tokunoshimensis, assembly GCA_036184795.1. NCBI lineage: Eukaryota > Metazoa > Chordata > Mammalia > Rodentia > Muridae > Tokudaia > Tokudaia tokunoshimensis. Next base: position 90,901,944 of record BTHU01000003.1, on the reverse strand, counting down.
ACACACACACACACACACACACACACACACACACAAGCCACAGGGACAAATGATAAAACACAACTTTAGACTTCCATTCACTTGCAAACCCTAACGCTCTCCAGCGAACGTCCATGTGCCTAGTTACGTACAGAACTTCAAGGTGTGAAGAGGAAGATCTCACCACGTAGATTCCAAACCTCAGCGGCTGCTGCTCACACTAGCTAACACGACGCCCTGTGCCTCGGTTTCCTCTTTTGTAAAAAAAGAGTTGTTACCAGTTACTTTTGTAAAACTGTGACCAAACTAGCTGACAGAAGGGATTTAAGGGAAGAAGATTTTACTTTGGCTCGTGGTTGTGAAGCATTCAGTCCATGGTCCTTGACTCTGTTTCTGGGCCCATTGTCAGGCAGGTTACCATGGTGATGGGATTGGGTGACTGGGGAGCATCTTAATTTGTTGGCAGACAGGAAGTTTTAAAAAGGACAGAAATTTAGAGAGAGAGAGAGAGAGAGAGAGAGAGAGAACACATAACATACTCTACAGCATCCCAACCCCCGCTGCCGATGACATATTTCCTCTGATTATGTGTCTTCTCCCCTTTGCTACCTCCCAATAATGCTATCATATAATGTATTCAACAAGGGATCAATCCATTGATTAATCCGTGACTCCATTGTCTCTGAAACATCATTACAGACATATTCAAAGATGGGCTGCACTTAACCCCCTAGCCACTTCTTAATCCAATCAGGCAGACAATTAAAACTAGTCATCTCAGGGATAATAACAACAGTGCCCGCTTACATTATTATTACCTCCATCTATCAGAGCTGTCTAGTACCAAGACTATTGGGAATGGTATACTATCTTTAAAAATAACATAGGCAGCTAAAGCTTCAGCTCTGGAACTTTGACTACATTCCACATTCAAACTCACTCCTATTTGCATGGGGTTGGAGAGTGTCTCAGTGGGAGAAGACTTGCAAAGCCCTAGGGCCCATCCCCACACCTCTCCCCCAGACACTTCCCGGTTCAGATTGTAGGGGGACCATTCCATGAAAACAACTAGGAGAACCTTTTTCTTTTTTCTTTTTCTTTCCTTTTTCTTTTTTCTTTTTTTTAAAATTTCTTCTATTCCAAACACATTAATAAGCTGTCTGTGTAGCCAGGGCTTTGAAAGATGGAGAACACCCTGGAAAAGCCCCGACCGTTGGCACTCTCTACTCAGGCACTTGCCAATTCATAAGCACAGTGGGTATGGATCAAAAGCTGAGATGCTGGGCAGAAAATGGCTGTTATCAGGAAAGAGAATCAGGCTTGGGAAGGCTCAATTAAAAAAAAAAGCTGAAATTCAGATACACCAAGATAACCAGGGCTTCAGACAAAATCCTGAAGGGAGAATGGAAAATGGAGATTCTTGTGTAGCCAGTGCTGCTCTTTGCGCCCGGTCCTCCTCATTAGCAAGTAGAGCAGGGCAGGGGTCAGCCAGACAGAACAAAGAGCGGCTGGGAAATTATGCAGAGGTACTCATGGTTCTGTGGAGATGAACAAATAAACACTGGGGTTCAGAGCCCACTAGAGCAGGGAATCCCCTTGTACTTTGAGTAGAAATTCGGGAGCCTCACCCTAGAAATAAATACAAGTTTGTAAAGACTAGCTTTTAGAAATGAAACCTCAAGCCAGCTTGATCCCTGATGGATTCTGGGGCTTCTGGTTCTGGTCTGAGTGCTGACACCCCTGAACACAAACTGTTTGTTTGTGTGTGTGTGTGTGTGTGTGTGTGTGTGTGTGTGTGTGTGTGATGTCTACCACTCAATAGAAAATTACCAGCCATGGAGAGACAGGGTCAAAAGCGAAGTATACCTTCAGATCATACACACGTAATCCAGACCTGGGAATGATCAGACTGAGAACATAATGACTGTCAACATGGTAAGAATGGATGACAGGATGGGGGACTGACTCCAGGACCTAAAGTCTATATAGTTTTAAAAGCCAAGGCGAAATTCTAGTACCAAAAAACCAAAAAAGCCAACGGACAGTAACTAAAGTCAACCTTCAATAAAAGAACCCAGTAGTTGTTGAGACATATGTGAGGACAGCATGAGGGACCTAGAACGGTGAACTGGTAGAAAACGGGCAGATGGAAACACCTGACCCAGTTCTTGGAAAGGGGGAGGAAATTCCAAAAAGCATCATCAAACATGTAGAAGGTTTCAAGAGGTTGTCTATAGGTCTGATTGGAATCCTCGGAGGTTGTCGATGGAAACCGGAAATGAGCTCAAGTTAGAAACTGTAGGTATTATTTGACGAGTTAATTCATAGCTAAGAACTTTCCAAAGCTGATTTAACCAAGCTATGGATTCCTAGAGAGAAAGCTCAACCCAGAACTCCAGCTCAGCTTCCCCAATCAGTTTCTCCTGGATGTGTGTAAGGCCCGGTTCTCTTGGTCAGGCCACTGCAGTTGATGATGTATTCCTATCTTCTTCCTGTTTCTACTGCCACTTGATATCTATTTATTTATTTATTTATTTAACTTTCACTTGCTTTAAACTTAATACATTCACCCACTCAAAACTGAAACTATGGTTGTCATAAATAATCCTCTGAGCAGTTGAAAATAGTCCTTGGCATCATACACAAGATCACCTGTACTAAGCAAATGCTCTGCCACTGAGATATATCACCAGCCCTCTTAAAAAAAAAAGTCTCTAGTTTTAAGACAAGCTCTCATTTAATTGCTCAGGATGGCCTGCAGTCAGGCAGGCCTTGAATTTATGTCTCAGCCTCACACACAGCAGGAATTACAGGCTGTACCACTCACTGGTTCAGCTTCTACCAAATTACTTTAAGATAATGGTCTTGTCTTTTCGTTTCCAGCATTAAAATCTCTCATTTGTTTTTCTTTCCTTATAGCGTTGACCTCCTATACAGTACTAAATTCTATCTATTAGGACTAATAGGAAAAAACAAAAACCAAGCAAACTTAAAAGTAATTTTACAGAAGAAAGTAAAAACGGCAGAAAATGTTTGGCAAACATATACAGAGGATAAGTACCCATTGAGTGCTCACACTCACCCATGGAGTGCTCACCCTGTGGAGTGCTCACCCTGTGGAGTGATCACCCATGGAGTGCTCACCCAGGATTGAGACATCTGTATTACAACCTTCACTGCAAGGTTTATGGACCGTTAGGAAGAGGGTGTGGAAAAAGTGTAAAGGGCAGAGGTCAGGGAAGGCTGAGGAGAAACCGTGTTTCTCTGGACCATACAGCAACACTGCACTCATCAACCCACCGCAGCAGTGGTTGTCTGCACAGCACGTGTTCAGCTTTACCCAGGCAAGATTCCAACACTGGACGTGAAGGAGTTCATGAGCCCCCGCCCCTAGCTGAGGGACTATGACATTTGATGACTTCTTCAGGAGGGATATTCAGGCTTTAGCAGGGGTGGGGGGGTGGGGGGTGTGGTCCCTGGTTAGTCGACTCTGCTCCTGATTTATGAGTGTATAAACAGGACAAATTAAACTCAGTGGGTTTTCTTTTAAATAAGTTAGGACAGGACAGTTAGAAGATGGTGAAGGGTCGTTTGTGAAGGCCTGGGGGACAAATATGATCAAAATACATTGTATCACGTGTGAATTCTATGAGAAAACTTAAAGTTGTAGTTAAAAAGTATGGAACAAGAACGTTATCTGTGGCCCAGCTTGTACACTGAACAGAGGCTCTGGGCTCACCGGGATATTGGGAACTACTTTTCTGTAAGAGTTCGCCCTCTAGGAAAGGAACAGCTCCCTTAGGTGAGCCACATCTTAACCTCCTGGGCACAAGCACAGTCTACACAGACTACTATGACACCAGTGATTCTCATCACTGATTGTCCCTTGTCCCCACAGGGAACTTAGAGATCAGAGCTGCTATGGCGTCCTTCTTATTGGCTTTGTTATGACCCTTTCAGCAGAGGCCTACCCTGCTGAGAGCTCACTGATCCCCTCTGTCTGGACTTTGGTGGACTTCAGAAGGAAGAAGCATCCGCCCTTCTCTCCTGGGCTCCCAAAGGCTTGTTAGTATGGAGATGGTTGCCTCAATAGGAGGTGGGCTCTGACAGCTGGATGGGTCTGGGGGAAACCAGACACGGCTGACTCCAAGGCAGTGACCAAGCAGGTCCTCCTCTCTCTGCCCACCCTGTGAGGCCATCTTGGGGTGAAAAGGAGTAAAGTTCCAAGAAACCTCCTACCCCACACCTCCAAAATACAACTTGTCATTGTAAGCTTCGAACTCTCACACCTTCGCTGCAGGAGCAGGGAGTTACCAAGTGTTAGCCTGTTGCCCCACTGGGAATCCCTTCAGCCCACCTTTGTTCTCCATCTCTACTCCCTAGGATTTGAGCTGGACCCTTGCATCCAGCGTTTACCTTGCTGCTGAAGGGATCTTTCCATCATGCACATCTAAGGATATCTCTATGATAAAATTCCAGAAATGCTAAGATGTTGCTCAAAATCTCAATGAGAGAGGCAATGACCAGATATATCCCCACCAGTATCACAGCTTGCATGCAGCACTCCCCGTTCCCATCTCCCCTCGGCCTCCCTACTGTGTTGATTCCCATTTCCAGAACTAGTTCAGAAAGCAACCCACTGGCAGCCAGGGAATGCCTTCTTGCAGATCTGGAGGCTTGCCCGAGCCTTGGCTGCCTCCGAGGCTCCTGCAGAGCGATGGCCTCGCTCTCTCCGGGTCTTTTTCTCCCAAAACACTGTGCAGTCATCGCACTAAATCAAAACTGCCAGAACCGAGTTTTAAGCGATATATAGCCACGACATCTATATTGTTCCTTTTTATGTTCAAGGCAGGACACATTCGCAAAACACATTGAGTCAGACTCAGTGTCCATAGTGGAGAGACGAGTGGATAGTTCGGAGGGGGCACTGGGCAGCGTGTTAGGGCTAGGGGGTAGTGGGGCTGGACAGACCTGTCCTAGGACAAGAGCAGCTACTCGCAGGCCGGTTTTGCTTTCGCTTTGAGTGCGGTGGGAGGTGGGTGGGAGGTGGGACGGTCCCGAATCTCCTCAAACGGGCACTCCCTCCGAGAGTTAAGAGAGTTAATTCGAAAGCGCCACCCGCCCTGGGGGCGATCGACGCACTTGTCCTTGAGAAGTTGATGTAGAGACAGAGAGAGAAAGCAAGAGACCCAGTCCTGGGAAAGTCCTGTCGGCTATCCAGACAATTATAAAAATGTGTCCCCCAGGGTCACTGCTCCAACTGCCTCACCCTCGGCATCCAACTGCTCTTCTCAGTGCCGGTCCAGCATGTGTCAATCACGCTGTAAGTAGCTGAGGGCCGGGGCCAGGGTGACTCGATCAGGGAAGAAGGCTCAGGAAAGAGCAGACAGAAGCCCTGGACCGACTAAGGGAGACTAAAGGACTGCCAGCAATTGCAGGCTAAGGGAAGGAAGAGGAGAAGGACGGTCATGCTAGATTGCGTTGCACCTAGCATGGTCTCCTCACTATAGAACAATCCAGAGGGCTACCACTATGCCCATTTCACAGAAGAAAACTAAAGTCCAGCCTTGAAGCTAGAGTAAGGAAAATGCAGGTCTCAGCCAGTCCCCCAAACAAGATCTGGGAGGTCTTACTTCATCTGTTAGCCCCGAGGAAGGGGTTAAATCATGGGTGGAGGGAAGTCAGTACTCAGAAGAAATGGATGGCAAAAACTGCCAGAATGGCTGAAGAAAGAAAGAGGCAGGTCAAAACCACGTTGACAAGTTCCACCTACCCTTCGTTTCCCTTCCAGACCTCCTCTTTTTGGCCACCCTTGTCCTCTTAAACCACCTCAGTTTTGCCTGGGTCATTCCAGTCTCCGAACCGGCCAAGTGTCTTAGTCAGTCCCAAAACCTGCTGAAGACCACGGTCGACATGGTGAATACGGTGAGTTTCTTGCGTCCATCTGGCTTCAAAGCCCCGCTGCTGAAATGACTTCTAACCTATCTGCTATCTGCTGGGAAGCCGTAGTTCATGGGTAGCTGACAGGAACGGTAGAGGAAACTTTTGAAGACTGCTAAACATAATCTAAAGGAAGCTGGGTCTCCAGAGAAAGAAAGAATGGTAATAAATTATAACGGCATCGGTTTAGGCTGTATTGGAAAGGGGGTGCTTACAATGTCCCTTCCAGCCTGCATTTGGCATCGTGTCTTCTGCTTCACGGCAGGTGGGATGAGGAGACAGTCATTAGGTAGACCCTCTCTGCTTCACAAGCCATAGAGATGAGTTAGACTGTCTTTTCCACCGCTCACCTATGTCCAGCATGGTGACGCAGTTCCTCGTTGGATGGATACATCTCAGGGAGGACTCAGACATCAGATCTCACATCCAGCCTCCATTTTTCTGGGGCAAGTGTGATCCAGTTTTATTCACAGCTCCACTCATTTTTCTCAGGTTTCATATTTGAATGCAAAATAGCCTTTTCTGTTGTAAAATTGTCACGGTTTCCTCTCGATTTTGCCACAAAACTACAGAAAAAATGCTAATGTGTTCGAGATACCCTCAGCTGCTAGACCTGGAGCCCCATAGTAGAATTCTGGCTTAATTATGAGTACCCGTGTGTGTTCTGTCCCCACCAGGGCATGCATTCATAAGCACAAGGAACAGAGGCGGAAAGGAGGTTAAGTCCAGTCTTTCTGTTGTGGTTTTTAAATCTTTCTGAGGATCTTCTAGTATGTTGTCATATGGCTATCCCAAGATACGCTCTGCTCCACAAGGCCTTCTTGGTGAATTCCTTTCTTTCCTACTAATCTTGCATAATGTGCTGCTGACTGTTCCTCAAAGCTCAATCTGAATGAAGTGGGGTTCCCAGGCAGGAGAGATGGCTCAGTGGTTAAGAGCGCTGGCTGCTCTTCCAGAGGTCCGGAGTTTCCCCGCACCCACATGGTGGCTCCCAACCATCTGTAACTCTAGTCAGAGGGACGCTGTCATTTCCTGGCTTCTGTGGGCACTGAGCACACGGTACACAGACATACCTGCAGGCAGAACACGTGCAGTCATGAAACCTTAAAATTAAGGAAGAACCTTAAGGGAGGTTCCCTAAGGGATACCTGCAGAAAGGAGAGACTGTTTTCCTAAGGTGAAGTTTGACATGGAAGGGATGAAGGTGTTGTGTTCAAAGTTAACTAGATGCTCCTCGCTCCTCTTCTGTCAAATAACAGTGCTGGGCTTCAAGACACAACAGAATTCAACTTTGTCTCAGTTTGGGTCACTATTGCTCTCTAGTTGAACTTGGAATCCAGGAGAGCTCATCGCTCTCTGTTCTTCGTCACATAGTTGAATGGAAAAGTTATCTCAACTTTCAATCAGAGAGCTGTTGACTTCTTAATATGTTGTGCAATTCTGTTCACTGGTGCTTTCTGGCACGCCAAGGGGTAAGAGACAGTCCCCGCGCGCGTGTAAATTAGAGCTCAACTACTATTTAGGGCTTGCAAGTTTGTTACAGCCATCAAGCTGTGACTTTTAACAGTTTCCCCTTTAGAAGTTATACTAGAAAAAAAGAGATTCACAGGGCACAGCTGCTTGGCAAGAGGAAAAACAACAGGATCCACCAGAGGCAAGCAGCACAGTGTGATGCTGATGCTGATTAGCACAGCCTGTTGCAGCCTCCCCAGCGTTCACAGGGTGGAAAACATATCCTGCTGGCAGGCAGCCTAAGCAAAGGGGAAGGGAGCAGGGAGCAGGGAGGTGGGTTTCTTCTTATCATATGACGAGTTTAAGTTTTCTACAGGCCAAAGAGATGAAGGGTTGGTTCATAGTGGTCAACCTAGGCTCTGCTGATCCTCCGGGGTGCTAGTCTCAGGGAGCCGGCCATCTTGCTGAGAGTATCACATCAGTCTCTCTTTGTCTTTCACAGGCCAGAGAAAAACTGAAACATTATTCCTGCACTGCTGAAGACATCAATCATGAAGACATCACACGGGACAAAACCAGCACACTGGAGGCCTGTTTACCACTGGAACTACACAAGGTATGGAGGATTCCCCTCCCCACCCCTCCGAAAAATGCAATTAAGAGTAGCTCGACTGACCTCAGCTGTCTCCAGACATTTACTTGTAGCTATCAAACGTGAGAGTTTTGAAAAAAAAAGAATAGTCACAACCACACAAATACTCCTACAAGCTGAAGGAAATACTCAGTAACTACAAGCTGGGTGTGGTGGTATAGACCTTTAATTCTAGCACACAGTGGGTAGAGGAAGGCTGGGTTCTGTTAAGTTAGAGGCCAGTCTGGTATACATAGAGAGTTCCAGCCCAGCCAGGGATACACAACAAGATTTCATCTTTAAAAGGAAAGGGGGCGTGGCAGGTGAGGCTCAGTTAGTGAAGTGCTTCCTCCACAAGCCTGAGGCCCTAAATTCACATCCCCAGCACCCGAGTAGAAGCTGGGTGTGATGGTTTCACGCGCAGCCTCAGGGCAAGGGTAGGCAGAGACAGGAGGATACCTGGGTCAGCTAGTTTGCTGAATCAATGAGATGCAGGCCCAGTGAGAGACCCTGTATCAGAAAAAAATAAATAAATAAGTCTGGAGAATCGATTGAGAAAGACCCCAAAGATCATTCTCTTGTTTCCACACACACACATGCACCTGCACATACGTGCACACAGGAATACTTGTACATATCCACACAAAAGTAGTTATGATGATGAAGTTTCTTATACTTTTACTGTAATGAAAACTTAGTTTGGGAAAACAATATCAGAGAGATTTATATTAAGAATTAATGGCCAGCGGTGGTGGCAGCGGCATATGCCTTTAATCTCAGCACTTGAAAGGTAGAGGCAGAGGGATGTCTGTGAGTTCGAAGCCATCCTGATCTACAGACTAAGTTCCAGGACAGCCAGGACTACAATAGAGACCCTGTCTCAAAAAACAAATGATGGTGATGGTGATGGTGGTGGAGGTGGTGATGGTGGTGATGATGATGATGAAATCCTTGATATATTATTTTCTTCTAGAACGAGAGTTGCCTTGCTACTAGAGAGACTTCTTCCATAATAGTAAGTAAGCACTCTAAAGGTTCCTTCCTCATGGCAGATTCATAACACTGATGCCTGATCATTCTTTCCTCTAGAGAGGGAGCTGCCTGCCCCCACAAAAGACTTCCTTGATGATGGTAAGCCGCTTCACTTTTCTGAAATGCAGCAGAGTCGTATAGTTCCAGACCGTCTCAATGGTTCCTTCCCCATTTTGTCCCGCCCTCTAGACCCTGTGCCTTGGTAGCATCTATGAGGACTTGAAGATGTACCAGACAGAGTTCCAGGCCATAAATGCAGCGCTTCAGAATCATAACCATCAGCAGATCATTCTGGACAAAAGCATGCTGATAGCTATTGATGAGCTGATGCAGGTAAGGCGTCCTCCTATCAGCAAGGGCTCCTTTTTATGTTGAAGAGAGGGCCTTTATTAGATATAATAAAATCAGCACATCTTGGGTTGGGAGAGACTGGAACGTCCCCTCCCACCCCTCAGCCTCCAACTGTGAAAGGCGCTACAAGGTTACCTTTGCTAAGACAGTCTTGAAGGGGCCTCTACAGTAAGGGCAAATGCAAGCAGTCTTCTACATGCTGACCTCATGATACAAATCTAGCTCTTTTCAAATGCTTTTTCTTGTACCACTCCCACAACAAGCAAATAAGGTCTGTACAGAGGAGGAAACGGAAGCATAAGAGGATGAACTAGGGTCCCCTGCAGAAGGGTTTGTTGTTGTTGTTTTAAATACGTTCTTCTCTTAAAGGTCCAAGATTAGGACTGGAGAAACAGTCCAGTGGTTAGAGCACTTGAGTTTGGCCTGGAGTGCCTATGTAATAAACAGGGTGTGGTCTTGAACTGCTAACTCCAGAGAGTGGAGACAAGAGAACCACGGAGGCTTTCTTGCTGCAAGTTAGTCATGAAACCTCCAGGTTCAGGGAGAGAGCCTGCCTCAAAGGAATAAGATGGAGAGTCACATGATCTCTTCTCTGGCTTCTGCATGGTGTAGGCACAGATATGCGCATGTGTGAGTGCATATAATATACACAAACATACACGTGTCCTTTCTAAAATGTACAGGATGGATACTCTAGGAGCTGCACACATATTCAAATATCACCAGGGAAAATATGTGGGGCTGGTGTCCAATTATAATCTATTTTGAACCAAAATGTGACCAAAATGAAAAGTGACCTTGCATCTAGGGAAATGCAGTGTTAGGCATCTGTGGGAACTTAGCTGCACAACGGTAACACAAAGCACATAAGTGCGCACATGAGAGAGCACCTTGGCAGCCAAGGCACGGGATGAAAGTATGTCAGAAGTCACTGTCAGAAAAGCAATTGTTTTTCCTTTCATACATACTGTCTTGGTTAGGGTTTCCATTTCTTTGATAAAACATCATGGCCAAAAGCAAGTTGGGGAGGAAAGGGTTTATTTCGTCTTATAGATAAAGTGTAGTGAGTCTATCATCCAGGGAAGTGAAGGCAGAAGCTGATGCTGTAGAGGATCCTGGTGACTGGAGTGTTCCACGAGCCTTGCTCAGCTTGCCTTGTGTAGCATCCAGGACCACCAGTCCAGGGTGAGCTGGACCCTCCCACACCAACTGCCAATCAAGAAAATGGCCACAGTCTTGCCCACTGGCCTATCTGACTGGAGGTGTTTTTTTCAATTGATGTTTCCATCTCCCAAAATGACTCTAGCTGTGTCAAGTTAACATAAAACCACCCAGGACAATTGTCAGATGACTTATTTGAAAGACAGTGAAGTTTATGCAGGTGTCAAACAACCTACCATACTAAGATTTGTAATGGATATTGTGTGTACAAGTCCAGAATCAGGTGATTTGGGTAGTAGAAAGAGATCTACCAGGGACCAGTCAACTATGCTGACAGATTGTAAAATGGGATGACTTTAAACACCCTATCTCTCTCTCAAGATTTTGTGAGGAACAAGCAAAAATCTTAAACGTCATAGAAACCAAAGTTCTTTTTCTATGTTATGAAATCAAAGGAGAGAGTGGGGAAACACGGTGCTGGCTTGTTTATTTAACACAAACAGTATTTCTAACAGAAATAGTTCTGTTACTGATAATGAGCTCTAATCCATAGACCCCACCCATCCCCAGCTCCCTCCTCTAAAAGGACAGGGCTTTTTAATATAACTTATAAACATTAATTAGCTATTGCTGCAGATGCCACCTCATAGACTCATACCTGCTGAGAGACAAGCCCTAATGATGATTTCTTTTCTGGGCAGTTTAGGAGTCTTGTCAGAGATCATTAAAAACATAGATATGTGCTCACAAAAGAGTATTTCTTCCCTCTTCCTCCAGGAACACAGCAGGAATAGAAGTGAAATGGGTCTAGGAGTGTGATGAGGGACTAGGTTGCAGGCACTAGACTATGCATTGACTGTATCCATGATTTTTTTTTTTGCAGACAAATGTTCTAATTTTTAAACTGTATGTGTGCTATGCTTGGTGTTTCTTTGTAGTCTCTGAATCATAACGGCGAGACTCTGCGCCAGAGGCCTCCCGTGGGAGACGCAGATCCTTACAGGGTGAAAATGAAGCTCTGCATCCTGCTGCATGCCTTCAGCACCCGAGTCATGACTATCAACAGGGTGATGAGCTATCTGAGCTCCTCCTGAAAGGCTCACGGCCCTCCCCCACAGCGCCCTCTTCACAAAAATAGGTCAATAAGAGGAGGGCTAAGAATCGGGTCTTGGCCTGGTTGACCTTAAGCTCCCCAGGAATCTGTTCCCCTGTCACATTCTTTTACCCCCAAAGGTGGCACAGATACCTCAGCATTGTCCCCTCCATTGCTTCTCTCATATTTATGATACAAGTTCTTTGTAAGTTTTCATCAAAATCTTGTTAAGGGGAGGATACGCTCTCCCCCAGTGTGTCAGCAGAAGAGCAAGAACTGATAAGCTATTACTTTTGTGCCAAAAGTGTTTATGAAAACACTCAGTCGCCCCTTATTTAAAAAATATTTATTGTTATATTTTATGCTCATGAAAGTGTATGAGCCTATTTATATTTATTTATTTTCTATTTATTATAATATTTCTTATCAGGTGAATTTGAAACATTTTGAAACATACCTTATTTTGTGGTTCTAATAAAGTAATGTAAGCGCTTCACAGATGTTCTTGGAGTATCTATCTATCTATCTATCTATCTATCTATGTATAGATTATTTATTTAATTACTTAAACAGGGTCTCACTGTTTAGACCAGGCTGGCTTCTGACTAACAGAGATCAGATGATCTCTGCCTCCTGAATACTGGAGCCAAACCTGTCTATCCCTTTGCCCAACTAACTAGAGTATTTAAATGCTCTGAGACACTGCAAGAAAATTCTTAGTTTGCACTCTATTGCTCTGATAAACAAACACCATGGCCAAAAGAAGCTGGGGGCAGGGGCCTACGCCATGCTACAGCTTACTGTCTATCACTGTGGGTCATCAGGGCAGAATCCTGGAGGCAGAGCCTGATCCAGAGGATGGAGGGGTGCTGCTTACCGGCTTGCTCTCCCTGGACTAGCTTAGCCTGCTCTCTTATACAACCCAGGACCACCAGACTAGGATTGGTACTGCCCACAGTGTACTGGGCTCTCCCACATCAATCATTAATAAGGAAAATTCTCCTCAGGCTTGCCTACAGGTGAATTTGATGAAGGCATTTTTTTTTTAATTGAGGTTCTGTCTTCTTAGATGCCTCTAATTTGTGTCAATTTCACAAAAACAAACAAAAATATTACAATAATTCTGATGACATTTGAACAAAATAATCTTGCAAAGATGGCCACGATGGGGTTTGGGGGGGTGGCTCAGTGGGCAAAGTGTTCATCTCACAAGTGTGACCAGCAGAGTTCAGATCCCCAGAACTCAATCCGTCACCCCAATGTCCATCAGGAAGACTGGGGACTACTGAAGCAAGCCGGCCGAGTTGACAGGTCAGACTGATGAACTCTAGGTCTGAGTGAGAGACTGAGCCTCAGTATACAAGGTGACAAGTAATCAGGAAAGACACTCTACAACAGCCTTGGGCCTCCCCACCCATGTGCATGAGCATGCACACACCTCTACGTCCACACGTTTGAACACATTACACAGCATATACCACAGATATGTACGTTAAAATAAAAAAATGGCCAAAGTGTTCTGACTCATTTCCCAGTCCCCTTAATATTGTTTTTGCTGGGAGACCAGGCTGGCCTCAATAATCAAGTGGTTGTGTGAATTACGGTTTTTTAAGGATTACTTTACTATTTCTGTTCAACATTTAAATCTCAAAGTAAAACATACAGAAATGTTCTCCCTGGAAACCTCGGGCCATGACCTGCTGTGCATTAAACAAATACATTATCATACTCTTCAACTTGGAAAAAATGTCCTATGAGGCTCTCTAAATTATTCTAATTCGTGTGACCCTTTGGGCTCTCAGAGGGAAGCCCTTTTTAAATTACAAACAGAAAAACTCTCCACTTGCCTAAATTATATAGAATGCTTTCCCAAACCCCATGTATAATTGCCTGCCTTTGGTTTAAGAAGTGTCTTCCTTCTGGTCTTAGAATTAATTTCGTCTTTCTAGTTCTTTAAGCCACGTGAATTTAAAGAGTCCCACAACAGAATACTACATCATTTGGTTCTGGGATATCCGTGTTCCTTCCTAATAGAAAAGGGCTCTCAGGCCTTTATTTAGAGAGGCGCCTTTTCTAAGTTGTTTCTTCCCACAAGGTCCCCCATTCATCTCCAGGGGTCCAGAGGAAAATAAGTGTGGCCTCTCCTCTGTGATAAACTCATTGTCCAAATTCTCACTCTTTGCCCATCACCAAACAAAAATCGCTGGAGGCCAGATTCACCAAAGAGCTGGGTAACTGCAGGCTCCTCTGAGGTAGGGGCTCCCCCCAAGCCAGGGATCCTCCCAGGCAGGGGCTCCCCTCAGGCCAGAGCTTGTCTCAGGAAGGTTTTTTCCCTTTGAGCAGCTCAGGTCACAGTGACTCTCATAGGTTGTGGAGTAGCTGGCTACTCCTTGAGAATGACACCCGCTGTCTATCTCCTCTTTGAATTAAGCCCAGTAAGAGAAGGTCTCCTCCACAGACTTGTGTCCGAGCAGAGGAACACCCTCGTTACATTTGTCCTAGGCACCAATATGAGAAGTGTTTTAAATAATGGCGGGAGGTGAACATGGTGGTACATACCTACAATCCCAACACTTGGGAGGTTACAACAGGAACGTTATGAGTTCAAAATCAGTCTAAACTTCAGGCCAAGACCGTATCTCAGACAAAACAAAAGCAAACCCAACTGACCCAAGTGAGGTCTTCATGATAAATTCCATTCCTCAATCCTTAGTTAGTTCTCACATCTTCCTAGATGTGTGCAGTAGTGTGTATGTGTCCTGACCAAGTTTTTAAAAGGCTCCCTCCCTGTGTCCTCTTCCAAGAAAGGAAGATTATACTCTAACTTGCTTCCGAGGGTCAGAGTGATGGTTAAATAAAATGATTCAGGCCTTTGCCTGCCCTCAGTGCACAGCAAATCTTAGTAACTTTTAAGGGTTACTACTCGTGTTTGGGGATGGCAACTCAGACAAAGTAATTAAACCCTCTTCTATTTCTTCATTGGTGGAATTTAAGAGAGTAAAACCAAATTCACAGAGTTACTGTAAGGTTTAAATGAGACAGCGATGGAGCCAGGTGTGGGGACACATGCCTGGAATCCCAGCACTTGGGAAGTAGATGCAGAAGCATCACAAGTTCAAGGCCAGCCTTTACTACTTGTAAGTTTGACACCAGCCTGGGCCGAAGGAGACCTGTCTCAAAAGCACACACACACACAATAAAGAAATAAGACAGTGCAGGTGCCTAATAGGTGCTCCAACTCAAACTGTTAAAGCTCTGGAGTTATTGCCTTCAATACCTCTCACTGGTCCCACCAGGCAGAGCCAATGAGATGGCTTAGCAGACAAAGGCACTGAACCCTCCAGGGCACTCAGTTAGAGTGTGCTCAGCCAAAAGGGTAAAATGCTAGCAAAAGGCAAGACCCCCTCCCTCCAAGAACTAAGGCTGAGAGCTTGAATTTTTTCAGACCAAATCCCTCAGCTTAAAACCATGCCCAGGCACAGCCATAGAGTCCCCTTGACCTAAACGCTCCGCTAAAAAGGAAACAAGCCTGAACGCGCCTCTGCCACAGAGAAGGATCCACCTGAGAACTGGCATGGAAAACATGGGGATGGAATCTGTCTACTGAGGGTCCTCAGAACTGGGGAAAGAGGCCTGGTCACATGTACAAAGGAAGATTTGGAAAACTCAAGACATGCCAAAGGGTCCTCGATCTCCCAAGGAAAAGTGAAATCGCAGAAACGAATGGGGAAAACCAGTTTAATATGAGGCCATCCCCATGTCCACCATAGACACTTTTAACTGTGTCAATGGGCACTTCTATCATCCCTTTATGGTCAATATTTCTTTCCAGCTAGCATCATTGTGACTTCATAATTTAGCCTAAAGTACATATAAAATTTAAAATCAAAAAGTCCTGCTACATCTTCTGAAAAGTTAGTTGTATATACCTGAAATGCATGCATGCTTGCATACACACACACACACACACACTGGCACATGTGTAATCACAGTTACTAAGGAAGCTGACGAAGGTGGATCACTTGACCCTGCAGAGAAGTGGGGTGAAGCCTAGCCTTGGCCACACAGAATTTGTCTCAATTTTTTTCATTAGTAATTTGTATTACATTTATTTATTGTGTGTGCACACATGCATGTAAGCATGCCATAGGATACTTGTGGAAGTCAGAGGACAACTTTTAAGAGTTGGTTCTCTCCCTCCGCCATGTAGGTTCTGGTGATCCAACTCAAACTGTCACCAAAGGATCCTTCCTTACCTACTGAACCATCATTCTGGCCTCAAAAGGTGTTGTAATTAAGTGTTTACCAACCCTTTCATTGAAATGTATTTAGTGAAAAAAAAATCTTCAGTGGTATCTATGTATCCTTAAGTTTGATACTAAAATATCAATATAAGGGCCAAGTATATGATGTATACCTATAATTGGAGCATTAGGCAACTGAGGCAGGAGGATTGCAAGTTAGAGGACCCAGAATGGGCTATTTAGTGAGACTCTACCTTGTTAATAAAACAAAATGAACAGATACTACAATATTTTTTTTTAAAAAAATCAAGTTTCAGTGTGGAACTGAGGGTGTAGCTCTGTGCACCATGGATGAAGCCCCAGGTTTAATTCCAGCACCTAAGTATGTGTGTGTGTGTGGTGGGGGGGAGGATTGTTAACTAGGATGTCGACATAATATCAGGTACCACACTTGTGGAATCCTTTTTAATAGAAAGCTTAGCAGCTGAAGCCTTGTGTGCTGTGTGTACTTGCTACAGCACCATGCAGAGCAGCCTGAGCTGGAAGCAGCTCTCATGGTGGGTAGGTGGCAAATGCTCATTGGTGACCCCAAGTACAGGCCTCCAAAGTACCTTTCTCTGCCCATATCAAAGTCACATAAGTCAAGGGAGCATTTCCTCCCCACAACTATGCAGTCCTCACAGCGACCGAGGCTTCTGAGCTGCTTCACGCCCCCAAGAGCTTTAAGTACAGAAAGGGTCGCATTATATATGTGTGTGCCTCTAGCTCCTGGCACCCAACAACAGGAGCCAAAAGACCTGGATTCTCATTTCCTTTTCTAAACAAAGTATAGTCAATACAGTATTCTTCATAAATTATTTCCAATTACTAAAGCAAAGGTAAAACATTAAAAATGTATCTGCTTGCCTCCTTTGAAATAACTGTACATGTTATAACATACAAGGTGTATAAGTACGCCTTTTAAGTAAAAAATAATTTAAATATCTGGTTGGGTGGTTAAGTGGTTACCATTCTTTAAAAATAATCCCTTGCTGGCAGAGCAAACCACAGCGGTAAATGTGGCTTCCTTCCTGTTCAGATGTATCAGTCAAAAACACATCCTGGGTTGGATGGGTAGCTCTGCTCGTAAACTATTTATCTAGCATTCACAAGGCTGTGTTACTTCCCAGCATCTTGGATTTTCCAGGAAAATGGCTCCATTGCTTCTGCACCCCTTTTTAGGGAGGCGGAACCAGGGCTGGGAGTGGAACTGCAGCAACAGTGGAGGAGAAGCGAAGAGCAGGGGGATGGGGTGTGAGGTTCCTATAAAATCCTCATGGCCGAGTGTCTGTGACCTCTGTCCTCCAACTGTGCCCCATCTTCTAGGGTTTCCACCACTCCCAAATACCACCAGCAGGCAACCAAGACTGAGCCTTCAGACAACATTTCAGATCCAAACCATAACATCAAACAAACATCACATGTTCTGTTCCACACTGCTCCCAACAGAAGCAGCTCGAGGGTCCCAATGGAGTTCTGGTGACTGCACCTCCCCAAACCCTCTCTCCTCCGTGACCGCCTACACAGCCACTCCACTTCTGAGTACTCTTTCAGTGCATGCTCCGGGTAAGGTTTATTTTCTGTCATTTTTTTTAAATATAAAATGCACCCACAAAAGCTCGGGTGTTTGAACACTTGGTTCCCCAACTACTGACACAATTTTGAAAGGCTGTGAAATTTTAAGAGATGAGGTCTGGATGGGAGAGATAAGTCATCGGGTTCAGGTTTTTAGGATATTAGCTCAGCCAGCTGCCAGCCCCAGCCCTCTACGCAGTCACGGTGTGACACTGCCAACACGGCCACAGCCACTGTTGCCATCACCTATCCCAGCTCTGTGGACTGTATCCCCTCCAACCAGGAGCCAAACAAACCCCTCCTTTCTCCAGAGGTTCTCGTCAGGTAGTCTCCCACAGAGACCGGAAACGGAAATAATACTCTTACTCAAACAGGTTTTGAAACTAAGGCAAAGACGAAAGCTCCCCGAATTCATCTGAGCCACTCGTGTCCTTATTTCTATAAGTAACAGAACCTTTAGCTTTTTACCTTTTACTTTTTAGCTTTCCTAGCTTGTCTGGGAAGAAAAATGTTGCTATAAATGCAAGAAGTGTCTTCTCAGCTGAAAATCAAGCTTGTAGCAAATGTGTTCAGCCCTTCTGAGACAGGAGCCGTGTGTGAACAGGCTCCTGCAGGATAAAGGTGGATGACTGACTCAAGGGGCTCTAACCAAGGAATGTCCATTAACACAGGGCAAAAATGGACGAAACTCCATCTAAGAACTCCAGGGCATAACTGGAAGTCTGCCAGCAGCCAGAATTCACCCAGGGACCCCCACCAGCGTCAGTAGCTGGAAAGCTCTTGTCAGAACTCCTCAGACCAGACCGTATATCAGGGAGGCCTAGAAATGTTGTCTGAAATCTCCATCACAACACTACATCTCTGGTCCCCTAACCTGGGGTTAAGCCTTTTAGCAGGCACCAACTGGTCTACCCCAGGAACTCCAGATCATGAACAAAGGTCCAACCCAACCTTCTAGAAATCACTGCTCTCACAGGGACACAATCATCAAACAGGGGTCCTTAGAGAATGTCATGAAATATGCTTCCACATGAAAATGTATTGAGGAAACTTCCTGTAAACCCCAGCACCTGTGTAACCCAGAGAGCACAGGATACAGAAAAGTCCCCGTGCTCTTCCCTTCCTCATCTGGTCAGGAATTAATAGTAAAGTATTTGGTTTAAATAAAAGCATCTTGGAAATTGAGAGGCTCTGCTCACTCTTCTAATATTATAGGAACAAGGGGAACATACAGTTGTCCCAGACCAGTGACAATATCTGTGTGAGCTTCTTTACCTGGACCACATTCACTGAGCCTCAGTTCAAGCACCAGAGAGCTGGGTTCAGAACCATCTGCTGCCCACAGAACCAACACGGCAGCAATTCCAGAACAGGCTGCTTTAAAAAGTGATCTGTGGAGCTAGACACTCAGTGGTTAAAAGCCATACCAGTCTTTCAGAGGACGTAAATTTGGTATCTAGTACCTACATCAAGTGGCTCATAATCACCTGTAACTCCAGGGGATGCCCTTTTCTGGCCTCCATTGGCCATTGGCCATCCATTTACCTGCACATGTGTGTGTGTGCGTGTTTCAAAATAAAACAGTTAAAAAGTAACTGACTTACAGAATTGGGAGTGAAGCCCAATAGTACATCACTTAGGTAGCAAATGCACAACTCTGAGTTTGACTTCCTCCACCCCCCCCCCAAGTAAATAACAGTACAAAGAAAACAGGAGCAGCTGTTAAAGGGTGATTTCTCTCTGTCTACAATTTGTGGATTTTTTCAAACACTTGGATAAACATATCTATCATGTTAATTTCCATCAACAAAATTCCTGGAAGGGGTCACATCCACCACTCTCCTCCCCACACATTTTCCCAACTCCAAGAGTCAGTGGAGTCCATTATTCTCCTGAGCGAATCCTTTAATGATAAGGTAGGTGCCTGAGACACTTGCTTGATCCCTGGGAGACAGGGGCAGGGCAGAGACAGAGAGACAAAGATCAGACGCTTTTCTCTTAGCTTTGGTTCGACTAAACGTATCTCTGCTATACATTTTCCCTGATTCCCGAAGTAAATGACCCTGAATTGAGAATCAGACCTTGTAGTTTTACCGGGGTAGGGGAATGAAACTCGAAGTTCCACTGAAAAGATACTTTAATTTCTCCGGAGAAACCAACATTGGTGCAAGACAATTATAGAATTGTAGCATCTCAGGCAAGGGTGAAGCTTCTGTATGTAAACGCCAGAGGGCAGCAGACCGCAGGCAATGTCCAGGAAAAGAACTCCGGCTTTTCAGGAAGCGGATCTGGCCTGCCTGAATGGGACTCTGAAGTGAAGTCATTTGATGTTTGTTTGGTTGGCTGGTTGGTTGGTTGCTTGCTTGCTTGTTTGCTTGCTTGCTTGCTTGTCTCCCTACCCCAACCCCTGTTTCTGGGGATTGCTTGAAGGCTTAGAACATGCCGGGCAATTGCTCTGACACAGAGAACCCTCCTTACTAGTTACTTTGCTTCTTGTGACAAAATATCCTACAAGAAGCAACTTAAGGAGAGAATGGATTTGGGAGGGGGTCACAGTTTCAGGATACAGGGGTACAGTCTGTCATGGTGGGCGTGACATGGCGGTGCAAGACATTCTGTGTGAAGTAGTTTTATATACTGCATAGTCAGCAGTAAGGGACCTGAGAGAGATGGAGCCCGGGGCTCAGATCTCTCCTTCCCCCACTTTTATTCAATCTAGGGCCTCAGCCAATGAAATGATGCTGTCCACATGCAGAGTGAGTCTGCCTTCCTCTCTTAAACTCCTGTGGAAGCGCCTTCACAGACACAGCCAAAGTGTGTCTCCCAGGTGATTCTAAATCCTGTCACAACAAAAACTCAAGATTAACCTCATGTGCCTGAAACCCGCTTGGACTTCTAATGTACTTTAAAGGCATATTTATAGATGTTTGCGTTCTTAGAGTAGAAAATGTGTAAGTAGAGTTCCATGAGATCCTTCTGAGAGGCAGTTCGGTGTTCTGATCATATAAACAATAGATAATCAAAGGTTGAATTGTTTTGAGCTCAGTAGTAACAATGTGACCAAGGGGGAGGGCAGAGACAGAGACACGCAGAGAGAGACAGAGACAGATAGAGAGACAGAGAGGAACTTAAAAACAAGAGAATGAACCCTGTGGTTTAGATTGAGTTCAGACAATTGTGGTTCTTACTGGTTTTCAGTGTTGTTACAGTGTGGGCAAGTCTCACTGGTGCCACCCAGTGGCCTCCCTGAGCACTGCTTCAGTGCCTGGAGATCAGAAGGCTCAGTCTTTACTAGCTGGGTCTCTAGTAGCAGACAGTCATCATCTTCCCTTTACTGAGACTTCCCACCTGCCTAGAATTTGATAAGCACCTGTGTCTGTCACTCTCAGAGTGGATGTTGCGCTCCTGGAGCAGATGGGGACAGAGGCTTTGAAGACAAGTAAGTGCTTGCTGAGGTCACCTGAACTGGAATTCCAGCCCTTCCTCTAACTGTGGCATGAGTCATGGTTATTGAACGGTGGTAGCGCTGTACTTACCACTGAATTTGCATAACTTTCTGAATTCAAGTTTGTAAGCAAACAACCAACACTTTCCATATTAGAAATGGCTGTTCCTAAGACTCAATTCAGATAACTTCCTGCTCACCTTCCAGGGCAGAGATGACATCTTCCAAGCAGTTAACAAAATGCTGGTCAAGAGAAGCACACTGCCCCCGTCTTACCTCAAATTCAGTGATCTCAGTGTGTCTATTGTAACCTTGTGACTTCTGTCTGATGTCATCAGAATTGATATCTTCCTGCTCCAGCTAGCTGAAAGCCATTTTTATCCACTCTCCCCAGCCTCCTAACCAGGGCAACTAACTACATATCTGCTCAGGGCACTTCGATCTTCATTCTACATAAGAATGGATGAGGAATTTAATATTTCACAGTTTATAGTTGCTTATAACAAAACAAGCTCTTCTTATTAAAGTACATGTTAACCACCTTTAAGATACATGTTAACTGCCTGTAAGATACAAGTTACCACCTTTAAGATGCATGTTAACCACCTGTAAGATACAAGTTAACCACATTTAAGATGCATGTTAACCACCTGTAAGATACAAGTTAACCACATTTAAGAGACGCCTACAAAGCCAAAAGCTCATTGCTTATTTTTTAAAGGTTTTTTTTTAGTTTTTATAATGTATTTTTATTGTATATTTTTCTTTATTTACATTTCAAATGTTTTTTTCCCTTTCCAGGTCTCCCCTTTGGAAACCCCCTATCCCATCCCCAACCCCTGCCTCTATGAGGGTGTTCCCCCACCCACCCAGTCCTGTCTTCCTGCCCTGGCATTTCCCTACACTGAGGCATTGAACACCCTCAGGCCCAAGGGCCTCTTCTCCCACTGATGTCCAACAAGGCCATCCTCTGCTATACATGTGGCCATGGGTCAGTCCATGTGTATTCTTTGGTTGGTGGTCCAGTCCCCAGGAGCTTCAGGGGCGTCTAGACAGTTGACACTGTTGTTTTCCCCCATGAGGCTGCAAACCCCCTCAACTCCTTCAGTTCTTTCTCCAACTCCTCCATCAGGGACCCCCACGCTCAGTCCAATGGTAGGCTGTGAGCATCTGCCTCTTTGTTTTAAAGTTTATAATTGATTCTTTGTGAATTTCACATCCTGTACCTCAATCCCACTCATGTCCCCATCCTGTCGCATCTGCCCCTATAATCATCTCCCTAAAAGAAAATAAAGAATATGAATAAATAAATAAACAAACAAACAAACAAATCAATCTCATTGTCGAGGCTGTGGTGTATCCCACAATATAGCCTTCTGCCAAAACAGTTTTACTTGCAAATGTTCATTGCCATGAGTCACTGATCTGATTTGAGGCTTCTGGCGTCTGCCGCACTATCAGTACTGGATCCTCACTGAGACTCCTCTAGGATATCCTGCTGCTGCCCTGTGTCATGGAGAGCCTGCAGCTTTGGATGTGCAGAACTGGCCGTTTCAAATACTCTAGTATTTCATAGATGGGGTGGATGTTGGAGCGGTCCAACTCAAAGCCCTGGAGCTAAGCCTGGGATAGGAGCTGAGTTGGTGAGCCCACCAGCTCTCTGGTACCTATGAAACCAAGGGCAGCTCTATTGCACTGCCCAAGTGAGGTGCAGGGCCCGCCCACTCTTCTGAGTACTGTAGCCAATGAGTAGTGGGGCCAGTTCTCCTTGCTCTCACAACCTGGGAGACAGCTCATCTGCCTGCCGGAGGTGGGTAGGTTTAGTGGGTTGGCCTGATGCTGCTTGTATTCTAATGCTAATATCAGCCCCAAGACCTGGTTGTCCCAGAGAGAATCTGCATGTAGACCCAGCCGACACTGTCTGACCTTGCCCCCAAATTATTTCTGATTGGTAAAGATGTTGTGGCGACTTTCATTTGTACAGCTTTAGCTCCCAGCAGATCACATGTGCACACCTGCCGAGGAACTATCTTTGGATCCAAGAATGAAACACACACACACACACACACACACACACACATACACACTCGTTAGCTTATTTTTAGAATGCACTGGCTATCTCAAAGGCTGGGCACTCCTAAATCTTCCTCTGCTACTGCAGTCTCACATGGCTGGATGGCTTTATTTCCTGCCGCTCCTGCATCCTAGCCTTCTAACCTGAAACCTGGAGATTCTATCCCATTGTTCTCTGTGTCCTTGCCCCGTGCCCAGCCATTGACTGTTGGCATCTTTATTGATTGATCAAAAACCAATTAGAGAGAAGGACCTTTTGGGTTTGACATGCAGATTCCTGATTGAATCAAAGCATTAGAACAAATCTCCAACATAAAGGTGCAGACAGCCAATAGCTGGGCAGAAGAGACATAGGTGGGATTTAGGATTTCTGGGCTTGGGAGAACCACCCAAGGGGAGAAGAAGGTGAAGGAGGAGGAGGAAGATGCCAAGGGTTAGAAGTCATGAAAACTCAGCCCCAAGGCTGGCCAACTGAAGTTAAGAACAGCCCAGATGAAACACAGTAAGTAATAAATCCAGGTTATCAGTAGTTATCTAATAGCATAGAGGGTAGAGATCTGCCTGGATCTTGTGCTGTTTAAGGCTTATTGTAAATATAGGGGTTGTGTGTGCTTTTATCTGGGAACTGAATAATCAAAGGCTGGGTATAAACCCCAGATAGGAATTAAAAATATCAACAACAGGTAGGGTGCATCTCTTCCTCGCCCACACCACCCCACCGAAGATGAGGGACTGGGCCAGCTGTCCCTGACACTGCACTGGGACCAGCTCTCCCACCCCAATGCTATCAGAGTCAGCTCTCCCAGGCTGCCCAAGTGAGAGGCAGGGACAGCTCTCCAGCCAGAGGCAAGGGGCAAGGACAAGTCAGCACGGCGCTTGGACATCAACATGGCCACAAGCAGTATCAACATGGAATGCTCTTTGGATGCCTCCAACATCAACACAGACCCTGGCTGTGATAGGACCCTGGATCAAGACATGGCTCCCAACAGTAGCATGGACCAGGAAGTCGCTATGGCTTCAAGTAGCAGCACAGGTCACTCAGATGAGTTTGGACCCTTGGCATCAGCACTGACTCTGAATATCAACATAGTCTCAGGCGGCAGCCCAGACCACTGACGTGGGGATGCCCTTCATTAGCGACACAGACCACAGCTATCAGCATAGACCCCAGATACAGTAGGGCTACAAACCTTGAGGCCACCTGGGGCTCACACATCACCATGACCCCAGGTGGTTGCTCAGGCACCTCATATCTTCCTGTTCCACTCCAACATCTCATCTCCAGTCCCTCCTCTCTCTACAGTGCAGGGACCACTTAACTTTATTTTTGCTTTTTTTCCATTATCTCCATTTTCTCATTGTAGTGGTACCCATTACAGGGCCCAAGGTGGACACTTGGGTGTCTCTCTCTTCTAGCTCCCCCCAGCACATTGCTTCTTGACAGCTTTTAAAGACTGGGAAATCTATTCCTTCATAGGACATAGTAGTTAGGAAAGTGTGCTGGCTAGTTTTATGTCAACTTAACCCAAGCTAGAGACACATTAGAGAAGAGGGAGATTCAACTAAGAAAATGCCTACACAAGATCAGCCTGTAGGGTATTTTTTTTTAATTAGTGATTGAAGTAGAAGGGCCCAGCCCATGGTGAGTAGCAACATCCCTGGGCTTGCAGTCTGGGGTTTTTATAAGAAAGCAGGCTGAGCATGTTATAAGGAGCAAGCCAGTAGACAACTGTCCTCCATGGCCTCTGCATCAGCTCCTGCCTCCAGGCTCCTGCCTAGTTTTGAGTTCCTTCCTTAGCTTCCTTCAGGGGGTATAATTCAGGTTATGTAAATCAAATAAACCCTTTCTTCTCCAAGTCGCTTTTGGTCATGGAATCTCATCATACCAATAGAAACCCTAAGACAGGTATAATATTCAAAACAAAAAGTCAGGTAAACCTGTTTTGCAAGTCAAATTAAACTGGAATTTAATGAAGTAAAGGCAGCAAAAGTAATCTATGAGGCTCAAAAGCAGAAGTATTCCGCACGTGGCAGACAAGTCACCTTTGCCTCTGTCCAGCTCCAAGCGCTTAAGCAAGCCCCAGCATAAGGCAGATGTCACAGTAGTGACCGACAATGAGGACAGAAGTTCAGTCTCTTCTGTGCTATTCCCCAGAGCCGGCGAAGGAAGCATTCATCAGAGACCCGGAAATGGAAGAGATGTTTGTATCTCATCTGCAGCACGCCGGGATCTCTCAGAAACAGCAGCGCATTCTCGGAAGAACCTGTTCCTCATAGTGTAAGCCTACAGAAAACAAGTCTATGGAAAACATCACCCACTTACTACACTTTCCACTTTCGCCTTTGTGATCTTGCCGTGCGGTGGTGCACCCAGGTCCTTCCCAAGCTTCGCTGGTGACTTAAGAAGAGAGGGGCAAGACTGCTTCCTGCCCTTTCCCCAGGATCCCATTTCCTCATCTCATGCTTGGCCAACAATTCATTAATAAACATCCAACATTTGAACTGCCGTCTTCTACGCCACACAGGTTTCCCTTTTAAACTGTTCTAGGATCTGGAGTCTAGATTGAAGAGCGATGCTAAGGGGTCACTCGTGCCCCCTAGTGGCTTCCTGGTGTATGGCTGAGTACTCCTAACCTGAAATTTACCACTTTTTAATTTTTAATGAATTCAACTTTTCCTAGCATCTGTTACAAACACAAGTACTCAGAGCCATCTAAAGGCTACTGTGTAGATACTGAACCTAAACAATTAACAAGATCTCAATGTGATCCTTTTTAATATGGAAGCTGCCCGTGCCTTTTAAATCTCTGCAGTGAAATAATGCACCTGAAACTACCAGAGGAGTGACTGGCTCTCAAAGTTGTCCTTACAAACACATAATACAAATGGTGACTATTGGAGTTTAGAAAGACAGAGAAAGTTGTCGGGGGGGTGGGGAGGAGGCGCATATTTCAGCACTGTCCTGAAATAAGTAACATAGTGGGAATAATTTCTAGTGTTCTATAGCAAAGCAATGTGACAAGAGTTTGCAGGAGGGCTGGAGATGGGACTGGAGATATGGTTCAGTGGTTAAGAGCACCGACTGCTCTTCCAGAGGTTCTGAGTTCAATTCCTAGCAACCACATGGTGGCTCACAGCCGTCTGTAATGGGATCTGGTGCCCTCTTCTGGTGTGTCTTAAGAGAGCAGTGGTGGTGATGTATAAAACAAATAAATAAATCTTTAAAAAAAAAAAAGTCTGCAGGAAACTATTACATGTCTGTTGAGGACCTACATGGCCAGAGTTCAAAGGTCCAAATATGAAAACATGACATTGGAGGTGTCGGAACACGGTTAAAAGAATGGTCCACAGTAAACAAAGCGTTACTGAGAGAGGCTTCAGGAAATCAGGCAGAGGGCCTTTTACCTCAGGACATTTTGTTCCCTGGATGGTTCTTGGACATGAGTCCATGCCTCCTGTGTGAAACATTTGCATTCCATTTATAAGACACGTTTGTTCCTGTTGGATGCCGGAACACAGCTACAGGACCGAATCTGGTCAGTCTGGTCTGATTCTGGACATGGCCTCCTGCCTTGCTTCCAGTTCTCCCAGACAGAATCTATAGCACATGCCAGACAACTGTGTTTGAATTGCGTTGTCCTGAGAAAGTTCTGGGAAAGCCTGCTTTGTCAATATTCAATATGTGCTTACGAGTGTTTATTTCCATGTTTTTCTGATCTCAAGCAACATTCCTTGCTTCCTCTGTTCCAGCCGTGTATGATAGCACACTGAAACAGAAAAAAGGGCCGTTTGTAGATCAGATTGCAATTCACCCCATTCTCCTCATGTCCTCAGATCTCAGTTCTGCAGACAAGATCTGCACATGTCGACAAAAGTCAACAGGAGGTGTAGCTCAGAGGCAGGAGGATGACTGCTATCAGTTGCCAGATGAGACAGAGGTTATTAAAATAAAATAAGCATTTCATTCTCCTTGTGCTTCTGAAGCTTCCCCCGTACAACTGAGGATGGAAGAGTCCTAGACTCTCTGCCTGTGCAAGATCGTCCCCCACACCGGGAAACACCGTGCTGGCAACACTCATTTTGGATACCTCCATGTGTTTGGCACTACTTTCTACACTTGGATTTAGCCTCTCTTCTACAAGATGTCCTGTGATAGCGTTACACATCCTTGAAGGAAGAGTCCAAACCCATAAATGAATAATATTAATTGGCTGTTGTCTTAGCCAAGAAAAGGGAAGATGACACGAATATTTCATAAGGCATAGACACACTTAATGTCAAAAAGTCAAACTATCTGGGCTACTGAGACAGGGTAATCACAAGTACAAGGACACCTCAGACTATGTAGAAACATCCTGTCTTAAAAACAATTAAATCAGACTCAGGGATAGCCAGTGGACAAGAACACTCACTCTGCAAGTATGAGAACCCAAGTTCGAATCCCTAGCACCCATGTAACAGACAGGCATGGTTTTACAGGCATGGTTACACGTGCCTGTAACCCCCCACATTGTGGAGTACATATGGACCAGTCCTGAAGCTGGGCTGCCAGCAATCCTCCTGTCTCCACCCCTCACAGCACTGAAGTTACAAGTGCTTGTGACCTCATCCAGCTTTTTATGTGAGTTCTGGGAATTACCACTCAGGTTCCTAAGATCAAGTGGCTCTCTTACCTGCAAAGCCAGCTCCCCATCCCCCCAGACTGATTTATTTAATGGAAATGCGTTACTGTCTTTCCTGACTGATGCTTGTCTTCTGTCAGGAGACTGGGCTCATGGTTAACAGGATGGGATTTTGAAAAGCATCGTTAGAAGTAGGTGCCAGTCACAAGCAAGGGAGGGGCCTGTTGATGCAGAGGTTTGGAGAGCTTAGAGTAGTCAGACATGTGTCTGAAAGCCCACTAGATGGCGTGAGTCACTCCTTCATGCTCACATTTTAAAAGAGCCTTTTAAAAAGTTACTTTAATTGTGCAAGATTATGGGGCATGTTGAATAATCTGAAATGTATATACAGTGTATATTGTTCATAAAAGGAGAATTAACATTTCCAACTCTATTAATTTTTTTCAAAATTTTGATTAATATTAAACACTTATGCATACCTGTGAAGGTGTATTGTGAGCAAGCTGTGCAAGTGACATTGATGAATTTCACATCTTCCTACAATGCCCGATTATTTAAAAGCAGCAGACTTAAAGCTATGCCCAAGCTTTAAGTTACTGAGAGATGCTTTTACGTGGTACTCATGGCCATTAAAAACATGGGTTCTGCTCTCCCCCTAGTCTTAATTACCAATATTAGCTCTCAGATCATACATCAATTAAACACAGTGACATAAAGGAAGGTTATGGTGGCTGGTGACAGCAGGGTTAGAAAGCCTTGCCGAAACCAGGGTACAGCTAGAAACTAGAAAACAGGGTCTAGTGGCACAAAGAGTCGTTGGAGTGGAGAGAAGATGTAACAGAAGCATTCTGCATACTGACTTAAAATTTAACTTAAAAAAAAAAGATATTAAGGAAGCCAAGCTCAGAGCTGGGCCAGGCTCAAGACTGCTTTAATATCCAGCTAGTTTGAGACACAGAAACTGGCTGCTTATCCCCCACCCTCCCAGAAATGCTATTGCATTTCTTAAGACAAGCTCTGAGGACCAGAGTGAAAAGTGCATCTCATGTCTAGTGAAGTCTGTTCCTGGGCCCATTGAGTCAGAATCTCCTAGGAATGGAGGAACAGACAGGAAGAACACGGTGTTTAAACATAGAAGTATTTATAAGATTGTTCTCACATAGTTGGGGTTTGTTGGGTTTTTTTGAGGGGGGGTTGTTCGTTTGGTTTTGGTTTTTTAATGTATATGAGTACACTGTAGCTGTCTTCAGACACACCAGAAGAGGGAACCAGACCCCATTACAGAAGGTTGTGACCCCATTACATGTGGTTGCTAGGAATTGAACTCAGGACCTCTGGAAGAGTAGTCAGTGTTCTTTACCATTGAGCCATCTCTCCAGTCCTCAGTCCTCACTTAATAGTTTTAAGAAGTCTATGAGAACCATTTTACCAAGGCAGAGATCCAGGCTCAGAAATGTTAATTCACTACCTCACGATCATACAGCTTGAAAATAGAAAATGATGCTATTCACCGCTGGCCACTAACAGTTCTTACCCTGTCTTCCCTTCACCCCTCCGCTGCACCCTGTAGTGCCAACTCCCGTAGCATGGTACAGTCACCTTCCCTACAGGACTTGTTACACGTTCAACTCCTTCATGTATTTATTATTTCCCAAGCTTCATGGTTCTAGAAAATACATGAGCTCGCTCATTTCACCCCTAGGTCCTCTTGCTGTTTAAGCTCCTGTTTTAAAGGGCTAGGGGGAAACATGAACTTGAAACTGGGAGACATGAACTCGGTGATAATCCTGAAAAAACAAACAAACAAAACCGATCTGGCCACTGCAACCTTTGCATCTTGTAATGCAGTCTCTACACATGTCCATTTTATTAAACCACACACAGAAGTATGTAGAGTGAGCCAGTCTTACACAAAACAGGTCCTCTTAAAAGCCAGATCTACATCCGGGGCAAAAAGCATACTTTTCCCTCAGTAGCACTGCTTACTTCCTACAGCAGCCTTTAAAGCCCCGAAGAAGCCTGTGCTGGACGCTAGTGCTTTTGTCTCGGTGCTATGAGAAAAGACCTGTAACTTCAATGAAGAGGGTTCGTTTTACCTTCCTGTTTACAGTAAGGGGAGAGGGAGATTCATAGAGGTGGAAAAGCAAGACAGCCAGATCATGAGGGCGCTGGTCATGTTTCTTGTTACTGTTGTTGTTTTTCCTTTCCCCCTTTTATTTAATTACATCTAGCAGCCCAGCTTGTGGACCGCCGCCACCCACACATTTAGGGAAGATGTATCCTAAAGTCCCGTGAAATGCCAAGACCCTCTCAAGAGGACCATTTTCCAGGTGATCCTAAATCCAGGCAGGCTGACCATGAGGATGACCTAAGAAAAGCCCTTTCTTTATCTCCTCTGTGGGGGAGAATGAGAAGCTCTCAAGACCAGGTGAAGCAGATAAAACAGGCCAGCGAGCTCCCGACAGGGAAAGTCTCACAGGGAGAAGGGGAAGCTGATATGCAGGAAGGCAGGCGCCAGACACCAACAGCCAGAACAGGAAGCTAACTTGTCCCCGTGGTTTTTAGTTCCTCTGGGGTCGGGGGCGCCCATCGCACATACTATAATGAAGGAAGAGACATTTTCATGTCCGCTCCATCGTTCCGTCACTCCGTTGCATATTTGCTGCAATTCCAACTTCATCATCAAACCTAAACATCACTTCACAGTTATCCAACTCCAGGCTTCATCTCATTTGAGACTAGTCTGAACGGAAGGAAAACCCAAACCAAAAACCTGCTGTCGTGACACTGTAACCTGTCTTACTTTCAAACTGCAGTAATGAAAATCAGGTAAAGTCTTGAGAAGCATAATGAAGATATTTTCCATACACTTGTAGAAACAAACGACCAGTTGTATTTAAATATCTGCAAGTAAGTAACGCCGAGTTCAGTCATGGCTACAACGGCATGGCACTTGGCCACGTCTCCATAGAATGTGCACCGGCTGCATCGTAGAGCCTGGAGCAGGATCTCAACTGTTCCAAGTTCAAGGGAGCTTTCTGCTCTGACATCCCCAAGCAAGCACTCTGCAAGCCCGCCTGGAGCCCGACGCACTGCCACCTCCTGGTCAGGGGAAGAACTGCAGCTCGAAGGACCGAGGGTCTTGGACAAATCTGCACTGAGAAGGAGAGCCGCCCAAGAACTAAGATCAAGAATAGACAAATGGGACCTCATTAAATTACAAAGTTTTTGCAAGGCAAAAGACACTGTCAAAAAGACAAAGCGGCAACCAACTAACTGGGAAATGATCTTTACCAACCTTACATCCGACAGAGGGCTAATATCCAAGATATACAAAGAACTCAAGAAGTTAAACTCCAGAGAGGCAAGTAACCCTATTAAAAAATGGGGTACAGAGCTAAACAAAGAGTTCTCACCTGAAGAATATCTAATGGCTGAGAAGCACCTAAAGAGATGTTCATCATCCTTAGTCATTAGGGAAATGCAAATCAAAACAACCCTGAGATTCCATCTCACACCAGTCAGGATGGCTAAGATCAAAAACACAGGAGACAGCAGTTGTTGGCGAGGATGTGGAGAAAGAGGAACACTCCTCCACTGCTGGTGGAATTGCAGGCTGGTACAACCACTCTGGAAAGCAGTCTGGCGGCTCCTCAGAAAACTGGGCATGACACTTCCGGAGGATCCGGCTATACCACTCCTGGGCATATACCCAGAGACTTTACCTGCATGCAATAAGGACACATGCTCCACTATATTCATAGCAGCCTTATTTATAATAGCCAGAAGCTGGAAAGAACCCAGATGTCCCTCAACGGAGGAATGGATTCAGAAGATGTGGTATATTTACACAATGGAATACTACTCTGCAATTAAAAACAGTGAATTCACGAAATTCCTAGGCAAATGGTCAG
This sequence comes from Tokudaia tokunoshimensis, assembly GCA_036184795.1. Lineage (NCBI taxonomy): Eukaryota > Metazoa > Chordata > Mammalia > Rodentia > Muridae > Tokudaia > Tokudaia tokunoshimensis. The sequence continues at coordinate 90,870,390 of BTHU01000003.1, read as the reverse complement.
AACTTGAAAATATCATCCTTAGTGAGGTAACCCAATCACAAAAGATCACACATGGTATGAAGTCACTGATAAGGGGATATTGACCCAGAATCTCAGAATACCCTAGACACAATCAGCATATCAATAGATTTCTAAAAAGATGGAAGGAGAGACCCCTGGTCCTGGAAAGACTGGATGTAGGGGAACGCCAGGACAGAGTAATGAGAGGGGGTTGAACGGAGAAAAGAGGGAGGGAAGGGGGCTTATGGGACTTTCGGGGAGGGAGGAAACGGGAAAGGGGAAGTGATTTGGAATGTAAATTAAAAAAATAAAATAAAATAAAATTTAAAAAAAAAAAAAAAGAACTAGAAAGAACCACGTGGAGTGGACAGCAGGCCTGTCTTCCATTCCAGAACCTTGGCCCGACTTTGTGCATCCTCAGATACGCCCCCCAATAGATGTAGAGAGACCCCCCAGGCGTGGGGGTCCGAGGCACCATCGTCCCTGCCTTCCTGCCAGGCTAGGAAGGAATATCTAGTGTGGCTGTATTTGTAAAGCAAACTATGGTGTGCTCTCACCTTCCCCTGCCGGGTTGATGGTAAGAGGGCACTGGCGGACGGTTCCCGAAGAGGCTGCGACCTCCTGCACGTACAGACTGTGGGCCTCGTACTCCAGTCCTGAGGATGTCCTCACAAGCTGCCACCAGGGGATAATGAGGCTAATTGTCACTAAAAGAGTCTGTGCTCTGTGAGTGCAGAGAACAGTTGCAGGAAGGGAATCGACTACGATGGGGGTGGAGTAGGGGTAGGAGGGGTGGAGGCACACATTGCCAGTAAAAGTAACCTGTGGGGCTGTATAGAGCGTCCTTTCACAGAGGGAGGGATGGGCTTTCAGAATGGAACCCGCTATTCAGCCCAAGGCCCTTTGCGTTCTGTCCAAAACCCTGCGTGCAGGTACCGGTGTTTCACAAAGTATACCTGCCTGCTCACAACCTCCCCATGGGCTGCCCTGGGCTGCTGTACAGGTTGGTCACCTAGAGATGCTTGCTTGTCTACACCCTGGAACTTCAGGGACCCACCCTCGAGAATGCTCGAGGTTCTGCCAAGTGAAAGGATGCTGTGGTTTGAATGTTCGGTCCTTTCCAAAGCTCATAGGAAGCTAATCCTCATGCAAGAAGAGTTTTGGAGTTGGGGGCTTTAGTTAGAGATCAGGACCAAGGGCTGGCTTTCCCGGTGTGGATTAGTGTCCTGGTAAAGGGGCTTAACTTCTACCATGTAATGGCACCTAGAGTCCTCCTTGACCTTGGTTTCCCAACCTCCAGAACCCGAAAAAGATGTATTTTTGGTCTTCATAAATAACCCAGTGTGAAGCTTAGTTTTCATTGTTAACTTTAGAGCAGTAGTTCTCAACCTGTGGGTTGCAACCTGGAGAGTTGCAAATCACATATCCAACACATCAGATATTTACATTACTTTTCATAACAGTAGCAAAATTACAGTTATGGAGTAACAGCGAAATAACTTTATGGCTGGGGGTCACTACACCATGAGGATTAAAGGGTCGCAGCATTAGGAGGGTTGGGAACTGGTGCTCTAGAAGACGTAGAGTCAGCAGAAAAGCATGCCCTTTGTATGTCTGTGGGCTTTAATTGAGGAAGCCCCCTGAATGCAAGCCCCACTCCACGCTCACCACTGACTAAGTCAGAGGGTGTGAGCTGAGTGACACCTTTATCCCTCTTCTGCTTGCTGAGTTCCAGAACAGCGTGGCCAGCTGCCTGTCACTCCTGCTGCCATGGCTTCTGTCCACGATGGACACACACACACACACACACACACACACACGCAATCCATCAGGTGAAATTATTTCCCTATTAAATGCCAAATGGACTGAAACAATGGATCGGTGCTATTCTGGAAGGAACAGAGAGCGCCTGTTACCCCAATTGCAGTGTCTAGCAAACCTAACCACTCAGAGAGGTCCTAAAATCTATATAGACTTAAATGGGGCTTAGCAGCACACGCCTTTAATTCTAGCACTTGGTGGGGGTTGGGAGGGGCAGAGGCAGATGGAACTCTGTGAGTTCAAGGCTGGCCTGATCTACTGAGAAAGTTCCAGGACAGACAGAGCTGCATAGAGAGCCTGTCTTGAAAAATAAAATAAAAGCAACAACAACAAAAATTCCATAAGCCCTAAGTGTCAATGTTAGTCAGATGTTAGTGTTTTTGCAGGTATCCAGGTGGTTCCAGTGTGGATGGAGGGTGGAGGTGACTAACAGACTGCCTTAGGCTTCCCTCAGCGGTGTGGGCCTGTGGGCCTCACTGTGTACAGATTGCTTCTCCCCATTTTACAGTGGGTATCCTAGTGCCTGGCCTCAGTCTAGTGCCCACTGAACCTTTGCTGCATGAAGAAGACAAAAGATCAGGGTCCAGGGTGGGTTTCTTCACTTCAAGGACCCTCGCTGCGGTTTTTAAAATGCTATGTGGTCTGAAGTTCCTTGTCTGAAAATGTCTCTATATGTAATGTCAAATCATTACATTTGTGGGGTGGAGTTGGGGTTGGGGGTTCAACTGTAGCCTGGCAGACATCTGTCTTTTAGATTTCTGCTGCAGAATGTAGTTAATCATGCAGCTAGCAGTGTGGGTGGGCACTCGAAGTCCTAACATTAGTAACAAAGCTTCTGAAGAAACACTCCAGTTTCATTTACTCTTGGTTGGCTTAAAAACATGGAGCCAGATATGATAGTGCATGTCTGCATTTGTGGCATCCAGGTGCCTAACATAGGAAGATCATGAAATCCAGAGAAGCTTGAGCCACACAGAGAAACTCTCTCTCAAAATCACTAATTTAGGGGGTGAGGGGCATGGCATGGCTTACTAAGTAAAGGAGATTGCAACCAAGGCTGACAGCCTAAGTTTTATCCCTGGGACTCACATGGTGGGAGTAGAGAACTGATTTCTACAAGTTGACCTCTAACCCCTACACATGTACAATGGCATGTGTAAACACACACATAAGCAACTGATTAATTAATGCAACAAGAACTCACTAATTTTGGAAGTCATAAGACTGGACAATAGCCAAAAAAAAAAATAAAAATAAAAAAATCACAACTTCTAGCCAGCCATGAGACCAGCAGGAAATCTTCCCTTACCTGACTGTGTATTTTGTTGCTAGACTGTGATGGTGCATAGTCAGGGATGCCAAATGCATTCTGGGTTTTAGTTTTTGTTTGTTTGATTTGGTTTTATATTTATGATGGCAAAGACTAGAGAGTCACTGTTAACAGCTAGTCTCCCAACTTTTATAGATTTCACTTCTGTGGGCTGTGTTGATAACAGTTACTTAGACTATGTTTTAGGGACCTACTTTTGTTGAAAATGTAAGTACTCAGGGCTGGAAAGATGGCTCAGCAGCTAAGAGCACTGACTGCTCTTCTGGTGGTCCTGAGTTCAAATCCCAGCAACCACACTGTGGCTCACGATCATCTGTAATGGGATCCAATGCCCTCTTCTGCTGTGCATGAAAATAGGGTACTCGCATACATACATACATACATACATCTTCTTAAAATTATCTTTTAAAAAATATAAGCAATCTTCATTTGGGACTTATCAATGTTGTGATGATTTGTATACATTTGGCCCAGGGAGTGGCACTATTTGAAGGGGTGGTCATATTGGAGTAGATGCATCACTGTGGGCATGGACTTTAAGACCCTACTAGCTGCTTGGGAACCAGTTTTCTCCTAGCAGCCTTCAGATGAAGATGTAGAACTTTCTGTTCCTCCTGCACCATGCCTGCCTAGATGTGCCAGGCTTCTGCCTTGATGATAATGGGACTGAACCTCTGAACCTGTAAGCCAGCCCAATTAAATGTTGTCCTGTATAAGACTTGTCTTGGTCATGGTGTCTTTTCACAGCAGTAAAACCCTAACTAAGACAGAAGTTCAATATAGTGACAAGAACAAGCTGGAAAAATGTGCGGGCTCTGTCTCCATAGTGTGTCAGACTCCTCTGCACGTCAGCCGCCCTCCAGCCCTTCAACTAGAAACACTGGATTCTGAGGGAATGAGAGGCGGTATCTGTGATTCTGAATGGTATCAAACAAACAAAAACAAAAGCCCAGAATGCATTTGGCACCCCTGACCTATGTGCCATCACAGTCTAACAACAAAGCACATAGCCAGGTAAGGGTTGTTTTCCTGCTGTCTCATGGCTGCCTCAAAGTTGTGCTCTCTCTCTCAATCTCTCTCTCTCTGTCTCTCTCTCTCTCTGCTGTTGTACAGGATCAGAAGCTAGCCCTATTTTGCCCGTCTGAAACACACACACACACACAACAAAACCAAACATCAAACAGAAAAACCTGGCAAAATCCAAAATGTTAAGTACAGTTTATATTTACTACCACTGAGAAGTGTTTAAAAAGTGGTTCTTTGAATCTTTCTAAGCTATATTTAAAAGTTACAAATCAAGCCAATAGTGAAACCAAGTCTGACCAGAATTCTGCCTCAATAAATATTCCTATATGATGCTGTGGAGATCAGGACAAGGCCATCTCAGAGCCCACAGATCCTCTGTTCTTTGAGGAACATCAGTTCACTAGGCTCAGGGGCTTTAGATTCCGAGTATCAGAGTGTCTCTGTGCTTAGGGACTTACTGTGGATGTGTGGACCACCAAGTTTTCATGTTCCATCTCCTGGTACACATCATTAAACAAGTACCTAATGGTCTTCCTTAGAAATAAATGCTTGAAAAATTAAAATAAAAATGCATACTTAGTTTCAAATTATTGTCATTTTCATCTGTGAGAACCAGTAAGCAAATAAATCGGCAAACTGTTTAGATTGGAAAATAAACAGAATTTACATTTTCTAAATGGGACTCTCCCTCTTCTTCCTCTATGTCCCCTTTTCAAATCTACCAACTTGGTCTAATTTTTTTAAAGTACTTTTCTCAACTAGCTTTCAAATAAATTATTTACCCCCCTGAAGATGTTTTAAAAAAGAACCCAGCCAAAGCTAATGTAAGAAAACCCTGAGGAATTTACAGCACAAAAAAGAGTCTTTCCCCTTTTTAAACAAGGCTACAGACATTTGAGGAATAATGGAGAAACAATTTCAAATTTCAGTTTCCAAGGAGAAGAAATAAGTACAAGACAACCCACAATAAACAGATAGAACCTTCTGCAGACAGCAGTTCAATCACCAGAATGTGCCTCTAAGGGTGTCTACTAACTCCTGAGCACTGTTATACAGAAGGACTTCAGGCATGCTGGGTCAGGGAAGACTGACAGCGACATGCCACCTACATAGAGTGGTAAATGACTGTGCTGACATGAAGGATCTAGTTGAGGAACTTTAGAAAGCAAGATGTATGTCTTAGGGTTTTACTGCTGTGGCAGACACCATGACCAAGGCAACTCTTAATAAGGACAACATTTAATTGGGGCTGGCTTACAGGCTCAGAGATTCAGTCCATAATCATCAAGATGGGAGCATGGCAGCATCCAGGCAGGCATGGTGCAGGAGGAGCTGAGAGTTCGACATCTTCATCTGAAGGCTGCTAGCAGATACTGACTTCTAGGCAGCTATGGTGAGGGTCTTAAAGCCCACACCCACAGCAATACACCTACTCCAACAAGGTCACACCTACTCCAACAGGACCATACCTTGAACCAAGCACATACAAACCATCACAATGTATCAGCAAGCATAGATCACAGACACACTCACACACACATTCACACACTCTCAAACTCATTCACGTATACACCCACATACACTCATATACACATATATACATACTCACTCACACAACTCTGTCACGCATACTCTCAACACACACACACTCATACACATTCAGTCATTCTCTCTCACACACACACATATATACACACAACTCTCACACACAGTCACATACACATGTACATATACACACAACTCTCACACACAGTCACATACAAATGCTCATACATGCTCTCTCACACACATACACACTCTCTCACACACACCCTTTTCAGTTTTAAGTTTGTTGCAGGGCTAGGGATTAAACTGGAGTCTTGCACAGGTGAAGTAAGCCCCATTCCACTCAGTCACATCTGTCTGTCACTACACAATGACATTTCATTTGTATGGCCAGTAACAGACAGGAAAAAAAAAACTAGCTGGAACTTTTCAAGCTAGTGAATCAAGAATGGAAAACTTTGCAGCATCTTTTGTTCTGGAGATGGAGACATCTCTAACAAGGGGTTTAGGAATATGGGAGAGAGTTCAGCTGGATATATAGAAACTCTGTTAAAGGGTAGATGATACATCTTGCCAGTCTTGCCAGAGGCAAGCAATCAGGAAAACAGGAGAAACTAGGTGGACAGCAGAGTGTCACAGATGCAAGTGTGCAGAGTAGGAAACTGGGCTCTACTTCCAAGAAATGTTTATTTCTTTGCTAAATCCCAGCCCCAAACATGAGGATCCTTTGTGATGATTTCTCTGGTAACAGCACTGATGATGGTGCTGTCTGGGACAATGAGAACTGGTCTTGTTTTCCCACCTACGTACTCCCAGTTCCAGAGTGACATGGGGCAGGATTTAACACCTCTGCTCTGTTTCACCATTGAAGTTCCACTATGGCCCAGGAAATCTTAAGTTTTATTTCCTCTTCTCATTTCAAGTTCCCACTCACAGACTCCTCATAGTCATTCCTAAGTGCCTCTCTCTGTCAGGACACACACTGGAGCCTCGTCGCAGTGATTTGGGTCAGCGGAATTCTTAAACGAAACTAAAGGTTTTCCAGTCAGTCCCACACTCCATTTCTCGATAGCTTCTTCTGACTCTGCTCCTTGGTTTTAAGGAGCCCATGGGGGAGGGGGTCTTCCCCAGCTCAGATGAAGGGAACTGAAGGCTGTTAGGCTCCCTGCATTCCATCTCTACAGAAAAGGCTTGGAACTGAGTTTTAGTCAGAGAGGAGCCATGCCTTCTGCTTTCAGGAGCTTTCCTGGGTTCATATTTCAGAGGTTCTCCTCCCTGGGTTCATGTTTCAGGAGTCCTCCTCCTTGGTTTCATGTTTCAGAAATCCTCCTCACTGGGTTCATGTTTCAGGAGTCCTCCTCACTGGAATCATGTTTCAGGAGTCCTCCTCCCTGGGTTCACGTTTCAGGAGTCCTCCTCCCTGGGTTCATGTTTCAGGAGTCCTCCTCCCTGGGTTCATGTTTCAGGAGTCCTCCTCCCTGGGTTCATGTTTCAGAAGTCCTCCTCCCTGGGTTCATGTTTCAGGAGTCCTCCTCCCCGGTTTCATGTTTCAGAAGTCCTCCTCCCTGGGTTCATGTTTCAGGAGTCCTCCTCCCTGGGTTCATGTTTCAGAAGTCCTCCTCCCTGTGTTCATGTTTCAGGAGTCCTCCTCCCTGGGTTCATGTTTCAGGAGTCCTCCTCCCTGGATTCATGTTTCAGGAGTCCTCCTCCCTGGGTTCATGTTTCAGAAGTCCTCCTCCCTGGGTTCATGTTTCAGGAGTCCTCCTCCCCGGTTTCATGTTTCAGAAGTCCTCCTCCCTGGGTTCATGTTTCAGGAGTCCTCCTCACTGGTTTCATGTTTCAGGAGTCCTCCTCCCTGGGTTCACGTTTCAGGAGTCCTCCTCCCTGGGTTCACGTTTCAGGAGTCCTCCTCCCTCGGTTCATGTTTCAGGAGTCCTCCTCCCTGGGTTCATGTTTCAGAAGTCCTCCTCCCTGGGTTCATGTTTCAGGAGTCCTCCTCCCCAGTTTCATGTTTCAGAAGTCCTCCTCCCTGGGTTCATGTTTCAGGAGTCCTCCTCCCCGGGTTCATGTTTCAGGAGTCCTCCTCCCTGGGTTCATGTTTCAGGAGTCCTCCTCCCTGGGTTCATGTTTCAGGAGTCCTCCTCCCTGGGTTCATGTTTCAGGAGTCCTCCTCCCTGGGTTCATGTTTCAGGAGTCCTCCTCCCTGGGTTCATGTTTCAGGAGTCCTCCTCCCTGGGTTCATGTTTCAGAAGTCCTCCTCCCTGGGTTCATGTTTCAGGAGTCCTCCTCCCCGGTTTCATGTTTCAGAAGTCCTCCTCCCTGGGTTCATGTTTCAGGAGTCCTCCTCCCTGGGTTCATGTTTCAGGAGTCCACCTCCCTGGTTTCATGTTTCAGAAGTCCTCCTCCCTGGGTTCATGTTTCAGGAGTCCTCCTCCCTGGGTTCATGTTTCAGGAGTCCACCTCCCTGGGTTCATGTTTCAGGAGTCCTCCTCCCTGGGTTCATGTTTCAGGAGTCCTCCTCCCTGGGTTCATGTTTCAGGAGTCCTCCTCACTGGGTTCATGTTTCAGGAGTCCTCCTCCCTGGGTTCATGTTTCAGGAGTCCTCCTCCCTGGGTTCATGTTTCAGGAGTCCTCCTCCTTGGTTTCATGTTTCAGAAGTCCTCACTGGGTTCATGTTTCAGAAGTCCTCCTCCCTGGGTTCATGTTTCAGGAGTCCTCCTCCCTGGGTTCATGTTTCAGGAGTCCTCCTCCCTGGGTTCATGTTTCAGGAGTCCTCTTCCCTGCAATCAATAGAAAATGGCAGTAGGGACATGTCATATTTCTGGTGTGCTTCTTAGGAAACCACACATGTTAGATCTTACAGTTAGCTACCTGTCCCATCCCGCCTCTGGAAAGACATCTTACAAAAACCCAGCTCTAGCATTACTATCAAAACCACAGGCTCAGGCCAGGGAGAAGACTCCGTTGGTAAAGTGTTTGCCAGGAAAACTTGAAGACTTGACTTCAGATTCTCAATACCCACATAAACACTGGGCAAACTGGTGAGCTCCAGGCTTAGTGAGAGACGCTTTCTCAAATAATAAGGTAGAGAGTGACTGAGAAGGACACTCAGTGCTGGCCTCTGCCTCACATATGTACAGCAGTGTGTACGTAAGCAAGTATACACATACATAACATGCACATTCAAGAATAAAACAACTGTAATTTCAATATTCCTAGAATCAGTCATTGAACCTTGAACCTTGGACCTTACTAGTTTAGATTCCTCTATTTCCCCAAAATTTCCCTCTCTCCACTGTTTGCAATTCAGAATTTTTTTTTTTTTTACAAAAGCATTAACTCCTTGGTGCTTGAAGTACTCCCTCACGTCCAAAGAGGACCACGGCCTCCTATTTTTAAGTCTTTGGCCATCAGCCTACTCAGCCCCTGTAATTCCCCTTCCAACATGCTCAGACTATAGTGTGAGAATCCCAATGGTGTGTGCCAGTTAGTATAAGACCTTAGGGTCATCAACCAGACCACAGTCCCTGTATACCCTGTTGTACCAAACACTAAATCCCTATACCCTCTTGAGAGATGCCCATGGGGATTTTCTGGTTACAGTTCTAGACCCAAATGATGTTTCCTTCTGTATCTCAGTACTTCCTGTCTCCAGCTTGCCTTTGAGTAACACAACCCCAATTCTCAAATTACTCAGTAGCTGACTACTCTGCCCCAAGGTTTCTGAGACAGTCCTCATCTATTTGACCTGGGCAAAGGATCCTCCATCTTTATAGCCTGTTAGCAGTAGCATCTTCCTTCAATGGGTAAATAAACCTCTCATCTGTAGCCCAGACAAGGAACAAGGTTAAATATCTTCCCATGAGGCAAAGGTCTTGGGACAGGTATTAATTCCAGAGACAAACATCTAGACACAAAGAAGCTCTTAGACATGGGCACCTCTGCCAGTAAGCACACCTTTCTTGAAGTGACAAGATGCTATTTGAATCTTCATCCCTAGCCAGGACTCAGATGACCCTTCACAGGAGGTTCTCATTTGAACCCGAAGATAAACCTCTAAGCTGACTTTCATGTACAAAAGGCCCTATAACCCTCAGACATGCTCTAACCACCAACCCTACCTTGACTTTATCGGACCTAAGGAAACCCTTCTCTTTGCATGCTCAGAAGAAAAGAAAGATGGGGCTGGAGAGATGGCTCAGAGGTTAAGAGCACTGGCTGCTCTCCCAGAGGTTCTGCATTCAATTCCCAGCAACCACATGGTGGCTCACAACATCTGTAATGGGATCTGGTGTCCTCTTCTGGCCTGCAGGCATACATGCAGTCAGAATGCTGTATATATAGTAAATCTAGAAGGAGGAGGAGGAGGAGGAGAGAAAGAGAAAAAGAAAGAGAAAGAGAAAGAAAGAGCACTGCATTGCTCAGGGATGACTCCTGTGACTCCAGGTTTTGGCTTCCGTTACCCTCTCAGTCAAAGAAGCCCCCAAGCCAACACTGGGAGAAGGAATCACTATGTTTGCCATACTGGGTGCTAGATACATTTAATCTTAATGCTTTTTCTGACATCCAAATTCACAAATGACAGATCCTCCTCATAGAAGCCCCAACTCAGCTTCCGGCTTTATCAATTCCTAAATCTTGCTGCCTTGCTGCCAGACCCAACTCCTCCGTCTCCAACAACCCTGCCTAACACTCATTGTGAACTGTCAGACAAGATCTTTGTGACATTCATCTCCCTGGTCCTGAGGCTACTTGGTTCACTGATGGCAGAAGATACATCATGTATGAGGACTGGCTATCTATGCACGTGTCGGCCATATAGAGGCTACCAGATATGGCCTCCTCTACTTCTCTCAGGCCCTTCAGCTAGGGTCAAATGTGACACTTAATAATCTACACTGTAGTCTATGCCTCCCACGTGGCTCATGTTCAGGCCTCCATTTAGAAAGAAAGGTAACTGCTCATTGACACAAGTGCACTGCCCAGACATGGTCCTGGAATCATAACTTTGCTGGAGGCTATCAAACGCTCAAAGGAGCTAACAACCGTTCATTGCAAGCCTTACCAAAACCAAGATGACCATTGTCACTTGAGGAGTGAAGATCACCCCAAATGTGGGTTCTTGACTAAGTAAACATGAGAGATGGCCTGCACGCCAGCGTGCATGTATTAACGCGCTGTGCCCTGGTCTTGGTTGTGGATGAGATGTGGCCAGTTCCCTCAAACTCTTGCCTCTGTCACCTAACCTATGACAGTCTACAACCTGGACTATGAGTCAAACTTTCTCCCGTAAGTTGATTTTCTCACAGCACTTTATTATAGCAACAGAAGAGAAATTAAGACACATTCACCCCAGCATACCAGGAGGAAGCTCGGGGCGATTTAGCCAAAGGTTTCAGTAATAACCCGTAATGTCTCCAATCTTCCCAGCAGAGATTCTCAGCAGCTACCACTGGTGCAAACGCCAGAGAGCTAGGTGCTCCTGTCAGAGAGATGTCCACTCACACACCAAAAATTCCGAGGGGCTAGGAGATGGCTCAGCTGGTAAGGTGTATGCTGGGAAAGAATGAGCATCTAAGCACAATCTCCAGAATGCCAGTTTTAAAAGCTGGGTGCGGCAGTGCACACTGGGAACCAGAGGAACAGGAGGGTCCATGGAGCTCACAGCGCAGCTAGTCTTGCCGAACTGGTGAGCTTCCGATTATGTGACAGACCCTGTCTCAAACAAACCAACAGATAAACAAATAGCTCTTCACAGAATGTGTAAGACAGCTGACATCAACTTCTGGCCTATGCATTCATGCACGCGTGCACGTGTGCGTGCACGAGGACTCATGCAATAAGCAGACACGTTTCGACATTTTCTCACCCACTATTTGGAGACACTATTTTCCCATACGACTCTCTTTCTTTCTAGAAGGTTCCTAATCCCACTCATTTTGAGAGGTGCGGCTTTCGTCTAAACTCACTTCCCACTTACCAATTATCATTTCAGAGTTATTTCCTCAGAAATCAGTCCATGTCACGCTTTTTATCCTGATGGCTTTTGTTTTTTCAGAAGGCGACAGTTTTTTGGCTGTCTTCCCAGATTCTCAACCTTCCAAGCTTTTAATCATAAACTATAGAAAAAAAATGAAATTCCTGTAGTAAAGCAAGGCAAAAGAAAAATGGAATCCGTGGGTGGAGAAGAGACTCGGTGAGAGTCACAGCAGCTACCTATCAAAGCCTCACTGGGAACCAAGGGAATGTAAGACACCTCCATTTTAAGAATTGCTCATTTAAAAAAGCCATTTTCTTTATTATTACTGTTGTTATTACTATTTATTATTATTATTATTATTGTATCTAATTACTACTGTGATAAAACAAATTTCTGAGATGTCCTAAATTCAATTAGAAAGGTCTAAGATTGAGGGAGGAAGTTCAGGAGATTGAACAGTTAACAGTGCAGGGCACGTCATACTCTTCAGTTTATGGGAAAAACCTTATCTCCAAGCCCATATCCCCAGTCCATTCAGGATCAAAAATGTCCTTACACTCTACCCCTTCCCAAAGCTCCACTCCCGTCGCCTGCGACCTCCCCTTCTCCACAGAGAATGTAGGATCGCCATAACCGTTAATTACTCCTTTCCCCGGGTCTCTGTTCTGTTTGCGCTCTGTCTCTGGGCTCCCTAGGTCTTGATGGTTTTGTTAAACAATGTGGGGTCAGCAGTAGAATCTAGGATCTAGTCGTCCAGGAAGCAGATCAGGGCATGATGTTCCCAGGGCCGAGTAGAGCAGCATATTGCATTCGGGATTCATCAGGCTGGTCAAGCAGCATCTCAGTCTGGACTGTTGGGCTTTTGTTTCTAGTTATCTGGTACATGGCTGCCTTGACTTCTGTGGCATAAATACCAACCTGGAAAAACCAGTGCGCTATGGCAGTAATGCCTTCAAGGAGGGTAAAGAGAATCCTCTAAACTGATGTATTTGTGTGAGAGAATCACTTGCAGTTGGTTTGGGATTTTTTTTTAATTAAATATAATCTTGATTTACATTTCAGGTGGTAGAACCTTTCCCAGTTTCCCCCCTCCCCAATATCCCCCAACACCTCCTCCCACTCCCTGCCTCAAAGTATATGCCCCTCCACCCAATTCACTCCCACCTCTCCCCTCGATTTCCCTTTGTTGGGGCTTTTATTGAGTCTTCACCTGACCAAGGAACACTCCTCCCCCTGATGCCCAACAAGGCATCCCTCTGCCACATTTTTGGCTGGAACCATGTGTACCCTTTGGTTGACGGTTGGGGCGTCTGGGTGGCCAACATCACTGTTCTTGGTTTGGGATATTTTTGTCTAAAATAATTTTGATCCACAGTGACATCTAGTGGTACTTTGATGCAAGCACAATTTGGATTTAACTAAAATTTAACACTGGTGGTTCCTGGGCTTGACTGACTGAAAGCAGCTCTTCTAACTTGTGGTGAGTTTAAAAAGAAAACTTCCTCAGCTCCCCCCTTCTGGAATAGCTGGTGCCATCTGTGAGTAGTATGGGGCCGACTTGTGCACATTTTTTTTTTTATCAAAATGGGCTAACCTTTCTAAAGTCTAGAGTGGGCACTAATTTCCAAGTTCCCCTTTTTTAAGCTACTACTCCCTAAAGAGAAACTGCACCTAAATGACTAATATATTAACTGCTAAATAACTTTTCCTGGAAAGACAGTTCAGCAGTTAGCACTGACTGCTTTTCCAGAGGATCCAGGGTGGAGTCTCAACACCCACAGGGCAGTCACAACCATCTGTAAGTCCAGTTCCAAGGGATCCAACATCCTCTTCTGGCCTCTGCACAAATTAAATGCATGTAATGCATAGATATACATGAAGATAAAACATCCACACATGTAAAAAAATTAAGTTTAAATTTTTAAAAGAAAATCAACATTTTTAGGGAAAGATCGTAAACATTCTAAAGATTTACTGAATGCAGAACTTCTAGTCCCCTTCCGATAAGAGTCCAATTTTGAATGCCCATTCATAGTTGTTAATTCTACATATTGATTGACACAAAGTACAAAATCTCCTGTGATTTTTTTAACTTGTAGAAATCTAGCCCCAGGAGGTCAAGGTTGTCTACAAAGTTGACAAGAACAGAACAGTCAGTTCTGACTGGTACCATACCTGGCATGTAGCCTTCTACTCTGCCCCTGCCCCTCCCTCCCCTTCTATCGACTCTTGGCACCTTTGAGTTTCCTGAGACAGAGAGCTTGAGAACAATATCATGTTTCATCTTCCGGGGTGGAATCCTTGAAGTAGACTGAGGGGGGCTTTGGAGGGGTGAGCAAGCCGTCCTGAGTCCTGTTTAGTAGCAGTTTCTCCAAGATTGAAACATTCTATCCTGTAGAGAAGCTCTTTGAGCAAGAAGGCAAACAACTCAAAATAGCTTCCGGAAGTCCCTGAAACTGACCAGATTTGCTAAGCCCCTCCCTGCCATAGTAAGCAATAAACACTGAGAGTCCTTGACTAGCCAGCTACAAAAAAGACCAGACCAGCTGACTGGAACAAGCAGAAACCAACCAGGCCACCCGGAAGAGGGTTAGACCAAAGGACACTCTCATATAGGACCTGCCTGTAGGCCGTGCAGTGTGCTCCAGGTCTTCTGCTTTTGTGAGCTGTCACCCATGCTAGGGTGGGCTTTAGTGACATGAAGCTGTCTTTGAGTCATTTCTGAAGCTGTAAGTAAACCCTCACCCACATTCCTGTAAGTAATCCCAATTAAACTCTTAATGGACTTTTGTGGTATCCATATTTGGTGTGTCATGGGTTCCCTATCTAGCATGAGTAAACATGTGTTGTGGCTCAGGCCCTAGGAAAAGTTTTACCACAACATAATTAGCACCAAAACAGGGACACAACAGAAAGTTACGGAGGAGTGAGTGCATGGTCCTAGCTATGGGTAGTAAGGCATGCAGCTGAGGCTGAGAAGCCTAAGGGGCACGCATCGCCGAGGAATTTCCAATAGAGTTGTCCCTTCCTATATGGTGTGTATTAATGTGCCTTTGTGCCATGACAACAGTTACACAGTTCTTGTTATGGACAGAGAGACATAATACTAAGGCTGAGCCATCAGGATTAGGAGAATCTATGGGAGAATCCCAGCATGGCAGCCTCATCTAATAAGTAGAACTTATTTTCCAGTGATAGACCCTGTCTCAGACACTAAGCTGGATATCACCTGAGGAACAGAGCCTTAAGCTTCTCTGGACCCTGCACACATACATACACCCTGACACACGCAAGGATATATGTACACGCATGCAGAACTTGAAATATTAGCATGGTATATTAAATTGACCAGTAGATACTACTTGTAAATAAGTTTTAATTGGGGATAAACTTTTTAATGAAGTATAATTACATAATTTCCTCCCTCTTCCTTTTTCTCTGTCCAAGTCCTCTCATATCCCCCCTCATTTCTCTCAAAGTTATGCTCTTTTTTTCTTTATTTTCATGTGTGTGTGTGTGTGTGTATGCACATAATTTAAAGATACAACCTTCTGACTTCATTTAATGTTGCTTGTATGTATACGATAGGAATATTTTTAAAATAGGTAACACACTAAAATATAAATGATTAAGCAAAAGTTTACTTGTTTATTAGTATGTTTATGATGTGTGTTTGAATGATGTGTGCATATAGTGTGTGTGTGTGCGTGTGTGTTCACGTGTTTAAATGTGAGCCAGTGCATATACCATGGCCTATTGGAGTTAGAGGACAACCTTCAGTTTTGGTCCTTGCTTTCTTCTTTTGTTTAAGACAGTTTCTTTGTTGTCAATGTGTTTACCAAGCAGGTCGTGAGTTTCTGGGTATTCTCCTGTTTCGGCTCCCATCTCACTGTAGGAGCACTGAGATTACAGGTGAGTGTGATTGCATTTGGCTATATATGCGTTCTCAAGATTCAAAGTCAGCTCCTTCACATTTACATGGCAAGTTCTACACATGTTGGCCACCTCCCCACCCCACACCAAGCAAAAATCTTATATATGTTGACATGTTGCTTATGTATATTTTTTAAAAATCTAAATATATTTGGTTTTGATAGTAATAATAATTTTCTTTACCAGTCAAAAATTTTGGTATGAGAAGGAACATAAAATGCATTAAGTGACCTAGGAAAAGCATTAAAATAGAAAATGTAAAATCCAACGTGAAGTTCCACAGCCTCAGAGTGGCTATTCTAACTATAGTGTTTGCGAGATGGATTGGCTGTGAGTCTGGTTAGTTTCAGACCATGATATTTTTCTTTGTAAACCTTTTTAATGACAAAGCTTATAGAAAGAAGAAAGTATTTCAAAAAATAAAGAACACATGTCTAAACTTTATTAAATGGTGTCAGTAGAACACTGGTCAGCAATGCTAGAAGTTACTGTGCGGGAACTAAAATGAAAAGTGAGAAAAGTAGTCTGGTGCAGAGAGATGTGATTCATCAAGGAGGCTACAGAATGTAAAGATCTGTGGAGGGAAGGAAGGAAATGTTATTCTGCATAAAATGAAATGACTGAGTGTTCCAAGAGAGTCACAGGTCAAAAGCTTAGGGTTGCACAGTGTGGTACTCTGAGTGAGATTGGCCCCCATAGGTTCTTGTATTTGAAAGCTTGGTCCTTAGTTGGTGGAACTGTTCAAGAAGGATTAGGAGGTGCGGCCTTGTTGGAGGAGGTGTGTCACTAGGGGTGGGCTTCCAGGTCCCAAAAGTCCATGCAAGACCCAGGCTCATTCTTCTCACCTTCTTCCTACCCCACCTCCTCTCTTTTTTCCAACTTTCAGATAATATGTAAGCTCTCAGCTACTGTTCCAGCATCATGCCTGCCTATCACTATGCTACCCACCATGATGATAGTAGACTTGTCCTCTGAAACTATAAGGGAATCCCTTCTCTTTTGTAAGTTGCCTTGGTTATGGTGTCCCTTCACAGCAATAGAACAATAGCTAAGACACAGACATAAAAGGATTGGAAGAAGTAGAAGCTCTTAGGGGGAATTTGATGTGATCAGCTGATAAAACTATTTCTAGGTTTTCGTAGACGTTGAACACATATTGAGACCCGGTTGTTCTGTAACTCAGTTTCATTCCCCTGCTTCAGATGACAGCTTTTCCCTGGAGCTGTAGTCCTGGCAGACGTGTAACTCTCTAGGTAGACCAGGCTGTCCTTGAACTCACAGATATTTGCATGCCTGTGCCTCCTGAATGCAGGGATTAAAGTTATGTGTCACCATGCCCAGTTAAGCTTTTATTGGTTATTCTTATTGTGTATGTGATATGATGTAAACGGGGTGGCATGTGTGTCACAGTACATCTGTGCAAGTCAGAGGACACTTTATAGAGTTGGTTCTCTACTTCTGCCTTTGACAGGGTTCCCTGAAATTGAACTCAGGTTGTGAGCAAGTGCTTTCCAGGCTGAGCTGTCTCTTTGGCCCCTGATGATGAGGCAAATAGTGCTCTTCTTCATCCTCACAAAATTAAACCAGAGTAACTAACTGAGGACCCATAGTGCTGAGACATTGAAGATCTTCCCAAGCCTCGTGGACACTTCCAAAGCCGATTCTCTTTGAGAATGTAGGTTTTTCACTCTTTGAAGTCATAATAGGAAGATCAAGGTATATTTCCCTGTAGCTGTAGACAGTTTAGCAACCAAAGAGGATTCTTATGTATGTCAAGAACTTACTAAAGATGCTAGGAAAATCTACTCTGTGGTAAAATAATTTCTTTACAGTGACAATGATACTATTACTCCCTCCCCCCGCCCACTTCAAGCAAGTCTGTGGTTTCGTGAAAAGGGTATCTCCATAATAATACTTAATGGCCCCATTGGAAAGGTCTTTTCCAGGTACTTCCTGTTAAGTCTTGTGCTGCCGAATTAGAAGGGATTGACTCCTAGATCCATGTTTCTCACAAAAAGAAAAAAGAAAAGAAAAGAAGACTGATCTACTTGAATGGCCCAACACCCCCTTCACTGGTTTTATCTGACCAAATCTATGAGCTCCAGGTTCAGTGAGAGAACCTGTCTCAAAAAGTATTTTGAATAGCAATTGAGGGAGACAGCATATTCCAGCCTCTTCCTCCAGAGATATGAATGTGGTATCTGTACAGGCATGCCTACTACATTCATATCTCTGGCCTGATGAATATTTTGAATATTTTCCAACTGCCACCTAGCCTGCTGCCAGCTCTTGCGGGAATTTATCCCAGAACCTGGTCCTTTCTTTCTGGCTGACATCTGCAATGGCTTAATCACCTCTTTTATTCGAACATCATAAAGTATCACAAGTTGATTTTTCAACCCTCAAAAAACTGAGGCAGCCGTGTTATGAGTTCAAAGCTAGCCTGGGCTACATGAGAAGCATAATAATCAAAGACAAAACAACAAGAAGAAGTTTGGTTTTACAGTTGATTTTTTTTTTTTGAGAATCCTAATAGCTCAGATAACTAGCTTAGCGTTGAGGCAGATGTGGTACCTGTTGCGATTATAAAAAGATAAAGTGGTAAAGGGGGAAGGGGGTGTCTTAGCAGGCCTATGCCAAAGCATCCCTTCCCCCTGAGGGACCAACCACATGACGGTATAGCATAGAATAGAGTTTATTCAAGGCATGGGAAGGGGGTGAAGAGGGTAGTAGAGGCAGAGAAAATCAGAGAGGGGGAGAAAAGAGAAGTAGAGGCCAGCCATGACTACATGGAGAGAGGGAGGGGTAGGGGGAGGGAGAAAAGCCCAAGAGGGCAAGAGAGAAGCAAGCAGGAAACAGGAGTAAGAGAGTAAGAGAGGCAAGAGAAAGAGGGGGGCAAGAAGCCCCTCTTAAAGTGGGCCAGGCCTACCTGGCTATTGCCAGGTAACTGTGGGGTGGAGCTTAGACAGAATCCTAACAGTACCTATCTCTACCCCTCAAAGGGGTCATATGAGGCCAATACTTCTACAACAAAATACAAGTTAGCAAGACAAAAACAAAACAAATGTATTAAATCAGACCCTCAGAGTGATGACCTCTGGACTCGGAAGAAGTCTATGTTTATGTCTGAAGTCAATGAAAAACAGACTGCAATGTGGGAATGAGCCCGGGTGAAAGGTCACAGTGGCAGCACAGTGGTGGGCAACCCTGCAAGGCTCAGGGCTTTAGAGTCTCCTTGACTGCACTGCTGCATGGGGCAGAGGTCACTAGAGTGAGGCTTCTGACGGAGGGATGGGAGGAGAGGATGATTTTCTAATGTCTATGCCTCTTTGAGATCGTGTGTGTGTGTGTGTGTGTGTGTGTGTGTGTGTGTGTGTGTGTGTGTGTGTGTGTGTTTGCTTTTTGTGATCCATTTTGGGGGAAGGAGACAGGACAGGCTGTCAGAAAGGCCTTTTCTCTAAGGTTGTTCAGCATGCTGGGTGCCATGGTTCCTTTCTGTGGGGTGTTGGGACCTGAGCCCTGACAATCTATCACCTGTGATTGCTGAAGAGACTTTTGTAGAAATTAGAGTTTATTCCTTCTCTGGTCATCCACAGTTTAACTTTTATCTTTCTTATAAATGAAAGAAGAGGTAGCCCAATGAGTTAAAAGCAGTTGTTATTTACAATTGATTTGCCTTGTTCCTTGGCCATCAACCCAATAAAATCTTTTATTTTCCTTATTTTGGTCATTTTTTTTCATCTTTTCTCTCTTAAGGTCTCAATAATCATTTTAGATTCTGCACCAGAAGGAGACAAGAGCTTAAAAAATAAGTCAGCCAACTGTCTTGGGAGTGAGTGTGGAGCTAACTTTCTAAACTGAGCTGGGGGAGAACTCACAAGCTTGCTTGAGTCTTCCTTGGAATTGCAAATTGCATTAGAGAAGCTGCCCAGAATGAATGCTGGCGCTGCAAAAGAAAAGGAAGATGCTCCCATTTCCTATTCATGGAAGAAAAGGAAGATGCTCCCATTTTCTATTCATAGAAGAAATGGAAGATGCTCCCATTTCCTATTCATGGAAGAAAAGGAAGATGCTCCCATTTCCTATTCATGGAAGAAAAGGAAGATGCTCCCATTTCCTATTCATGGAAGAAAAGGAAGATGCTCCCATTTCCTATTCATAGAAAAGGAAGATGCTCCCATTCCTATTCATGGAAGAAAAGGAAGATGCTCCCATTCCTATTCATGGAAGAAAAGGAAGATGCTCCCATTCCTATTCATGGAAGAAAAGGAAGATGCTCCCATTTCCTATTCATGGAAGAAAAGGAAGATGCTCCCATTCCTATTCATGGAAGAAATGGAAGATGCTCCCATTTCCTATTCATGGAAGAAAAGGAAGATGCTCCCATTTCCTATTCATGGAAGAAAAGGAAGATGCTCCCATTTCCTATTCATGGAAGAAAAGGAAGATGCTCCCATTTCCTATTCATGGAAGAAAAGGAAGATGCTCCCATTTCCTATTCATAGAAAAGGAAGATGCTCCCATTCCTATTCATGGAAGAAAAGGAAGATGCTCCCATTTCCTATTCATGGAAGAAAAGGAAGATGCTCCCATTTCCTATTCATAGAAAAGGAAGATGCTCCCATTCCTATTCATAGAAAAGGAAGATGCTCCCATTCCTAGTCATAGAAGAGGAGATTGGGCCTGGGCTGTGCTGGAAGCTATAGGAGCAGCTGTAGTCACAGATTGCTGGCTTCTAACATGGGCTATGAAACTTACCAGCTGGGTGACCCTCATGATTCGCTTCGCCCAGTCATGGGTCTCCTCTTGTGACATGGGATATCAGCTGCCAGGCCTTCCTCACGTGGAAAGAATGAAGCTATATCTGTAGAATATAACTAGAAAACATCTCCATTGCAGTTTGCAAGTTGGTGGTCTCCTGTTTCCTTGATGGCTGTCTGTGGGGTTTTGAATAAGAATGGCTCCCACAGACTTGTATATTTGAATAGTTTTTAATTTGTTTTGTTTTTCAGAGACAAGGTTATGCTCATGTGTTTACAATTGTAAACAACAACTGCTTTTAACTCACTGAGCTACCTCTTCTCTCGTTTATAAGAAAGATAGAAGTCAAATTGTGGATGACCAGAGATAGGATAAACTTGAATTTCTACAAAGCCTCTTTAGCAACTGGTTCCCAATTGATGGGGTGTTGGGAAGGATTAGGAGGTGTGGCCTTCTTGGGGGAGGTATGTCACTGAGAGTGGGCTTTGGGGTTTCAAAAATCCATGCTAGGTCCAGTCTTGCTCTCTCTGTCTGCCTCCTGTTTGCAGATGAGGATGTAAGCTCTCCGCCACTACTCCAGTGCTACCAACTAGATGCTTTCCTTTAAAAGTTGTGTTGGTCATAGCAGCTCTACACAGCAAGGAATAGGAACTAAGACAGTGTCTAATGACAAAATTGCAGTACATTTCCTTTCAGTCACATCCAATTTTAGTTGCAAAGTAGTATCAGACAGTACTTCTTTTTATACAATGGAATAGGTGTTTTGATGATTGGAGAAGGTTGGCTGAAGAAAACAAACAAAGAACAAAAAGCAGATTGGTTGTTTCAAACTTACATTCCTTACAGAAGTTAAAGCAGAGAAGATACCTGTCAGTGTCAAAGCTAACGTCCTCTTTGAAAATTTGCTTCCTTTCTCTCTTGTACCTGGTTTCTTAAAAGGTTGGATACAGCAGGAGCTGGGTCTAAACCAATAGCCCCACCCACAAATCTTTTTCAGCAAATGTTTTTCTAAAACTCACTTAAACGTCAAGCAATTTTTGTTTTTGTTCTTGTTTGTGCTTCTGGTTTGTTTTGAAAATATATGTGTATGTGGTGTGTGTGTGCGCGCGTGCGTGTGTGTATGTGGTGTGTGTGCGTGTGTGTGTGCGTGCGTGTGCGTGTGTGTGTGTGTGTGTGTGCGCGTGTGTGTGTGTGTGTGTGTGTGCGTGTGTGTGTGTGTGTGTGTGTGCGTGTGTACACATTTGTATGTATGTATAGGTGTACATACATGCCCGCCATGCATGTAGAGGCCAGAGGCTGATGTTGAGTAGCTTCCTAGACCTCTCTCCACCATCATATATTGAAGAGTTTGTCACTGAACCAGCTTGCTCTGGGATCCCGTCTCCACCTTCAGAAGCCAGGATTTATAAGCAGGCTGTCACATTTGCCTGTTGGACATAACCCTGTGGCCATCAGTCATGTAGGGCCACTCCCCAGGTCCTTAGGGTTCTGGCTGGACTCCACCCCCACAGTCACCTGGCAACAGCCAGGGAGCCCCGCCCACTACAAAAGGGGCTGCGTGACCCCTCCTCGCGCTCTCTTGCCCTTCTTTCTTGCCCACACTCTCTTCCCTTGTCTCTTGCTCCCCTGCTCCCCGCATTCTCTTTCTGCGTGGCCATGGCCGGCTCTAACCTGTCATCTCTTCTTTCTCTCTTTACTTTTCTAGCTCTTTTCCTTCCCCCTACTTTTCTATAATAAAGCTTTAAAATCATGGGCTGTCTCTTCTTATCTAAACCCGCCGTGTTGGAGCAATGGAACAGGCCTGTCAACACCTCCAGCCACCAGACCGGACTAAGGACTCCCCCCCGCACAGCCGGGCTTCCTCCACAGGTACACGGGCCCACATCAGAATGGGAGCGCTTTACCCCAGCCCCAGCTTCTACTTTTCCAGTGAATCTTACTTGTCATAGGGAAATCACTCCTTAGCATGTTAACTTATTCTTTACTTAAAAAATAATGCTCTAGATTTCACTTAAAAGTCTGCTTTTTCACTTTCTCAGGAAGACACGCAGCTTCCTTCTACATCAGGCCCACTCCCCCACATGTGAAACTGAGGGGCAAATCTTGCCTTGGGTGAGCATTACTTCCCAGACTACTCTGGCACCCGCTGTTCCCAAGCGTTAACCTGCCAAGGGCAGCAAATAAAGCCCTAACTGATATGAAGGCATGAAGCCCAGCATTTGGGCAGAGGTGTCTTTATTCAGACCTCTCCCAGGATCTGTGACATCCTTCTAACATACTGGAGTTGGGTCTATAAACTAGACTCCCTGATAATATTGAGCTTCCCTGAGCCCTGTTTCTGACAAACAAGGACGATTAATCATCTGAGTCTTTTGTTTTCTGAAATGCTGCAGTCTTTGGTGCTAGCAGGACTTCTATAAAGGACCAGCCTTCCCAATATGATTTTATAAGATTCAGAGAGATCGCTTGTTTATCTGTGGAAGCACCAGGCACAGACCCTCCCTTCCTGTTCTCTCTCTGGTGAATTGTTAGTTCAGCTGTTTCCTGCTTTCTCTCCCAAACAAGAATCTAGTTGAGCTGACTGACCTAAACGTCCCCCAATACCAGCTGTCAGGTCACTTTGCTGACTCTTCATGGTAAAGGTTTAAAGTGAGGCCCCCTGATGAAAGACATCGACCTTCATGCCAGGCAAACTTCCCCTCCCACAATAGTCTGAACACAACCTGTTTCCTTACTTGCCCGCCCTCCCTCCGTATCGCCCCCGCCCGCACACCAACCGCCTCTTCAACTCTGCTCTGAAATTTGTGTAGGTCTTTGCCCAGAGTGTGACCCTTGACCCTGTCAGAAGGCATCTCAGATGCAATGCGCCACACCCAGCACTGGGAAGAGACTGGGGCTGAATGTTAACAAAGTCGAAGGAAGCTCTGTCTGAAGAGAAACAGGAGGCTAGCACGGGGCTGCACACCTGCGATCCCAGCACTTGGGAAGCCAAGCCCGGGCAAGCGGATGTGACTTTCAAGGTCAGCTTGAACTACCTGAGATAATTTAGTTCATAAACAAAACAAAACGCAAACAAAAGAAAGCCACGTGGAGGCAGGAGGCTCCCATAAGAAGCAGGAGTTATGGACCCCTCCTACTCGGCTTGGCATGGGAGCTTTTCCCACTTGGCCTACGGGCATCCAGATAATTAGGTTGTGTTCTTTGTCTTAGGAGATACATCAGCGCCCTATCAGACTGGTCTTCCCGAGGCTCTGCTGAGCACATGCACACTTACTGTTATCTCTCACCAATCTTGTAGCCCTTGAAGACTTGACGTTCTTTTCCAACTTCAATACAAGTTACTCTTTAAACAACCTTGTCTAATTAAGGCCTTTCTCCCCCAACCCCCAGATAAGCCCTCGATCTATCTTATAGCCCTTCAGTTCTAAGATTCCAAATAAAGTTCTTTGTTCTTTACAGACTTACTGTTTAAGTTGGTTGACAAGTTCTCCTTGGTTTAGGATAGTGGGAGAGAGAGGAACCGAGGAGTCAGGAACAGATAACTGGAAGCAAATTTGGAGATATTTGAAAGAAAGTGTTTACAATGGACAACAATCTTATAAATCTCTTTGCCCTTGCTTAAAAATTAGCCTCAAGTCAGCATCTCTACATTTGTTGGCCCCCACCAGGGCTGCCTGACACAGCCTCAGTTTCTTCACCTGGGCTGTGTCCTCCACACCTCTTACCTATAGAAAACATAGCCCTGACCTGCTTAAAATATTTTATATTAAGATCACATTTTGATTAACTGTTCAGTTAAACAGTGCAAGTTGAACAATCTTGTGAAACTATCACTGAACACATAAAACCACTGCAGGGAGTGGGATGGAATCAAGGCACCATCATGCCCTTTCTATCCATGCAGCCTTAGAAAATGCATTTTCTGCTAAAGTCAGACATTCCACGTGACTTGCTGAATCAGCTTGCTGAAAGTAAGAACACTCTGTTTTGTAAGTTTCACATGGGCCAGAGTGAGGGAAAAAAACTTTATTTAAAAAAAATAAATGTTTCACATGGTGGATTCATGTTACTCTCCAAGATGAGAGTTCGTAAAATATAATTTCTGAAAACCTGGCTGTAACTTAGTTGTTTGTTGTTATCATCATCATCAGTTGAAAATGATTTGAAAAGTTATTGTAGATTAGATGAAACAAGTTGAGGAGGGCAGGAAATTATTATGATTACTGAACCATTTTCTGCATTTGACATTAAAATTTTGGCTTTGCTAGCCAAGGCAGTAAATAATCCCCACCATGCTCAAGAGACTAAAAGTAACTTCAAAACAGCACCCTGGTTTTCATCCAGGATGTCTTTCAATGAACAAAAACCTGGTGGATCTCTAAGGAGTCTGTGGTAGAGAGTGGGAAAATTGAAGTACTGTTAGGAAAACACAGACTGGAAGACACTTCGGTACTTCTCAAGAAGACTGGGTTTGGTTTGGTTTTCTTTTAAGATTTTTCTCTTTTGAATTATGTGTGTGGATGTGTAACTATGTGTGGACTTAACTTCTATGCCCACTGAGACCACCAGAGAGCGTCTGATGATACCCTGAAGCTGGAGCTCCAAACGACTATGCAGCATCTGATCTGAATGCTGGGAACCCAACCTAGATCCTCTGCAAGGGTAGTAGTGGTCCTCCCCTGCTGAGCCATTGCTCTAGCTCCTACCACTCCAGACTAACTAAGGGAGAGCAAGTATTGAACACTAAATCTAAGAGTAGGTGTTAGCCAGGGCCACGCCATTTTGTAAAGCGCTTCCGTTTTGATTGGGTTGTGACAATTCCTAAAGCTACAGTAATTTGATTTCCAAAGTAACCTATTTTTCTGAACTCTTGCCCTCACACTCACAGCCTGGCTGCAGGCACATACTACGGGCAACTCGTCAACCAGGTGACACCAAACCTCCCTGCTTACCCTGAAATCTGTAAGAAAGAACCGCCATTCTGCCACATAGACCTGAACGCTCCTCAGAAGCCCAGCCTTCCTGCTGTCTGTCTGTCTGTCTGTCTGTGATGTAAATTACTCTCCTAATGGACTTCTTATCCAAAAGGATAATCCAACTCAGTGCCCCCTTGCACCCGAATCTGAAATCTTTCAGTAGAAACATACAGGCATGGCTGGAGCAGTGCTAAAACTTTCTGAAAATAGCAGGACTTAACTGACTAAGATTACACACTCCAGTTGTGGATCAACACTACAGAGGGGAAAGGAGCATGAACCACAGCCCTGTGTGAGCAGGTCCAGAGCTGAGAAAACCAAGCCTAAGAAAATAGAAGGGTATCAGAAAAGGAAGGAAAGGATGTCGGAACTATTCTTGTCCCTGGACTAGCCTTGTATGAGTGGCAGTGCTGATAACCTTGGAATTCACCAGTCTGGGTGTTGACATCTTTCTCCATGGACAAGGATGACTGGGTGACGTAGAGCTTGTGGACTTCTAGCCTTCGGCCTCCCTGGCTTCCAGAGTAAACTTCAGGAATAATATCTTACCCCAAATAACCACTCGATAACTGCCAATCATGAGTCCTTGGCTCCTGTTTATGATGACTGTGCACTTACTACACAACAGAATTATTGTGGGAACGGGAAACACAATAAGTCACTTAATCCTCAGGACATGATAAGCAGTTACACCTTGAAGAGCTGCAAACTGGGGTGTTGTGAATGACTCAGGGTCACATAGCGAGTAAGAGGCAAAACTGGACTTGAGTGCTGGCGCTCTGGTTTCAGCCAGCTGCAGGGAGACCAGGAAAAGAGGTTTCAATCCTCCCAGCTTAAATTTAGAGGCAAGTAAGGAAAAGTGGGGGCTGCTGGCTGAGTCACCTACATGCCTGCCAAATCTCACTGGCCAGTTTCCTCTGCTGGTACTGTTCCCCGCTGCTTTCCAGGCTTGCGTGTAAGTCCTACAAGTCTCCAGTGTCACACACGCTGATCTGTGTGAGCTCCATCACACACCAAACCCACGGTTGCCCTTTGCTTTGGTTTCACTGCAGTCTTCACAATCGTGCATATCATTTGAGAATGGCAGACACTGTTACAGAAAGTGACAGATGATGAAAGACGGCCCAAGTATGTGATTGATAGTTGGTATTGATTCTACAATGCCTGGGAAGCAGGTAATGATTTAAACAAATGGACAGCGTGAGAGTGTATTTCTATAAAAGATACAGTCGTACATCACATAATAGCATTGAGGTCAATTGCAGATAGTATATGACATTGTAATCTCGTGCAGTTTTGACAGGGTTGAAAATTAACACCTGGTAACTCCATACCTGTCAGAACATTGTAGTGTTTATATTTCCTATAGGTAAGTCTGGCACATACCAATGATGATAAACTACCATGTTTACCATATTGGACTTACATCATTATTTTAGAGCGTATTCCTGTTCATTCAAAGAGTTTATTATAGATGTCTTGAGTTGTTCCTTCCAGTGGATTTTCCAGAAGGCGGCCATGTTATCATAGTAATGACATTTCTATGTGTGCTGTTGCATAATGTAAAAATACTGAGCTGGCCAGGCAGTTCAGTGGGAAAGGTTCTTGCCGTCAAATCTGACCACCTGAGTTTGATCCCTGAGACCCACATAGAAGGAGTAGGAAGTCAACTCCCATGTTAGAACAAAAGAATATAAATGATTGGAAGAAGCACCTATATGGCAGCTCACAACCATCTGTAATTCTAGTCCCAGGGAGTCTAGTGCCTTCTCCTGGACACTGCAGGCACCATACATATAGTACAGAAACATACATACAAACAGAACATCCATACTCATATAATGTCAAGAATAAGGTACATAAAAGTTGTCATCTGACTTCCACAAGCACACCATGATAATCACACGTGCACACATGCACACACATACATACACACACACACACACACACACAGGAGTAAATAAGTTTATTTATACATAAGAGTACATTGTAAATATATTATAATTAAGTTATAAATAAGAGGAAATAAGTGAAAATATTATGAGTGAGCTTGAAAATGGTAGTTACTACTTTAAAAGGCGGGAAACATTTTTCTTCTTAGAAGATGGTTCATAAAACTGAGCATGGCGGCCCATACTTCTAATCCCCAGGCAGGAAGATCACAACTCTGAGGCCAACTTGGGCTATAAAGTGAGTCTGACAGGAGGAGGAGTTCTAAAGCAGCTCTGAGTCACCCAGGCCTTTTCTACTCCAAATAGGAATGGGAATTGTCCAAAGAGCTGGCGTTCTTGCGGTAAGCCACCTAGCACCAGACACCCTCAGACCTGGCTTCCTACATGGTCAAACAGAGCATCCCTCTCTGATTTGAACTAGTGCATCTAATCCCAGAGCCCTATGGCATAACAGTTTACTTTGAAAGAGACTGAAGTAGGGAACTGAAGTGATTCCAATACCCTTGTAGATGTGGGAGTTGTCTGTGAAGCTGTAAAGGAGCCAAGGGTACCCACGATCCACACCTCGTTCCCTTGGGCAGGCTGAATGTCCCACACCTGGCACAAGTACTCTCGGCACACGTCGTAGTGAAGCATTCATAAAATTTAAGTTACAGAGTAAGATATATAAAGGTTGTCCTCTGACACATTACATGTCACGCTTCACATGAATTACCTCACTTAATCCTCTATAGCAACTGCATATGGAGATGCTGAGATGCCTAGTCTACCAACAAGAAACAGGCACAGAAGGTTTCATCTCGTGGATTTAAACCGAATCATGGCCACTGAATAAGGGAACTGAGATTCTAGACCTGGCATCCTGACTGCAGACAGATGTGGTTAACTAACTCACTTCTTTACACCGATCCTCTGGAGTTGACAGTTGCTCAGTTAAAATGCCATTCATTTTTTTGTCTAATATGATGCAGAATTATTGATGTTGGCCTCTGCATTGCTATGGTAACCCTGATTAGAAGTGAATTCTGGAGCTCTGAACATCTGTGAGTATCACTTGTACTTTGTACTAGTGAGGGAAGGGAGCTAGCAAGGGGAGAAAAGTGCACAAAGGCCTGCATAGCCTAGATGCTGTGTGAGGTCTGGCTCTGGGCAGGAACCCTATGTGGGATAATTGTCAGACCTGACTATGGGCCATTGTAAGTTTACCTGGTCAGCTTCAATAATGCTTATCCAGCCAGGAGCCTCCTGTCTTGAGGGTCTCAGGGGGTGGAACAAGGCAATCTTTTTGACCTTGTCAGCCAGCAGTGAAGATCGACCAGAGACAAGAAGACAGTTCGCTTCAACATAATTCAGTAGCTGGTGTTGGTCAAAACTTCAGGATTCCGACCTGAGCTATTTACTTGTTTGTTTTTATTTCCTCAATGAGTTTTATTTTTTTTCTTTTTTTAATTGGATATTTTCTTTATTAAATTTCAAATGTTTTCTCCTTTCCAGGTCTCCCCTTCAGAAACCCCTTATCTCATCCCCCTTCCCCTGCCTCTATGAAGGTGTTCCCATACCCACCCACCCACTCCCGTCTTCCTGCCCTGGCATTCCCCTACACTGGGGCATCGAACACCCTCAGGCCCAACAGCCTCTCCTCCCACTGATATCCACAAGGTCATCCTCTGCTATACATGCGGCCAGGGCCATGGGTCCCTCCATGTGTAGTCTTTGGTTGGTGGTCCAGTCCCAGGAATCTTGGGTGGTGGGGGGTCTCGCCTGTCGACAATGTTGCTCACTCCATGGGGCTACAAACCCCCTCATCATCTCCTTCAGTCCTTTCTTCAACTCCTCCACCAGGGGCCCCCTGTGCTCAGTCCAATGCTTGGCTACAAGTATCTGCCTCTGTATTTATCAGGCTCTGGCAGAGCCTCTCAGGAGACTTCCATCATATCAGGCTTCCATCAGCAAACACTTCCCGGCATCCACAATAGTGCCTAGGTTTGGTGACTGTATATGGGATGGATCCCCAGGTGGGGCAGTCTCTGGATGGCCTTTCCTTCAGTCTCTGTTCCACATTTTGTCTCCATATTTCCCCCAGTGAGTAATTGTTGGGAGGTGATCTGTGCACAGGCAGCCTGGTTTCAGGTAGAGAAAAGACTTTCAACCCCGGAGACCAGATGGGGGGTGGCTTCCACCTGCATGGGATGGGAAGAACTCAGTCACCACCACCCCCACCACCACCCCGGCTCCTTACAGTCCCCACAACTCCCCGCAGGCCAATGACCCCTCTCCTTTAAAAAAAAAAAAAAGAAAGAAAGAAAGAAAAAGGGGGAGATGTGGGACCTTGGTATGATACAGTCTGTAACTTAGTAGAGCCAACTCCATAATCCTGTGGCCATCAGTCACGCGTGGCCACGCCCCAGGCCCCTAGCATTCTGGCTGGACTCCACCTCTGCAGTCACCTGGCTACAGCCAGGCTTTCCCTACCCCTCATTTACCGGTTACGGGTTGCCAGGTAACCCAGTCCACTATTTAAGGAGGCTTCTCGCCCGCCCCTCCTCGCTCTCTTATCTCTCTCCTGCCCTTCTCTCTCTTCTCTCCCCATCCCTCTCTCTGTTTCCCCTCTTTCTCTATTTTTCCTCCCCTTTCCACGTGGTCATGGCCTTCCCTCATTTCTCTGTCTTCTCTTTTCTCTTTACTTCCCTATCTCCTTTTCTCATTTTACTCTTTTAATAATAAAGCATACAACTGTGAGCTGTCTCTTATTAAACCCGCCGTGTAAAAGCATGGAGCAGGTCTCAGCGTTTCCAGCTGCCAAGGAAAGGATTCAAGCCGTGTCAGCAGCAGCGTCTCAGCCAAGCAGCTTCTCTACAGGTACCTCTAGACAAAGACCTCTAGACAAAGACCTCTGCACTAGTCCATGCCCCACAGGTATTGGGGCGCCTGCGCAGTCCTGCTGGTGTTCCCCTAACCCCCATGTGGGCCTTTGCTTGCCAGTGTTTTTCCTATGCAGGACCAGAGTGCTCCCTTCGACCCTGCCGCCCAAACTCCTTTTTTTTTTCACCACAGACCCTATTCTCATTCTATTGGTTGGCTGTGAGTCATGGGTGTTTTGATCCACTTTCAAATAAGGATCGAAGTATCCACATTTTGGTCTTCCTTCATCTTGAGCTTCATGTGATCTGTGAGTTGTGTCATGGGTATTACGAGCTTTTGGGCTAATATTCACTAATCAACGAGTGCATACCCTGTGTGTTCTTTTGTGATTGGGTTACCTCAGGATGATAGTTTCTAGCTCCATCCATTTGACTAAGAATTTCATGAATTCACTGCTTTTAATAGCTGAGTAGTACTCCATTGTGTAAATGTACCACATTTTCTATATCCAATCCTCTGTTGAGGGACATCTGGGTTCTTTCTAGCTTCTGGCTATTATAAACAAGGCTGCTACAAACATAGTGGAGCATGTGTCCTTATTACATGTTGAAGCATCTTCTGAGTATATACCCAGGAGTGGTATAGCTGGGTCCTCAGGTAGTGCTATGTCCAATTTTCTGAGGAACTACCAAACTGATTTCCAGAGTGGTTTTACCAGCTTGCAATCCCACCAGCAATGCGGGAGTGTTCCTCTTTCTCCACATCCTTTCCAGCACTTGCTGTCCCCTGAGTTTTTAATCCTGGCCATTCTGACTGGTGTGAGGTGGAATCTCAGGGTTGTTTTGATGTGCATTTCCCTGATGATTGAGGATGTTGAAGATTTCATTAGGTGTTTCTCAGCCATCTGGAAATCCTCAGTTGAGAAATCTTTGTTTAGTTCTATACCCCATTTTTAAATTGGGATATTTGGTACTCTGGAGTCTAACTTATTGGGTTCTTTGTATATATTGGATATTAGCCCTCTATTGGATGTAGGATTAGTAAAGATCTTTTTCCAATCTGTAGGTTGCTGTTTTGTCCTACTAACAGTGTCCTTTGCCTTACAGAATATTTGCAATTTTATGAGGTCCCATTTGTCGATTCTTGATCTGGTTTTATGTGGAGATCACTTGGACTTGAGCTTTGTACAAGAAGACAAGAATGGTTCGATTTGCATTCTTCGACATGTTGACTGCCAGTTGAACCAGCACCATTTGTGGAAAATGTTGTCTTTTTTCCACTGGATGGTTTTAGCTCCTTTGTTAAAGATCAAGTGATCATAGGTGTGTGGGTTCACTTCTGGGTCTTCAATTCTATTGCATTGATCTTCCTGCCTGTCTCTATACCAATACCATACAGTTTTTTTTATCACTATTGCTCTGTAGTACAGCTTGAGGTCAGGGATGGTGATTCCTCCAGAGGTTCTTTTATTGTTGAGAATAGTTTTTGCTTTCCTGGGTTTTTTGTTATTCCAGATGAATTTGGAAATCGCTCTTTCTAACTCTATGAAGAATTGAGTTGGAATTTTGATGGGGATTGCATTGAATCTGTAGACTGCTTTAGGCAAGATGGCCATTTTTACTATATTAACCCTGCCAATCCATGAGCATGGGAGATCTTTCCATCTTCTGAGGTCTTCTTCAATTTCTTTCTTCAGAGACTTGAAGTTCTTGTCATACAGATCTTTCACTTGTTTGGTTAGGGTCACACCAAGGTATTTTATATTACTTGTGGCTATTGTGAAGGGTGTCATTTCCCTAATTTCTTTCTCAGCCTCCTTATCCTTTGAGTACAGGGAGGCTACTGATTTGCTTGAGTTAATTTTATATCCAGCCACTTTACAGAAGGTTTTTATCAGGTTTAGAAGTTCTCTGGTGGAATTTTTGGGGTCATTTAAGTATACTATCATATCATCTGCAAATAGTGATACTTTGACTTCTTCCTTTCCAATTTGAATCCTTTTGACCTCCTTTTGTTGTCTAATTTGCTCTGGCTAGGACTTCGAGAACTATATTGAACACCTAGGGAGAGAGTGGACAGCCTTGTCTTGTCCCTGATTTCAGTGGGATTGTTTTAAATTTCTCTCCACTTAGTTTGATGTTGGCTACTGGTTTGCTGTATATTGGTTTTACTATGTTTAGATATGGGCCTTGAATTCCTGAACTTTCCAAGACTTTTATCATGAAGAGATGTTGGATTTTGTCAAATGCTTTTTCAGCATCTAATGAAAATGATCATGTGGTTTTTTTTCTTTGAGTTTGTTTATGTAGTAGATTACGTTGATGGATTTCCATATATTGAGCCATCCCTGCATCCCTGGGATGAAACCTACTTGACCATGGTGAATGATCAATGAGTGTGTTCTTGGATTTGGTTTGCAAGAATTTTATTGAGTAATTTTGCATCGATATTCACATTGGTCTGAAGTTCGCTTTCTTTGTGGGGTCTTTGTGAGGTTTTGGTATTAGCTAACTGTAGCTTCATAGAACGAGTTGAGTAGTGTTCCTTCTGTTTCTATTTTGTGGAATAGTTTGAAGATTGGGATTAGGTCTTCTTTGAAGGTCTGATAGAATTCTGCACTAAACCCATCTGGTCCTGGGCTTTTTTTTGGTTGGGAAACTTTTAATGACTGCTTCTGCTTCTTTAGGGGTTATGTTTAGATAGTTTATCTGATCCTGACTTAACTTTGATATTTGGTATCTGTCTAGAAAATTGTCCATTTCACCCAGATTTTCCAGTTTTGTTGAGTATAGGCTTTTGTAGTAGGATCTGATGACTTTTTGAATTTCCTCAGTTTCTGTTGTTATATCTCCATCTTCATTTCTGATTGTGTTAATTTGGATACTGTCTCTGTACCCTCTGGTTAGTCTGGCTAAGGATTTATCTGTCTTGTTGATTTTCTCAAAGAACCATCTCCTGATTTTGTTGATTCTTTCTATAGTTCTTTTTGTTTCTACTTAGTTGATTTCAGCTCTGAGTTTATTTCTTGCCATCTACTCCTCTTGGGTGTATTTGCTTCTTTTTGTTCTAGAGCTTTCAGGTATGCTGTTAAGCTGCTAGTATGTGCTCCCTCCAGTTTCTTTTTGAGGCACTCAGAGCTATGAGTTTTCCTGTTAGCACTGCTTTCATTGTGTCCCATAAGTTTGGGTATGCTATGCCTTCATATTCATTAAATTCTAAAAAGTCTTTAATTTCTTTATTTCTTCCTTGACCAAGTTATCATTGAGTAGAGCATTGTTTAACTTCCATGTGTATGTGGGCTTTCTGTTGTTTTTCTTGCTATTGAAGACCAGCCTTAATCTGTAGTGTTCTGATAGGAGGCATGGGATTATGTCAATCTTCTTATATCTGTTGAGGTCTGTTTTGTGACCAATAATATGGTCAGTTTTGGAGAAGGTACCATAAGGTGCTGAGAAGAAGGTATATTCTTTCGATTTAGGATGTGATGTTCTATAGATACCTGTTAAATCCATTTGATCCATAAATTCTGTTAGTTTCACTGTGTCTCTGTTTAGTCGGCGTTTCCATATTCTGTCCATTGATGAGATTTGGGTGTTGAAGTCACCCACAATTATTATGTGAGGTGCAATGTGTGCTTTGAGCTTTAGTAAAGTTTCTCTTATGAATGTGGATTCCCTTGCTTTTGGAGCATAGGTGTTCAGGATTGAGAGTTCTTGGGAGATTTTTCCTTTGATGAGTATGGAGTGTCTTTCCTTACCCTTTTTGATAACTTTTGGTTGAAAGTCGATTTTTTTCCAATATTAAAATGGCTACTCCAGATTGTTCCTTGGAACCATTTGCTTGGGAAATTGTTTTCCAGCCCTTTTCTGTGAAGTTGTGTTTGTCTTTGACACTGAGGTGCATTTCCTGTATGCAGCAAAATGCTGGGTCCTATTTACACGTATCCAGTTTGTTAGCCTATGTCTTTTTATTGGGGAATTGAGTCCACTGATGTTAAGAGATATTAAGAAATAGTGATTGTTGCTTCCTGTTATTTTTGATGTTATTTTTATGCTTGTTTGGCTATCCTCTTTTGGGTTTGTTGAAAGATTACTTTCTTGCTTTTTCTAGGGTGTGGTTTCCCTCCTTGTGTTAGCATTTTCGATGTTTTATCCTTTGTACGGCTGGATTTGTGGAAAGATATTGTATTAATTTGGTTTTGTCATGGAAAATCTTGGTTTCTCCATCTATAGTAATTGAGAGTTTTGCTGGGTATAGTAGTGGGCATTCGTGTTCTCTTAGGTTCTGCATGACATCTGCACAGGATCTTCTAGCTTTCATAGTCTCTTGTGAGAAGTCTGGTGTAATTCTGATAGGTCTGCCTTTATATGTCATTTGACCCTTTTTCCTTACTGCTTTTAATATTCTTTATTTTGTGCATTTGGTGTCCTGACTATTATATGATGGAAGGAATTTCTTTTCAGTTCAATCTATTTGGAGTTTGTTAGGCTTTTTGTATGTTCGTGGGCATCTCCTTCTTTAGGTTAGGGAAGTTTTCTTCTATAATTTTGTTGAAGATATTTACTGGCCCTTTAAGTTGGAAATCTTCATTCTCTTCTATACCTATTATCCTTAGGTTTGGTCTTCTCATTGTGTCCTGGATTTCCTGGATGTTTTGGCTCAGGAGATTTTTTCTTTTTGCATTTTCTTTAACTGTTGTGTCAATGTTTTCTGTGGTATCTTCAGTACCTGAGATTCTCTCTTCTCTTGTATTCTGTTGGTGATGCTTGCATCTATGACTCCTGATCTCTTTCCTAGGTTTTCTATCTCCAGTGTTGTCTCCCTTTGTGATTTCTTTATTGTTTCTATTTCCATTTTTAGATTCTAGATGGTTTGTTCAATTCCTTCACCTGTTCAGTTGTGTTTTCCTGTAATTCTTTAAGGGATTTTTGTGTTTCCTCTTTAAGGGCTTCTACCTGTTTACCTGTGTTCTCCTGTATTTCTTTAAGGGAGTTATTTATGTCCTTCTTAAAGTCCTCTCTCATCATCATGAGATGTGACTTTAAATCAGAGTCTTGCTTTTCTGGTGTGTTGTGGTATACAGGGCTTGCTATGGTGGGAGAACTGGGTTCTGATGATGCCAAGTAGCCTTGGTTTCTGTTGCTTATATTCTTGTCTTGCCTTTTGCCACTTGGTTATCTCTGGTGTTAGCTGTTCTTGCTGTCTCTAACTGTGTCTTGTTTCTCCTGCAAGCCTGTGTGTCAGTACTCCTGGGAGACCAGTTCTCTCCTGGCAGTATTTGGATATGGTGTGCTGTGCCACAGGATCAGCTCTGGGAGCAGAAGGAAACTGGAAGGCTCCTGTCCCAGGATGCTCCTTGGTTCCTGTGTCCTGAGGGTTCCAGGCTGGTCCCTCTGAGCTGAACTGGAGGTCTTACCTGTGTTCACAGGCTTGTCCACACTCCAGGGAGGTCAGCTCTCTCCCGGCGGTATTTGGGTATGGAGTGCTGTGGCACAGGATCAGCTCTCATCATTATTATTATTATTATTATCATTATTATTATTATTTTGTTTATTTACATCCCAATCTAAGCTGCCCCTCCCTCGTCTCCTCCTAGTCCCTTCCTCTCACCTCACTTCCTCCCTCTCCACCCCACCTCCCCTTCTCCAAAGAAAATGAGAGGCCTTTCATGAATATCAACCAGCCTTGGCATATCAAGTTGCTGTAAGACTAGGCACATCTTCTTTTATTGAAGCAAGACAAGGCAATCTAGTTAGGGGAAAGGAATCCAAAGGCAGTCAGTATAGTCAGAGACAGTCCCTGCTCCCACGTTAGGAGTCCCACATGAAGACCAAGCTACACATATGCTGTTACATATGTGCAGAGGGCCTGGGTCCATCCCATGTATGCTCTCTGGTTGACAAATCAGTCTCTATGAGCCCCTATGGGTCTAGGTTAATTGGTTCTGTAGGCTTTCTTGTGGTGTCCTTGACCCCTCTGGCTCCTTCAATCCTTCCTCCCCCTCTTCTACAGGATTCCCCAAGCTCCATTTAATTTTTGGCTGTGGGTCTCTGCATCTGTTTCCATCAGTTGCTTGATGAAGTCTCTCTGATGACATTTATGTTAGGTTTGTGTCTGCAAGTATAAAAGAATATCATTGATAGTGTCAGAGGTGGATTCCCTCTCATGGCATGGGTCTCAACCTGGGCTAGGCATTGGTTGGCCCTTTTCTCAAATTCTGCTCCATCTTTTACCCCTGCACATCTTGTAGCAGGACAAATTGTGGGTCTAATATTTTGTGCCTGGTTTTGTGTCCCAATCCCTCCATTTGATGTCTTGCTTGATTACAGGAGATGGCCAATTCAGACTCCAATTCTCCCATTGCTAGGAGTCTTAGCTAGAGTCACCCTCATAGAATCCTGGGAGTATCCATTGTCCTAGATTTCTAGTTCATTCCAGAGATGCCAACCCCTTAACCCAGTTGTATCTCCTTCAGTTCTCTTCAAACCTCATCCCTCCTGTTCCCATCCCACCCCTCCCCAAAACAGTCTCCCTTCCTCCATCCTCCCAGATTGTCTAATCTATTTCCCCTTCTCAGTGAGATTCAAGTTTCCCCACTTGGCCCTCCTTGTTACTTAGCTTCTTTGGGTCTATGGTTTGTAGCATGGTTATCCTGTACTTCATGGCTAATATCCACTTATCAGTGAGTACATGGCATGCATGTCCTTTTGGGTTTGGGTTACTTCACTCAGGATGATATTTTGTTAGTTCCATTTGCCTGCAAATTGCATGATGTCATTGTTTTTAATGAACGAGTAATACTCCATTGTTTAAATGTATCACATTTTCTGTATCCATTCTTTGACTGAGGGATCTGGGTTGTTTCCAGTTTCTGGTTATTATGAATAAAGTTGCTATGAACATAGTTGAGAAAGTGCCGTGAGGTATGGTGGCTCATCTTTTGAGTATATGCCTAGGAGTGGTATAGCTGGGTCTTAAGGTAGAAATAGTCCCAATTTTCTGAGAAACCACCATTTACTTGATGTTTGCTATTGGCTTGCTACATATTGCATTTATTGTGATTAGGTATATACCTTGTGTCCCTGATGTCTCCAAGACTTATTATGAAGGAGTGTTGGATTTTGGCAAAGGCTTCTTCAGCATCTAATAAGCTGATCATGTGTGGGGTTTTTTCTTTCAGTTTGTTTATATGGTGAATTACATTGATAGATTTTCACTTGTTACCTACATCTCTGGGATGAAGTCTACTTGATTATGAAAGATGATCATTTTGATGTGTCTTGGATTCAATATGCAAGGACTTTATTGAATATTTTTGCACCAATGTTCATAAGGGAGATATTGATCTGAAATTCTCTTTCTTTGTTGGGTCATTTTGTGGTTTAGGTATCAGGGTGACTGTGGCCTCATAAAATGAAATTGGTAGTGTTCATTCTGTT
Organism: Tokudaia tokunoshimensis; assembly: GCA_036184795.1. Lineage (NCBI taxonomy): Eukaryota > Metazoa > Chordata > Mammalia > Rodentia > Muridae > Tokudaia > Tokudaia tokunoshimensis. The sequence goes on along the minus strand of BTHU01000003.1, from coordinate 90,832,765 downwards.
TCTATTTTTTGGAATAGTTGGAGGAGCAGAAGTTTTTGAAATAAAACCTAATGATTCATTATATTTCTTTTATGTCTGCTTTTATGTCTCCCTTTTCGTTTTTGATTTTTTTTTTAACTTGGATATTCTCTCTCTGCCTTTTAATTAGTTTGGCTAAGGTTTTGTCTATAATGTTGATTTTCTTAAAGAACAAACTCTTTGTTTCATTGATTCTTTGTATTACCCTCTTTGTTTTTATTTTATTGATTTCAGCCCTGAGTTTGATTATTTCTTGACATCTACTCATCTTGGTTTTGCTTGCTTCTTTTTGTTCTATATCTTTCACGTGTGCTGTTAAATCACCAGTACAAACTCTCACTAATTTCTTTAGGAGGGCACTTAGTGTTATGAACTATCCTCTTAGAACTGCTTTCATTGTGTCCCATAAATTTGGGTATATTATACATTCATTTTCATTGAATTCTAGGAAGAAATCCAGCTTTAATCCAAGATGTCCTGATAAGATACAGTGGGTTATTTCAATTTTCTTGTATCTGTTGAGACTTGCTTTGTGACCAAGTATATGGTCAATTTTGGAGAAGATTCCATTAAGTGCTGAGAAGAAGGTATATTCTTTTGTGCTTGAGTGAAGTGTTCTATAGGTATCTGTTAGGTATATTTGAATAATAAGTTCTTGAGTTCCATTATTTCTCTGTTTAATATCTGTTTGGATGACCTGTCCATTGGTAAGAATGGGATGACCTGTCCCACTGTTAATGTGTGGGTTTTGATGTGTGATTTAAGCTTTAGTAATATTTCTTTAGCAAGTATGGGTGCCCTTGCATTTGGGGAATAGATATTCAGAATTGTGACATCTTCTTGATGGACGCTTTTCTTTAAAGAGTATAAAATGTCCTTCTACATTTCTTTTGATTAATTTTTGTTGGAAATATATCTTATTAGAACACCATAGATTAAAGCTGGGTTTAAACACCAATAGAAACCACAAAAGCTTACAAACTCATGGAAACTGAACAACTCTCTACTCACTGATAACTGGTCAAGAAAGAAAGAAAGAAAGAAAGAAGTTGAAGACTTCCTAGGATTCAATGAAAATTAATGTACAATATACCCAAATGTATGGGACACAATGAAGGCAGTGCTAAGTGCCTTCATAAAGAAATTAGTGAGAAGCACACGTGAAAGCTATAGAACAAAAACAAGCAAGCATACCCTATCAATCTCGGGGCCGAAATCAATAAAATAAAAACAAGGAGAGTAATATAAAGAATCAATAAATCAAAGAGTTGATTCTTTAAGAAAATCAACATGATAGACAGAACCTTAGCCAAACTAACTAGGAGGCAGAGATAGAATATTCAAATAAAAAAATCAGAAATGATTTTCACAAAATTGGAAAAATCTAAACAAAATAGACAATTTCCTTGATAGATACCAAAGCTAAATCAAAATCAGACAAATAATGTAAATAGACCTAGAACCCCTTAGGTGATAGAAGCAGTCATTAAAAGTCATTCAGCTGTGCTGTAGTAGATCCATCCGTACTTCACCTGCCTTAAAACACCTGCTTCTAGAAACCCAGCCAGAGCTTCCAGTTCACTCAGTGCTGTTGATCCCAGGGTAGATCAAGGGTAAGACCTAGACAACCTCACACCAGTTCTCATGCTATGACCTAAAATCAGTGCATAGGCAATCCATGTTTTTAGTGTGATGGAGTCTCTTAATGCCATTTGGTTCCACCTTGCCATATCCTTTGCTCATAACCAAAGCTGGTAGCACGCCACTGCTCAACTTAGTTTCACTTCTCAAACCAGTGACCACAGCACTATCTCCAGAAGCCACCCTCTTCCCCAGATCTTCCTGGGCTTCTTAAAGCCCCTCTCACTGGGTTGGGTGGGAGGATTCCTTGTCCTTTCACTGGGATCACCAGCATCACTTTGAAAACTCTACATCACACTGCTTTCCCAGTTTGCACTCTCTTCCATATTTTTTGCACTCTTGCAGCAGGTGTATCGTAGCCTTTGCCCTGGAGTCTGTAGGTACTTTCCTACTTGGAAGTTAGCATTATTAGACGGAGGTATCTATTGCCTGGATGGTAGCAGCTGCCTGGTTAGCATCTCAGCAGCTCTGCTAATAACCAAAGGAGCTGAAACATAAATGCTATGACCTTTAACATAACCTGAATAATCCTGCTTAGGGAGGTAAGAGCTGACTGAGGAGTCCTCATGACTAAAAGAGCAAGCGACTCTTCAGTGTTCCCCAACAGCTTAGAGGGGGCAGAAGTGACCCCATAAGCACAAAGCCAAGCTTTTTGCAGATGGGAGGCCTGAAGACTTTCCACCTTTGAGAGTTTCAGTGAAAGAAATAAAAGCTAAAATAAAATAACAAGCGGTACCCCACAGCCAGCGAGTGGCCCTGGTCACAGAGAACTTGGGTTTGTAGAGATAGCTTTCCCATTAGCCCCCAGGTTGTCTATCACCCATAGTTAGCAGAAGTGAAAAGTCTGGGCTCACCCCTCTTGAGGAGATCAGGAGTGTGCAGAGAGCTGGGGACGATTTAGGAATGCGATACCAGGAACCACCATCTTCTCTGCCTAAGTCAAAGACACAGGAATGCCCTCACGAATCCTCCTGGACTCACAGTATAGGTGAAATGTTGGGACTGTGGCCATCAGACTTGGTTAACATTTGTAGGCAAGGCTACTGTCAGCATCCTGGCTATATAAGAAAGGCTTGGTGGACCTTTCTCTGGAAGAGCCCTCTTTTAAGTGATGGAAAGAGAAAATATTTGGGGCCAGAATTAGTACCCAGGCCCCTGAGCCAGGTATTCCTTACTCTCCCATGCTGCATTTGATGGGTGAAGATGCTTCAAGCTAAAATTCACATGAAGATCCAGGGCTGGAATGTCCTCAGTAAGGCCCTTCTTCCTGACTTGAAACATGACTGAGACATCTGAGACAGAAACTTAGAGGCTCTCTTCATTTCTGGAGTCTTGAGCCTAAGACTGCTCTTGATCTCACTTTTTAGACACCACAAAACTCCCAATCTAATGACTTCTAGTGACCCTTTGACAAACTTATTTTTTTCTGCTTAAAAATGATGGCTATATTATTAATTATTACATTAAAACTGCCTTAGAGATGGCTACTCCAACTGGCTTTAATTAAGTTAGTCTACCCACTATAACCTTCAAACTTTGATTTTTTCTTTTTTTTCTTTTTTTTTTCTTTTCTTTTAATTTATTTACATTTCAAGTGTTAACCCCTTACCCCGTTTCTCCCTCTCCCAGAAACCCCCTCTCCCATCCCCCTCCCTCTGGTTCTATGAGGGTGTTTCTCCACCCACCCACCCATCCTCTCCCACCTCCCTGCCCTCGATTCCCCTACACTGGGGCATCTATCAGACCTTCATAGGACCAAGGACCTCTTCTCCCATTGATGCCTGACACAGCAAACGCTTAACTTCAAAGAATTCACCCCAAATGCCAGTTTGCATCTCACTTTTACTTTTCCAGGTAAAACTCCTGCCTACCTATCATTCAGCCTTTCCTCTTGTTCTAGAGAGAAGAACAAGAATCCAGACTCTAGAACCTCTGAGTCTAGGGGAAAGTATCTCTTTTCCTATCCTAGAAGATAATATGACTCCACTGGGGACACAGGGGCCAACCAGAGCAAAGACTTCAAGATGGAACCAGAAGGCCTAGAGCTGATGGAGTTGAAGGTTCAGGAGGAGGCAGGGCCTGGGGCACTTGAAAATGCAGAGGTTCAGAGCACCAAGGTGCAGATGTGGCAGGGGGGTAAGCATCTGCAGGGGCACACTTACACATACATCAGAAGTCTGTCCCTCATCCCAAGTTCAAACCAGAGCCCCAGCTTCATTACAGAACAGGGTGAGGACAAATGCCTGTAAAGCAGTCTAGATGTTGGTGCTCACTCTCCTACCCAGTGCAACCTCAACCCTGCCAAGACGCTGCATCTGATAAGCAGACCATCTTCCCCTAGAGGATTCCAGCTTGTCTGACCCTCCTGGAAACTGGGAAACTGTAAACACATGAGGTTCTGGCAAGTTGTTCAGGGTACAAGTCCTTTGTCTGAGTGGAAGGGAACTCCATGAGAGAAAGCCTTGGACAGCTGTATTTTTTTAATTATTTTTACTGTCTAGTGTGCCTGTTATATATGTGTCTTCATATAATTGTGTGAATGTAAGTGCACCTCTGTGTGTGTGTCTGCACACATGCACACAGACACACAGACACACACACACACACACACACAAACACACACACACACACACACACAAACACACACACACAAGCATGTATTCACCAAAAGTCAGTCAATTATATTCCATCATATTTTTTGAGACAGGGTCTCTCATTGAACTCATCAGTTCATCTAGTCTGGTTAGCCAATGAGCTCTGGTGATACTACTGTCTCTGTCCCACCACTTTTTAAAGGATTGAGGTACAGACTGATGCCACAGTGCCTCCTCTCTGTCACCTGAATGCTGGCGAGCCAAGCCCAGGACTTCAAGCTTTTCCTATGTCATCTCTCAAGGCCCTGGATAATTGCAGTCTTAAAATCTCCCCAGATGGATAGTTTAATTGTAACATTTTTGTGATAGTTTTTTTTTCTGTTTCTTTTATTATAACAATTTAAGATAAAAGAAATGGCTGGTAACAGCATCATTTCATAAGTGTTTATTTTCAAATACACATCTAAGTTCAGTGAAATTTGTATTAAGAGTCTTCCTGTTCAAATACATTCTCAGTTAAACCCTAGTCTTTCAGTTCCTGAATTATGACATGCTTTTTAACCCATCCCCCCACAACTGCCAAATATCTCTATCTGTTTGAAATCTAAGAATTATCCTTATATTGTGTGTGTGTGTGTGTGTGTGTGTGTGTGTGTGTGTGTGTGTGTGTAATCATTGGCATGTTTTTCATAAGCCCACTTGCTAGGATGGAAAAGGAAACTCTTCAATTAAGGTATGCTGCGTGGGCTCTGGAACTTGCAATGAACTAAAGGACATAGCAACTAATATATTCTATAAAGCAAATAATTGTACATTTAGCTCATGGCAGGTGAGTGCTTGTCACAAGATACTTGGATTTTGTGATTTGCATTGCAATTTTGAGTATGTTGAGTCCTCTGTTAGGAATTCTCCATGGACTGACTCCTATAGCCAATTGAGCTCCTTTCTTTCAAATAAAAAATGAATCCTGTGCCCTTTAATGGTATTTCTATTCAATTAGTCAATAATGGAAGAGTATACCAGTGAGCATACTCAAGATAACAGGATAAAGCAATTTTCTTCAGCCTGATACTATTTTTCCATCTAGAACATTGTAGATACCATAGAAAACTCTAGTTTCTTTCACTCTCCACAATCCTTTCTAATTCTGTCTGCACCTGAAAACAGATATTTTTGAATTATCAGGTGACCAAAACTAACTAAAAGCGATTATAACTGAGACGGCAGCTCATTGTTTGTCTCCTCCCCTGTCCACTAGAGAACACATTTTCGAATCTGCTCAGTGCTCTTACATCAAAGGCCAGTTTGTTGGTCAAGGTGACCCAAGTAAATGCCCAATAAATGAGGCTGAATGGTATAAAGCAACCTTTATGAAACATTTAAAGCCAAATAAACAATGACGTTTTCATGAATCACCACAAAAGTGGGAGGCAAGAAAAGTCATGAAAATGTCCACACACACACACACACACGCACACGCACACACACACACACACACACACACACACACACACACACACACTTAAATCAACGAGCCATCTACCAGCAAGGTGGCAACTACATTAATGTCCACTGTTCAGATGGCCTCTTGTTGAAGTTTCAAAATGCACAGCCTTAACATGGGTTCTGGGAGGCTAGCTTTTGAAATACAATTGAATAAAGACTGTCCATCAAACACACTTGTGATAAATATACTTAAAATGTATGGTTGTCCAAAGGTCACTACCTAGGTTTCCCTTGAGATGCCCCCTAGCCTGGACAACTTGGCTTTCTGAACATCACCAGTAATGAAATGACAAAGACACTTGGGTCTCTGGAGAGCAGGAATCATGTCTGATTTTTCCCTGGGTCTTTACTCCTGGTCCTAAGATTATGTATCACCAATGAGAACTTGCTGTTAGGTTTTGTCATGAAACATCATTTTCCTTGGTGATTAATGGTGGCCAAGGGGCCCAGCACTGTCCGATTGCTTTAGTGGGGCCAGATGTTTAATCTTGTGAGAGCCCTAGATTTGACTGCTTAGTGTCTTGGCTGCTGTAACAGAGCGTTGAAGACTTAGCGGGCTATAAACAATATTTCTCACAGATCTGAAGGCTAGGAAGTATACGATTAAGCCTCATGCAGATTCAGTGTCTGATGGGGACGTGTTTCTTGGATCATAGATCACATCCTCCCGTGAGAGGAGTCACAAGGGAACTCTCTGGAGTGCCTTCTCTAAGGACACTAATTTCATTGATCCATGATCTAATCCCCTCCCAAGGGGCCAGCCACAGCCAAAGCCATCACACTGAGGATTCAGTTTCATGAGCTATAGGAAAGGAAGCACAAACATTTAGTCTGTAACATTCACAGCCACAAGAAGCTGCAACGCAAAGCTACAGGGTGGTGGCCATGGTCACCAGAGAAAAGTTTGGTCCTACCAGATGCTAGTGATCCACTGGACCACCCGTGCAGCGATGGTCATCCTTGGTCCATATGTTTGGATGACGTCAGCAACATTCAGTTCAAGGAACATCCTTTGCTAATTCACATGGCTATGTACCCCCACCCCTCTCAGTAGTTGAGCTACCTGGAACCTGCCATTTTCCTTTTAGATATGCTACAGCCTGGAGTTTGTTGTTTATTTTTAGGAGCCTGAATCTCACTGTGTTGTCCAGGTTGTAAGGAATGGCAGGGCGAGCCCATGTACCTGTAGAGGTAGGCTACCCAGCTAGGGAGAATGGAGTCCTAGATCCGGTCTTGATCCTGTGGAGTGGAGGCCCGAATACCTGTGGAGGAAGCCTGGCTGGGCAGGGAAGTCCTTGGTCCTTTCTGTCAGCTGGGACAGGGGCCTGTTCCATTACTCCAGCACTGCAGGTTACAGCCCATGACTTTAAAGCTTTATTGTAGAGAAATAAAGTGAGAGAGGGGAAGTAGAAAAGTAAAAGCCTGCCATGACCACATGGGAAGAGGGAGAAGAGAATAGAAAAGAGAAAGATAAGAGAAAGAGAGAGAGGGAGAAGAAAAGAAAAGAGAGAAGGCAAGACAGAGGGGTGAGAGAGAAGGGCGAGAGCAAAAGGTGAGAGAGCGAGGAGGGGCCAAGAATTCCCTTTTGTAGTGGGCCAGGCTGCCTGGCTGTTGCCAGGTAAATGTGGGGCAGGGAAAACCTGGCTGTAGCCAGGTGACTATGGGGGTGGAGTCCAGCCAGAACTCTAGGGGCCTGGCCCTATGTCACTGATGGCCACAGGGTTATGTCCAACTCAGAAATCCCTAGTTGGAACTGATCTTCCTACCTCAGTTTCCTGAGGAGCTGGTTGGTACCACAGGCAAGCACCACAATGCCCAAATATGAAGCTTGGATGTTCTTGAAAGACCATTCTCTTAAACACTCAGTCCCAGGATAATCTTACTGGTAGGGTGGAACTTAAATTGGTTTTTAGGTCACTGGGGTATATCCTTAAAGGGAATTGTGGAACCCTAACTCCCTTTCATCCTCTCTGTTCTATGGCAAATGGTGTGAGCCTATGTTGCTCTTCCATACATTCCCACCATGGTATGAAATGTCAAAGAGTAAAGGCCAAATTAACCTTTTCTCTATAGTTAATTATCTTGAATATTTTTGTGATAGTAAAGAAACATATCTAACTCAAGGTGACTTTGCAGATTTCTACTTCTGCCCATTTAGTTCAAAGGACATTTTTTTCTCACTTTATCTGAGTGTGGCAGGGGAGTGGCACCCAGTTCCTGCTGTCCTCCATGTAATGCAAAATGAAAGCAGCAAAGGCTTCCCGATGATTGTACATTATCAGGAAGTCACAGTATTCTAGGGAGGTACCTTTCAGAGTTAAACAAACATGGAACTGATGGAGAAGAGGCAGGAGGTTTGCCAGATGGCACTGGCATCAATATGGGACGGTGGGCATGTGCCTGGGTGTCAGGGAAGATACTATCCATGTGGAGGTAAAGAGATAGATGTGTCTACTTGTCTCTGCTCATTTGTAGGATGAGGACCCTGGCTTTGTTCTCAGATGTATCTAACACCTATCAGTGCATACCTTGTAAATTTAATATGGTTGAAGATCAGAGATAAAACAAACAAACAAACAAACAAAAAAAAAAACCAAAACCAGAGTTTAGGATTCATCATGAGAAGGAATCTCGTACTGGGAAGTCCTGAACCATTGGAGAAAACGTTATACTAGAATCAAACAATGTGACCTATGTGATTCAATGTGTGCCTTGGAGAAAGTCAGCTGACCTCTCAGAGCCCAGGTCTCCTCATGACAGCCATGAACAATTTAACTCCCACTAACCGTACTTCAGTGAAAACTGCGGTTAGACCAGTACCACTTCCGTGCAATAAGGTGCTGCCATGTACTTATGTAGGGTGGAGTCAAATATTGGGTTTTACCTGAGTGTAGGTCTCTTAAAAGGCTCAGGCTGCTCTGTACCCACTGACGCTGACCACAGTGCCATGTGGCTCACTGGTCACATCTCATGGGCCTAGTCAGGAGAATGATGTTAGCTTTTCTACATGCCAATTCTTCTCTGTTTCCAGTGGAGGCGGGGCCTGGCATCAAGGCAGCTTTGCCTCAGCCCAACTCTCTGCAGTGTTTTCCTGAGTGTACTGTTCAGTCCAAGAGTCACAGGGCCAACCTCTCCCTCATGGTGCGCTCAGATTTAACTCCAAGCCTCAGGTGCCCTGTCATCTCTTAAAATCCCCCACAACAGTCAGTCCTCCACCGACATGCACTTGGGCCACTTCTTTGACAATTTCTATGTTACAGTTCTTTGAAATTATAGATAAAATGGGCTATATGGCCTGCTCATCGCCTTCCACAATGAAACGGCATTGTATGCAGTTTTATTTCTTCATTTGTTAGAACTGGGCTCTCACTACATAACCCAAGCTGTGTGTAAGTCATCAGCTCCCTTCCTCCACTACCCAAGGGCTGGAATTACAGGTGTGAGCCGCCATACCTCCCAAAATGGATTTTTGTTATTGAGAGGATCTTTTTTGGTTTTTGTTTTGTTTGTCTTAAAGAGTAAAGGGGAGGCTTGTTTTGATAGAACTAGATCTCAGCAAAACATGACAATCCTGCTTCCCACTGTTCCTGTCCCTCCTGTCCTGGGCCTGTGTGGCTTACCTGTGTCCTCCTCTCTCTCTCTCTCTCTCTCTCTCTCTCTCTCTCTCTCTCTCTCTCTCTCTCTCTGCCAGCTAACATACTGACACACCACTGGTAGGGCAAAGAACCAAAAGATGAAGCAATTTAATAAGGATTGACGGGATGGAGGAGAGATATCTACAGACCTGGGTGATGTCTTGAGTGTGTTGAACTAATGGAGGGAAAAGGGAAAGTAAGAAAACCCCAATACCAGATGTACGAGAAGTCTTGTTGAAGGCAAGAGAATTTCCTAACATGTGTCTAGCTGATAACCTATTGCTCCTCTCTCTACTGTAACTCTTAGGCTGGTCAGTCTCATCTGATACCCCAAATGACTCAGAAGCACCCCCAAATCAGTTATAACATGGAAACCACTGCTTTAGGAAACACTGTGAGCAAGAGGTTTGTGTCCCCTCCTGGGCTTGGGGAAGCTGCCCACATTCTATCGGAGCACTCCGTCGTGAAAGCTATTCAGTCCTATGAATAAATCATCCTGTGCCTCTTGCTCTCTGAAGCCATTTCTGCTTGGGAAGATGCCTGGGTAGGGCTTGCCTGGTGTGGAACCCCAAGCCTAGGGTTTTCATTGTCATGGTGTCATAGGAGTTTTGTTGTTAAGTAACACCAGTGACAGGAAATAAAAGCAAACCTGTTAAATCTGTTACCAATCTTCTTCAAGCAAATGATTTAACTGAAGTGGTTTTGCCTTCATTATGGACCATTATTCAATTCTATCCCCTTTGACTCCCCATAACGTTCATTCAAGAAGCACTTCCTATACACACCCCTAATCAAGCACAGAGTGCTTTAGAATACATACTTAACCGAATAAATGGAAGTAAAACCATAATGGATGATAATCTCCATGCTAAGTGGGAAAAAAATTTAGTCAAAGTAATTGATCTTGACCTAGAAATAATGAACAGCTACCAATACTACTTAGACTGTCATGGCGACAGAGGGCATGGGAAAGATGCCTGGATTATATTGTCCCTTAAAACAGCACTGAAACCCTTGGGCTCATCCTTGCACCTGAATGGTGGTACTGTAGTGTACTTAGTTTTATCTACATAGAACCAGCAACAGCACAGCATCTGCTCCTCCACGTAGGGTCTGACTTGGGTCTGGCCATGTGCCAGGCACTGAGTTTACTTCAATAGCTTGAGACTCTGTTCCCGCTGTCCCACATTGGCAGTTCAATGGGACAGATGAACAAAGCAGAAGGTACAAGGTCCTGGGAAGGTTGAGATGAGCCTGGGAGACAGACAAGAAGGGAATTTGGGCTCTTTGAGGGGACACAGAAAGTCACAGAGAAGTCACTGGGGTTTTTACACAGTGGTATCTGCATCAGTTTGCCCTGTGACGCCATCTCTCTGGCTGCAAAGCGGAGGCTGGATGGGGAAGTAGCAGTTACACCACGAGTTCCTTCAGCAGATGGGAAGGATACATAGGAGAGATAAGGAGAAAGGGATGGGTGTGCGGGTGGAGAATTAAGTGTCTGGAAAGGTAGTGAACAAACTAGAAAGGTCTTGCTAACCTACTGGACACTGTTAGAATGTCTGTGAGCTACCGAGTCTGAGTTTGTGCTCAGGAAACTAAAAATCTAAGAAAGTACAAGCCACTGAGGATTTTTGGAGACGGCAGTATTTCCCCTTTTCACTGAGAGATGGAGAAGCTAGAGATGCAGTCTGGTAAGTGATGGCCCCAGGTCACTTGGTCTGAAAGTCTGTGGCATCTCTTTCTCATCTCTGTTGGATCTTGTCCTAGTTGTTTCCCTTCCAGTAAGACTCTGGGCAAAGTAGAGGAGACAGGTTTACCCTGCAGATAATTTGCCACTGGGCTCAGCAGCCGTTGAAGAAAACTTTACAGGGCTTCTGTGCCAGGAGAAAAGGAAAGTAGTCACAGAAGGTCTGCCTTTATGCTGAGTTTTGGAATCGATATTAAATTTTCTCCTTTGAGCCAGCAAGATGAGTCAACAGGTAAAAGGCAGTTGCAGGGACTGGAGGGATGGCTCAGTGGTTAAGAGCACCGACTGCTGTTCCAGAGGACCTGGGTTCAATTCCCAGCACCCACTGGCAGTTCACAACTGTCTATAACTCCAGTTCTAGGGGACCCAAGACCCTCATACAGACATATGAGCGGGAAAACCGTGAAATGAAACACTGTGAAATAAAAATAAATATATTTTTTTAAATGGTAGTTGCAGCTGAGCTTGGTGACTTGAATTTCACAGGAAGAGGACTGATTCCCCTCAAACTGTCCTGTGACTGCCACATGCAGTCCACGGTACCACACCCTGCTCCCCCACCAAGATATACATAAATAAATGTAATAAGAAAATAAAAAAGCAGATATTGTCACATTATCACAGAAATACTATTTTTATATTTTAAAGAGAAAAGATGGAATTCAGAGGAGTCACACAATGGCCCATGGGACCCCAATCAGATCTGTTGGGTCCTGAAGGATACACATTGCCACAGGTGTCTCTAACAACCACCCTCTCTTTGTTTTCCCATCCTGAAACTCAAAGCTCACATACAACAGGCCGACTCAACTGAATCCTCATCCTGTTAGGTCTGTGATCTCTCCTTATTGATCATCCATTAGCACATCTGTGAAAATGCAGTATTTCAGTCAGTCCTTGGCTGGGGCTGCAGATCTGACCTTTCCCTCACTTAATGGAAGAGTTTTCCACTGTCAGAGGCAAATGAATTCCAGCTGTCTGGGGCTTCAGCCCCCACACCAGATGTTTTGAATGTTAGGTTTCCTGCGCAGTGTATTTTACCCCTAACCAGTTTGGTTTTTAAACAGTAGGCTGTAATCCTCTAGTGATCCTGAAATCATATCAGGAGAGCAAAACAGCCTTTTATAATATTGGACTAAAACGGACAGACTTAAACACAACTGGAAATGCCAGAATGTTTCTATTCAGCAAAAAGAGTTATTTGAAAAACACGCATCTCAGCTGCAATTGAATGCTGTCCTATGTCTGTTTCTCCCTCCGGTAGCCAGGCCCTGTTGTCCCTGTTGTCGGGACAGGGGTACAGGCAGGATCGTAGTCAGCAGTGAATTTGTGGGTAAAGAACACATGGCTGGGAGGAATTTTGGAGAACTGGTTCTGTTTATTGGGGGGAACGAAGGCTGTTTAAACCTTTGGGGGGTGAGTAGGGGCTATGGGATAGGTATACATCATTGGCCAGGGCCAGGGTACTGGGGATGCCTCATTTGCATGAGGAGGAATTCCAGGTGCTGCTAGACTTGACCTTATAAGGGGAGAGGAAGTTTAACCTGGCTACCGGCTAAGTGACCTTCTCTCGTGGGCAAAAGTGGGGGACACAGGGCTACATGTGCCAGAAGATGCAGGCCCCAGGCCGAGAGGGAAGAGATCCTACTCCAGCCAATCTCAGGGTTTGGACACATCTTGACCCCACTCTTGCTCCAAGCCAGCTCCCCACGGCTCCACAGCTTGATCCCACAATTATAAATGATGAAAAATATGCACTCATAAACACACACACACACACACACACACACACACACAGAGAGAGAGAGAGAGAGAGAGAGAGAGAGAGAGAGAGAGATGCACAGATATACAAACCCTCACATTTGGATTTTGTGCCAAAAAGTTAGAAAGCTCCGCTATCACTCCTCTATGGAGTAGTTACATTGGCCCATGGGAGAAAGTGAATTTGAAACCAAAACCCAAAAGCCCTAAGGAATGAAGAGAAAAATAACAGCTCACACTGGCAGACATGTCCACACAGGCTGAATATGGCTGAAGGCAGCTACAAAAGTAGCCCAATACAGACCATAAACATTATGAGGTTGGTTTTTTGTTTTTTTTTTTTTTGGTTTTTTTGGGGTTTTTTTGGTTTGGTTTGGTTTTTTTAAGAAAAAAAAATTGTAATACAAGTGATGTGGGGGCTGAAGCCCCAGACAGCTGGAATTCATTTGTCTTTGTCAGTGGAAAAAATTTTCCTTTCAGTGACTGAATGGTTCTTAAGTATATTTTCTGTAGATTACAATGCTGAGCCACAATGTCCAAAGGTCAGACACAGTCTCAGGAAATAGCCGTGTCAGCAAGTGATGGAAGGCCAGGGTCCTTAGAGAAGAACCCTTGCCACATCCAGTCAATCATTCCGGCATATCAGGTTTACTCTTTGCACACGTTGTCAGGTTGTCTTGTGGATGCTGCATGGTCACCCCTCTGCAACCACCCTGGATCACCCTGGATGCTCTACACCCTGACTTTCAGAATGCACGCGTGTGGCGGGGGGGGGGGGGTTGGACAAGTTTAAACATATAACAAAATAGTCAAGATACTTTAATGATACTCCACATTCTATCCTTCATCTGCAAAAATGAGTGAACAGGACCAGGCTGGTTATCCATGAGCTCTTCCTCCCTAGACAGCGTCTCATCTGAGCACAGACATTTCACATACATGCACACACACACACATACACACACACACACATACACATGTGCTCTGCTCTGCAGAGAACTGCACGGAGACTTGAAGCATCAAGGATGTATCAGACCTCATAAAAACCAGGCAGATGCTTTATGTTCTCTTCCTTTAACCAAAACCTCAAAACAGAAACTAATCACATAGCCCGGAATACCTTTCAAGGTGGAGGGAAAGGGGAACAGATTGGAGTTTTAAAGAGAGATAGGACGTGGCTGATATATAAATTAGGAGTTCTCCCTTGCCTTGGCTCACCAATGTGACCATTAGAGCATGTCTGGCCCAGGACGGTTCTTACACAGATGAGGTAAGTGAAGCTCGGAAGATGACTTGAGGTAAGGCTGGTGACATCACTGTTTGTCCCCAGTCCACAAGATTTACACGGTACATGAATACACTCCCAACTCGGTGTTAGGAGAAGCAGAGAAGCAAGGGAGGCTAGCTTAGGAAGGACCGATTCATCACGGTGTCAGCCACGATCACGGTGTGTTTTCTGAGTCACGTTCTTGTGATTCTCACTGAAGACAGATCCCTGTTTTAAACAAAACAACACAACCCAACTCTTCTTCAATTGATAGAAACCCCCATAAACAAGAGGCTCATCCTTTCTGCTTCCATGGCTCTGGCCTGCTTCAAGACAAGCCTAAACTCCCAGCATGCTCTTCCATGGACTCCTCCCCTATGGCTCCATACTGCTCATCTCCCAGCAAAGTCTTCATGTTGTCTGGTTGGTTTTGCTGTTGTTGTTGTTTTTGTTTTTTTCTGTCTCCTAATGTCTCAGGCTGGTTTGCGCATGCCTTGTATAGGATACTTTCCTCCTCCTCCGGTTACATGATTTCTCTGTGCTTCTTGGCCCCCCCTCAACTCACTAAGTTTTGAAAACCTTGTATCCAATAAACCTTCCAAAAGTCTGACACCTGGGATATTTTCTGTCTGCTTTATTCACACTGGAGAACATTGTCTTTGAACTGTCTTATCCTGATTAACCTTCATCACTCCTCTGGTCTCTGCTCTTCTTGAAGTAAGCACTCAACTCTTTCTTTGGTGAGTAGCTCCCAAACTGAACTAAACTGAGGCAGCATGAGAGTCAAGCATCAGGACCTGGTTCACTGAGCTGCAGAGTCAGAGATTCCCTAGGTGCAGATTGCCACTGCTGGGTACCCACAAGACTGTGACATGTTCCCTGGCTATCCTAAGCCTCAATCTCCTAGCATAGCATAGGAGAATAAGACCTGCCCAGCAGAATAAATACAAAAATACCTGTTTTCTTACATATTTATAATTCATAGGTATGCTTCAAAAAGCCATCCTCAGATTTAATTCCATCCTCATTAACCTTTTCAAAAGTAAGTTTAGGACAAAGCTATGTCATCAGCCTTGCCAGTGCACATTAAGGTAGACAGTAAATACTGGAAGGGAATGATGGATGTTGGCACTTGGAAGAGTCAGAATGGATTTAGCAAACAGAGAAGCAAGCATTGGGAAGACACACCCTCTGAGATGGTTCTCAAGCTGCTGTGTGTCCCAGGTAAACTGAACTCCCTCTCTCAGTGTGAGCCCCATGAAAGTCTGCTGTGGTTGCTGTGCTCTGTCCGGAGACCATCCTCCATCTTGTAACTGTGACTTTGGAAAAGGTGACTCTGACAACTGACAGCACTGAGGACTGACCAACAGGAGCATGGACACTAGTGTGCTCCGTCACCACCATAACCTCTCACCTAAGAGAAAAGTTCACAGAGAACTATTTGACCCAGGAGAGCCTTGCAAGACGTCTTGCCACCCCACAGGGCTGATCTCGTAGGACATGGTTACACCCATGAACACAAGAGGGAACATGGCTCCATGGAACTCTCTACCTGCCTCCCTGGATTCTGTAAACTTCCCCATGGATTCCTCTCTGGAAAGCTCTCCCTCGACCTGCCTTTTCTCTCATGTTTCTAGTTAGATGAACATTGGATCAGATATCTGTTAGAACCAAGATGGCAACCTGAAAGAAGGCTAGATCCACCTGGACCCAGGTCCTCAGTCCCACTAAAGGATGTTTGGACAACAAAGATCATTATATTGCTGTGCTCACAGTAGGATGCTAAGGCAGCACTGCTCCAGGAGTGGGCTATGGAGTAGGCCACACCCACCTTCCTGTGATTTGAGCTCTGCAGCTTCCTGGCTCTCAGCTCTTCATAGCCTTTAATATCTCTGTGCTGCTAGTATGTTATACTGCACATCGCCTCTGGTTATTAAATAAAGCACTATATACATACATATATGTATATATATATATATATGTATGTATATAGTGTCTAGCACACACTGAGTCCTCTGAAACAAGTCATGTTATATAAATTATTAGGGGAAATTCCTGTCTGATCCATTATCCATTCATAGTATTATTGTCTTAGACATATAGGGAGCCTTGGCACATTAACCGGTGGGATTAGTTCTCCAAACATTTGTTTCCTGATGCCTGTCTGGATGAGGAAACAAAGCTGACAGGAAAACTGCCTGCCTCTGTGGAGTTACTATCTGTCAGTCAGCAATGACCAAATGAAATCAACCATTGACAAATAATAAAGAAGCCCCCCGGGAGAGATCAGAACTAGGGAGCAAGGAGAGTTCTGTTTTAGATTCTGTGAGTTGAGGAGACTTCCCAGAGGAGGTGACGCCTGGGAGAATGAAGGGGACGCAGAAACACTGTGTGCCAGAGGAAGATGCTGGTTTCATTCAGCAGTGGAGATCAACAGCGTGGGTAGGCTGTGACCTTTGATCAGAGGAAATCAGCATCACGAGCTTTTAAGCCACCCCTTCCTTGAAAGGGCTCCCCACCTCCCCCTTTCTCCTCTTAGCTCTGACTACAAACAAAGCCTTTTCTACCTTCTCCCAGCTGCCTTTTTTCCAGGCTCTTCATTCAAATTTTATAGCCCCTTCTTCCCCTTTCTGTTCCAGACCACTTTGATCTTTTGCCCTTTTCCTCTCTAAGTGTTGTGGCCCTTTTCTGCAGAAGATGCACATTTTCGGCAAGGCTCTCATCCCTGCGCCCTCAGAGACTATCACAGAACAGCTAAAAGTGCTGAGCGCATTAGGGAGGCAGGAGCTGCAGACAGGGGGAAGGTCAGACGGAGCTGAGCTGACACAACTGCCTGGGCAGGAGTCCCAGGACAGGTGTGGAGGCTCAGGCCACTGTTGAGGGATCCACCAACTAACTGCTTAGGGCCGACCCTGCTGACCCTTGCAGCTTCCCCATCCTCTCTCTGCTGAGTTCAAGGCACACTGTAGTGTACACAGGAGGAGAGTACACACATTCCAGGGCTCTGTCAGCTCTTCCTGATTCTGACAACTCAAAGTGAGACCCATAGACAAAGCTTGGATGATGCCTCTCAATGGAGCAGCATTTTGTGCCAGTCGCCTGGGACCTCATCCCAATCTTGTCAAATTGTACCACTTGTACCATTTCTTGGCTAATATAATTTTAAAAACTAGTTCATTTCCTTTATTTTCCAGAAAATCTTTATATCATGCTCAAAAGGAATCAAGTACTGGGCCCTTTAAAAAAATACAAGAAAAACTAACCGATGTGAAGGGATCCGAGGGTCTCGAGAGAGTCTCCCACTGATGCTCGCTGAGTACTCCGAGCCTAAAGTTCTCTTCTTTCTGCGAAGAGGAAAAACAGAAATCAAAGACAAGCACACATGCAAAAGGAAGAGGGTAGATGAGCAAGGGTAGAAAGGGGTTAGGCTAGGAGAGTATTTGCTTTCGTTTTGATCAGCAGCTAAAAATTAAAGGGGAAAAGGCCCTCAATACAAATGCAGTTGCACATTGACACATAAGGAAGTTCATTGGTCAGTACATTTGTGTAACAGGCCCACTCCTGCTACCAACAAAACATCCATCCACCATCCATGCATCCATGCATGCATTCATTCATTGTATTTTTGTGTATGTGTGTCTGTGTGAATATATGACATATGTGTATGTGCCCTTGGAAGTCTGAAGAAGGGATCAGACCTCTTTGAGTTGGAGACACAGATGGTTGTGAGTCACCTGAGGTGGGGGCTGGGGACCGAACTTGAGTCCTCTGAACGACCCACCTAAGCCCCGAGCCATATCTCTACCTCCATACCTACCTGTTTTCCAAGGACCCCAGCAGTGGCCTCTTCAAGTGGCCTCCTAACCAAGCACCCTGCATATTAGCATTTGACATGAAGCCTTGAAGGAATGAAACGAAGAAGCTCAGAATATAGGTGAAACTGTGATCCCAGCTCAGGAAAGCCCTTCTCTGAAGTCTGTAACCTGCCCTTACCTACTATCTCTCTGCTCCCCAAGGTGAGCTGTCTGATTTCCTTGGAAAGCCACTCACTGATCTTTCTCAGAGAAGTGATGTTTCCAATTCTCTGTTCAAAGTTTTTCTCCAGTGATCTATATAGCTGGCTGACAGCCTATCCAATACAAAGGGAATGAAAACAGCCACCATTTACTGTGGACACCATATTAAGGTTCACAACAAGGTAGCCAGGATTGGTGTGATTCTGCTCAGGGTGGTGTGGGCTGGAGATGGACTGCCAGTCACCTTTCACCAACTCCAGGATGGCTACTGTGGTAACCAGAGTCGTTGGTACAGCTTGGCTCTGGACAGCCAGTGTCTCAGGGCTCCTTGTTTGTTTCTTCCTGGGTTTTTCCTTTTTTTCTGTGTGGTTTCCAACAGGATGAGAGAACATCTTAGATAGCAGCTGAGGCCACAAGAGCCCATCTGTTGAGGAGGAAGTGGAAGCTGTCCATCTTGATTCTGTTACATCCTTTGGTTAACACAGTCATAGGATCAACCCAGAAGCAAGGCAAAGGAGGTAAGTCCCGCCTTCTGATGGTGGGGTGATAGACTTTGTAGCTGTCTTTAACAGGCCACAGCTGTGAAATCAGCTAATGCTTAAACTGACCTAGAATGTGCTAAATGGATAAGGAGAGGCCTACTGGGTAGGAGTGGGGTTTCAGAGTAGGGTGTAGAGCATTCTTCTCTGTGGTTTCCTTGGGTTTTGCATAAAACCAGGGTCTCTAAGGAAGAAAACATTAAAGCCTGTACCAGATGACCTCCAGGCCTTCTTTGAGAAGAATATAATTCTTTGCTAGACCCAAGAGACTCCATGATCCAGCCTTTGCCTATTGGTTTCATCTTGTCTAGATTCATTGTCTTGCCTTCACCTTCCAGCCCTTTTCTCTCCCACTGACTGGCCCTCTGTTCTTCAAATCACAGTCTTATCACAAGTCCTGTGCATGAGAGTGCCCAACTGCCTGGAACTCCCAGTCTCTGGACCTTCACCTCACCAGACTTATCCAGGCATTGAGATTAATGGAGACCATAACTAGCCAAATAGCCATCCCTAAACTGCAAACAAATCCTATCACCTTCCTTCTCTCTCCTTATCTTTATTATACATATTATCTATAATATACTACCTCATTTATTTTGTCTCTTATTTCTCCCTCACTAGCAATCAAATTCCCCTATTATGAGACCCCATCTGACCCATTTGTTGCCCTCATTCTTAGACCTGACACTGACTAGACAGACAGACACTTGGTGTTTGTTGAACAACAGCATGACTCCATTAATAAAGGGATGATATTTTGTTGTAAGGTCAGTTTGCCCTGTCTTGTCTTCTAATATGACCTAAGTATATTCCAGAAGAGGAGGGATCGTATAATGGTCTGTGGTGGTTTGAATATGTTTGCCCCAAGAAGTGGCACTATTAGGAGGTGTGGTTTTGTTGGAGTAGGTGTGGCCTTGCTGGAGAAAGTGTGTCACTGTGGGGTTGGGCTTTGAGATCCTCCTCCTAGCCATGTGAGAGACAGTCTTCTCCTGCTTATCTTCAGAATAAGATGTTGAACTCTCAGCTCCTCCAGGGCCATGCCTGCCTAGATGCTGCCATGCTTCCTACCATGATGGACTGAACCTCAGAATCTGTAAGCCAGCCCCATTTAAATACTGTCTTTTTAAGAGTTGCCTTGGTCATGGTGTCTCTTCACACCAATGGAAACTCTAAGACAGGGTCCCTACACAAGAAAATTAATATCCCTTATGAAAATGGTCCTGACAAGGGCTTGGTCATACTACACCCCTCTAGCCTGGGTTACCAGTCCTGTTACATATGAATAATAGTGGGTGGGGGAAATAGAAAGATAAGATCTCATTATCTAGGTCAAGCAACCTGAAACTCGTTGTGTAGTGAGCTAGACTTGAACTCTCAATCCTTCTGTCTCTGCCTCCCAAGTGCTGAGATTATAAGTCTGTGACACTAAACCTGGCTCTCAGTGTCTTTCTGAATCATGCTGCTGCAACAAGTCCAGTCAAGGTCATGCTGCTGCAACAAGGTCAGCCTGATAGAATCCATCAGTTCCTGAGCAAAATAATGCATGTCTAAATCACAAGGGAACCCCTAGTTTATGTATGTTCTAGGTCTCACTCGCTGTATAGGACTATACTCTATAGGTGTATCAGTGATAGCCAGCCCAGTGTTCTCTCTGACTTCACTGAGGTCCTCTGCTTGCTGGGAAGCCTGCTGACCCCTGCTCAAGAAAAGAGGCAGTCCATTTCTTCCTTTTTCATCTTAGTCCCGACTGTAAAGCACAGGGTCCACCCACCCCACCCCCCCACCCCCACCCCACCCCCCCCCCACACACATGGAATTTTCACACAAGCAGGAATCCTGATCTTCTGTTTCCCAGTCACTTAAAAGTGTACGGATCTGTATCATCTTGGCCTCCCTAGCCAGAGTGTTCACATCAACTGGACTGCTATGAAATCTAGCTATGGCATACATTGCAAAAGAAAGATTATTTTAATTCGGATTTAAGCTTGAACTTAGTTCCAGTCAATAAACATCCATACTTCAGGGATTAACAGAATCTAGCAGGCCTTCTGCAAGTACCCAGAGCTATAGCACTTGAAACATTTTATACACCCTCCTACCCTTCCCCCAGGTTCAACAACACTCTGCCTGAGTGTTTTAGAAAAGATCCCAAGGTCACTGGTTCCATGACATAGTTCCAAATGGATTGAGAAGTGTTTTCCCTAAAGACATTAGGTCTTGATTTATTATATTCTACCTTGATGATCTTAGCTTAGGCAATTGTCCTTTAAGACAGTAGTTCTAAAAATGTGAGCCAAGGATCTTTTGGCTTAGAGCACTAATCTCCACAGTATGTACTTTAGGAGCATGAATTAATAATTAAGTCATGATCAATTTACTTGTGATAGCCCTTCTTGGTGTCTCATCAGGAACACCACCAACCCATCAGGAGAGCCTCTTAGTCTCCACAAATAGGAGATGGGGTGGGGTGGGCAGGGAAGAAAAAGGAAAGGGAGAAATTCATATTAAAGTGCCCTGTGATCCAAAGCCTACCTGAAATGCCTAAGATTCATTTGCAGGAAGCATCGTGGTCATCCTGGACCTGGGTACTACACCATACACCACGGAGAAATTACTTCTCCAGTCCTGTTTAAAATCTGGGAATCAGAAAGCCACTAG
The DNA here is from genome assembly GCA_036184795.1 of Tokudaia tokunoshimensis. Taxonomy (NCBI): domain Eukaryota; kingdom Metazoa; phylum Chordata; class Mammalia; order Rodentia; family Muridae; genus Tokudaia; species Tokudaia tokunoshimensis. Next base: position 90,811,383 of record BTHU01000003.1, on the reverse strand, counting down.
CAGAATAACCACTGAAGTCCAGAATGACAAAAGATACTAAAACAAGTGCACAGAAGTGTGATGAGAATGAGCAGAGATAGATAGATTCCTACAAGGGTCCCATCGATTACACAGAGAAAAGAACAACTTGAGAGTGGCAAATACTGTTGGAACCATCTTGGTCAAATGGTCCACATCCACATTATCAGTGATGCACAAATAGGCATCGCAAGCCCCCAACACAGTGCAGTGGGAGCTACTTCTATTGCTGAGATTTGTTTGTTCTGTGGTACCAAGAACAGAGCCTGTGCCTTATGTTATGAGGCAAGTACTCTACCACCAAGCTACATCTTCAATATTTGGGTTTATTGCTTGTTTGGCTGGTTGATTTGTTTTTGGACATAGGTTCTTCCTAGATGATCAGGTTTGACCTTGAACTCTGATCTTCTAGTTTTCCCATCCCAGATGCTGAAATTATAGGCATGTGCTGTCATGGCATGGTATAATGGCATGGTACCTGTAAGGATTTTCTTGGCAAATATGTGTAAACCTATGTATGACCATGAGGGGATGTTACACAAACCAAATCTTAGCTGAAAAGCAAAGCCCTTCAAAAGTTCAGTGTCTTAAAGGGCAAATGGAGAAGGAGATGCCCAGCTTAGAGAGCCTATGAAGCAGGCTCGGTACTGATATAACATGAGAGTCTAGAGCTGAATCCTGGCTTTAAAAAATGGAGTTTACAAAATCTGAAGAAATCATCACTGGGAATGTCTGGTTTCGATCCTTGTACTGTGGTTACAAGGTTTTGACATTTAAAGACTGAAAAGTATATGGGAGTTTGCCATTTATTTTAATATCTGAAAGTGCTTCAGAACTAAAAATTAAAAAAGAAATATCTTCAGACCCTGATAAAATCAGGAGAAAAGAGACACCAGAGCAAACTGAATCAGCAAAAGGTAATTTAGAATGACAAGAAATATTTATTCTGTCAATGAGCAGGCTTTCTGCAGGCCAGCGGCTGTCATGGAAGTGCAGACGCTATTATGAGGAAGGAGCCTTGGGAGAGTTTAGCAGTGTGCAGTTATACTGTAGAGTGCTGTGTTGGGGGTCATGAGAAACTGGACCATAGAAAGAAATGAACAATAAAAACCAGTGAGTCAGGTGGAGGTGGCACACGCCTTTAATCCCAGCGCTCAGGTGGCAGAGTCAAGTGGTTCTCTGAACTCAAGGCTAACCTGGTGTACAAAGTGAATCCCTGGACAGCTAGGGCTACACAGAGCTATCCTGTCTCAAACAAACAAACAACAAAAAGCAAAACAGAACAAAACAGCAGGATGTGTTAAAGATGGCACCCAACAGCTGGAGGCCTTACAAAGCCTGAGGAAGAAGGGCCCTGTGGAAAGAGTGACAGAGAACAGTCAGGAAAGTGTGGTAGGTGGGGCAGAGAGGGAAGCAGGAAGCTAGAAGTTGGCTAAGGGGCAGTCTGAGGCTTTAGAGCGTCTGAGAGAACATGGTTAAAGATGTTTAAGGAGCAGAAAAAAGCTGAGGTTAGGAATACAGAGAAAGAGTGAATGGCAGGAGCTTCATCCCTGAGGAGGAGGAGGAGGTGAGTTCCTTTGTGGATGCCTAAGCTGAGGGGCTGAGTCTCTGAGCTAAAGAGAGCTGGAGAACGCTGGGAGCGGATGCACACTGAGACCATACTGAATGTAAAGGAGGAAAATGATAGTTTCTTGGAAGGCGGGAGAGGGCATTGACTTGTCAGTCAGTGTTACCTTGGCAACAAGAGGGTAGCAAGCCGAGCAGAAAGGCTGTAACCAATGATGTAGGAACCACACAGGCAGGGTCTGGGAGCTGAGCACACATGCTGGACTGGTGTTCTTTTCTTTTTCTCCCTCCTAGGTCACTGCTCTGCGCCACAGTGTGCAACCAACAGCAATGGGAGAATCCCCAGGAGCTCGGGATGGATTTCCACTTTGCTTTACCCAAGGAAAGCTCTAATAAAAGGCCTGGATCTCAGAAAGTCCAAGCCCAGAGCCAAGGCCTATTTTGGTCTTTATTTTCCAGTCTGAAGTGATTTGGTTACAGGCAATATTAACTGCTACACTCTATAGCATCTTTCCTAAACAGATTAACTCAGAGATCTTTTCTCTCCCATGAAATGCTGATGGAAACACTGCATTGGCTACAGAGCTAACGCTTCCTGTGAGTGACAGCTGTGAGCACACGGAGGGAAACCAGGAAGTGGAACTAACAGGCTCTTTCCTGGGACAGAGCTTCAGATATGGGGAGCTGATTCAGCCAAGCCCAGCAAAAGGGGGAATACATGTGGCCGGAACCCAAGACAAATAATTCCATGCTAGAGACAAACTTTTACCATTTAAGTGGTGCTCGAATAATTAGCCAGCGCTAAGTCAAGATGCTGACCTATCTGAGAGAGTGTGTGTGCAGAGAGAATGTATCAGTATGCAGAGAGAATGTATCAGTATGCAGAGAGAGAGAGTGTGTCAGTACGCAGAGAGAGAGTGTGTGTCAGTATGCAGAGAGAGTGTGTGTGTCAGTATGCAGAGAGAGTGTGTGTCAGTATGCAGAGAGAGAGTGTGTGTGTCAGTATGCAGAGAGAGTGTGTGTCAGTATGCAGAGAGAGTGTGTGTGTGTCAGTATGCAGAGAGAGTGTGTGTGTCAGTATGCAGAGAGAGTGTGTGTGTCAGTATGCAGAGAGAGAGTGTGTGTCAGTATGCAGAGAGTGTGTGTGTGTCAGTATGCAGAGAGAGTGTGTGTGTCCGTATGCAGAGAGAATGTGTGTGTCAGTATGCAGAGAGAATGTGTGTGTCAGTATGCAGAGAGAGAGTGTGTGTCAGTATGCAGAGAGAGTGTGTGTGTCAGTATGCAAAGAGAGAGTGTGTGTGTCCGTATGCAGAGAGAGTGTGTGTGTCCGTATGCAGAGAGAGTGTGTGTGTCAGTATGCAGAGAGAGTGTGTGTGTCAGTATGCAGAGAGAGTGTGTGTGTCAGTATGCAGAGAGAGAGTGTGTGTCAGTATGCAGAGAGTGTGTGTGTCAGTATGCAGAGAGAGAGTGTGTGTGTCAGTATGCAGAGAGAGAGTGTGTGTCAGTATGCAGAGAGAGTGTGTGTGTCAGTATGCAGAGAGAGTGTGTGTCAGTATGCAGAGAGAGTGTGTGTGTCAGTATGCAGAGAGTGTGTGTGTCAGTATGCAGAGAGAGTGTGTGTGTCAGTATGCAGAGAGAGTGTGTGTCAGTATGCAGAGAGAGAGTGTGTGTGTCAGTATGCAGAGAGAGTGTGTGTGTCAGTATGCAGAGAGAGTGTGTGTCAGTATGCAGAGAGAGTGTGTGTCAGTATGCAGAGAGAGTGTGTGTCAGTATGCAGAGAGAGTGTGTGTGTCCGTATGCAGAGAGAGTGTGTGTGTCAGTATGCAGAGAGAGTGTGTGTGTCAGTATGCAGAGAGAGAGTGTGTGTGTCAGTATGCAGAGAGAGTGTGTGTGTCAGTATGCAGAGAGAGTGTGTGTCAGTATGCAGAGAGAGTGTGTGTGTCAGTACGCAGAGAGAGTGTGTGTGTGTCAGTATGCAGAGAGAGTGTGTGTGTCAGTATGCAGAGAGAGTGTGTGTGTCAGTATGCAGAGAGAGTGTGTGTGTCAGTATGCAGAGAGTGTGTGTCAGTATGCAGAGAGAGTGTGTGTGTCAGTATGCAGAGAGAGTGTGTGTGTGTCAGTATGCAGAGAGAGAGTGTGTGTGTCAGTATGCAGAGAGAGTGTGTGTCAGTATGCAGAGAGAGTGTGTGTGTCAGTATGCAGAGAGAGTGTGTGTGTCAGTATGCAGAGAGTGTGTGTGTCAGTATGCAGAGAGAGTGTGTGTGTCAGTATGCAGAGAGAGTGTGTGTCAGTATGCAGAGAGAGTGTGTGCGTCAGTATGCAGAGAGTGTGTGTGTCAGTATGCAGAGAGAGAGTGTGTGTCAGTATGCAGAGAGAGTGTGTGTGTCAGTATGCAGAGAGTGTGTGTGTCAGTATGCAGAGAGAGTGTGTGTGTCAGTATGCAGAGAGTGTGTGTGTCAGTATGCAGAGAGAGAGTGTGTGTCAGTATGCAGAGAGTGTGTGTGTCAGTATGCAGAGAGAGAGTGTGTGTGTCAGTATGCAGAGAGAGTGTGTGTGTCAGTATGCAGAGAGTGTGTGTGTCAGTATGCAGAGAGTGTGTGTGTCCGTATGCAGAGAGAGCCTATGAGTGTGCAGTGTATGAGGGGGAGAGGCAGATGCTACAATATGAAGCATCTGTGGATGAGCAGACTTTTACTTTTAATTGTTTTCTTTCCTTTTATTGAAACAAGGTTTCTCTTACCTAATGTATCCTGATTATGTTTCCCCTCCATCAACTTCTCCTTACTTCCCATCCCATCTAGATCCTCCCCCACTTCTGTCTCTTATTAGAAAAGAAATAGGCTTCTAAGGGATAATAATAAAATAAGATAAGATAAAAACTAACGCATCAGAATAGAGCAGAACAAACAGAAGAAAAAGAGCCCAAGAAAAGGTGCAAAAAGCAGAAAGATGCAGACACAGAACCACTTGCTTGCACACTCAGGAATCCCATAAAAACACTAAACTATAAGTCATAATATATGTGCAAAGGACCTGTATGGTATATATGATGACTTGTATATGCTTGGCCCACGGAGTGGCACTATTTTGAGGTGTGGCCTTGTTGGAGTAGATGTGACCTTGTTGGAGTAGGCCACTGTGGGTGTGGGCTTTAAGACCCTACTCCTAGCTGCCTGGGAACCAGTCTTCTCCTGTTTGCCTTCAGATGAAGATGTAGAACTCTCAGCCCTGCCTGCACCATGCCTGCCTGGATGCTGCCATGCTCCTGCCTTGATGATAATGGACTGAACTGCTGAAGCTGTAAGCTAGCTCCAATTAAATGTTGTTCTTATTATAAGAGCTGCCTTGGTCATGATGTCTGTTCACAGCAATAAAACCCTAACTAAGACAGCATACATATATGTGTGTGTACATGCACACACATGTGTGATATATGTGTGTGTAACACACACACACACACACACACACACAAACTTAGAAATAAAAAATAGAAATCCCTGACACACATAATAAGACAAGGAACCTCCAAAGCTACCACTGAGTTTATCTTCTGTCGGCATCTACTGCTGGGCATGCAGCCTACCCTTAAGAGTAGCTTGTTTACCTAGTGAAACTCCCTTGGCCTAAATCCAATTTTCACTTGACAGTGGTTATCAACAGGACATTGCTTCTGGGTTAGGGATGTGGGCATGTGTCCATTTGTCCTTTCAGCTCTGTGCAGGCCTATGCATGCTGCCTAGTCTCTGTGAGTTCATATACACATGAATCTTTTTGATTGAGAGGGCCTTGCCTTCTTGGTGTCCTTCATTTCCATGGGCTCCTACACTCTTTCCACCTCCTCTTCTCAGATATCTCTGATCCCTGAGGGAAGGGATCTAATGGAGACATCCTACTTAGGGATGAGAATTCTGAGGTCTTCACTCTTTGCATAATGCCTGCCTCTGGGTCTCTGCAGTCGTTCCTGTCTGCTGCAGGAGGCAGCTTCTCTGATGATGGCTGAGCAAAGCACTGATCTATGAGTGTAGCTGAATGACACTGGGAGTCACTCTATTGCTACATTTTTGTTGTTGTTTAGAGCCCTAGCATGTCTTTTTACCATAGGTCCCTAAGGAGTAAGAGGGACACACATACATTGCTGGTGGGGTGCAAACTCGTACAGGCACCGTGGAAATCACTGTGCTAGTTCCTCAGGAAGATGGGAATCAATCTACCTAAAGATCCAGCTGTTTCACCCTGGCATATTCCCCTCATGCTTCCACAGAGATGCTTACTCAACCATGTTCATTGGTATTATATTCATAATAGCCAGAAATTGGAAAACAATCTAGATGTGTCTCAACCAAGAAATGGATAAAGAAATTGTGGTGGTTTATGCAATGGAGTATTACTCCATTGTTTAAAAGAAGGAAATTGTTAAATTTGCAGGTAAAAAAAAAGTGGGACTAGAAAAAAATCATCCTGAGGAGACAGCTGAGACCCAGAAAGATAAATATGGTACATAGTCACTTATATGTGGATGTTAGCTGTAAAGTCAATAGTAAGCAAGCTACAACCCATAGAACCACAGAGATTAGGTACAGAGTAAGGGACTGGGGAGGCATGGGTAGATGGTGGGAGCCTGGAGTGCGAGGATCAAGTGGGGAATAGGAGCAGCTACAATTAAAGGGCTTTGAGAGATAATATGGAAACAATATAGTAGAAGCTTCCTAAAATGTGTGCATGTGTGTGCGTGCGTGTGCGAGTGTTATGAAGATAATCTAAATGAAACCACCAAATAACAGGGTAGACAGATCCCCAACTAGATACTTCTTGTCACGAAATGAAGTTTCTGGTACTGGGATTGGGTTACATCGAATTAAGTTGCTGTCTGAAGGGGCCCTATGGGAATCCCCAAACAACACAGGCCATAGCCAAAACTACAGGTTACTCTCCACTAATGGGTGACAAGGTCCCATTGCTGAAGACAACACTACATAGCTCTTTGCAATGAAGAAGTCAAGCTGGTGCCTACATAGAGCCTTCACCCATATATTCTATCGTCTTTGATACTAGAAGGCACTCTGCAGGATACTAAAGGAGAAACATAAACACCAACTCAGCCATATATCCTTTGATCTACCATGATGTCCCACCACCAAGATGTGCTAGGGCAATGGTGGCACAAGGCTTGTGGGAGTAAACATCCAATATCTGATTTACTTAAGGCCCACTCCAAGAGATGGAACCCATACCCGATACTGCTTGGGTGATCAAGAATCTGAGACTAATCTTAACTGTTAAGTGTGGCCACGAGATGGAGATAGGTCTGTATTGTTAGATAACAGCTATCACAAATTACTTAATATTTTTATTTGTTATTTAATTATTTGTAATTTGGGGGGAACTAACTGAAAGGAAATAATTATCATCTTTGTGCCTGTGTATTGAGCAGTAGCAAAAGTATTATTGCTCCCTTACACAAGTAATAAGCAGAAGTATCTTTCTTCCATATATATTGAGTACTGTGCATGAGGTACTATACTCTGTAATTAAAGCCTACAAGACAATTAATGAGATAGAAATCTACTTGTCCAGGGTCTCAGTGGGAGAGTATGTGGTATGTTTTAGAGTGGAGATTTCCTCTCGACCCATGTGCTCCAGGGTGTGTAGCTCACCCATTACATCCATCCATTCTTTGGTGTAACTTGAGACTTGCTTCCAGATAAGTAGATTTGGTTCAAGCCTGTAAGGCTGGAGGAAAACAAGCAATAAGCAAAGAGAGAGATTAAAGGTTCACAGCAGACGGATCACTTCAGAAACTGAAGAAACTCGGCCAAATACCTCTCCATGCCCCCCAAAGACTCAATATGAACTCATATCGGAAAAAACAAGACTCGAAGAAATCCAAGAGGTGGAATTAAATCTGAAAAGATAACAGTTACTTGGAAACAATGATAACAGAGTTTAAACGAAGACAGGAGCCAAGCCACGCTAGAGGGAACAATAGACACCAATGAACCAGCCAGCAAAACCCTCAAGTTTTTATAACATATTATTTATGAAAATAATGAGTCTCACACTGACATTTGCACACATACATGCAATTTATTTTGATCATTTTCATCCCCAGATCCCTAGCTTGTACCCCTCTTCTCTTCACTCTTCCTCTTCCCATTTTCCACTAAGAGGACTCAGGTTGTATATCACACCCACTTGAAGGCACAGAACTGAATAAAAGGCAGGTTTCAGCTTCAGTCCAACTAAGTTCATTGCCTTCAACCACAAGCTTATGAAAACTCTAAGACATATAACAAATTTCAAAGTCTAAACAACATGAAATACATACGACAACTTCAAGATGCAATCTGAGATTACTTGACATTTAAAAAGTAAGAATTGTGTGGTCCAGTCTCTAGAGCAAAGGCAATCAGAAGATATCAGCCCAGGATGAGCAGTCAAGGATTTTAAAGCATTTGTTCTGCTCAACAAAATAGAGACGCAAAACTGAGGAATCTCAACAGAATAATAAAAATATCAACAGAAGTTCGAAAACCACAATATGAAATGTAAAATAACTAGGAGAATAAAGTTGACACTAAAATTAGAATTCTAAGGTGAGCATGATGGTCCCAGTGTTTGGGAGGCTGGGGCAGGAAATTTGAGAGCTCAAGGCCATCTTGATCAACTGACAACATCCTACCTCAAAAACACAACATTAAATTAAATTTTATAGAAGAATGGTAATGATAATGGAAAAGTTGATGAACTTGAATATTTATCACTGGAGATCATTCAATCCAAAGAGCAGAGGGAAAATATAAACCTTAGTGAACTCTATGGGACAATATCAAAAGGTCTAGGAAAATACTTCAGGGGTCCTAGAAGGAAGACGGAAGAATTAAGCAGAAAATAATCCTTAAAGATATAGTAGAGGAAAATTTCCCAAGTGATAATAAGGGCAGTGCAATTTTGGATCCAGCTGTCAGGCAGGACACAAGCTAGACATGTACTTTGAAGAGAAAGAAGATATCTTGTAAAGCCAAGGATTTAAAACGCTTAGGTTAAACAACATACATTCAGTTCCAGAAACTTCTGCATAATTACACATCTGCTGTGTAATAATAAAGTCTATTTTAACACTACAAATACAGCTAATGAGTACTGCTGAATAAAAGAGAAGCAAACCAAAGCTTACACTTAAGGAACTGCTTATAAGGTAAAAAACAGAAATACATGCCCAACAACAGGGGATTAATGGACTGTGTACACTAAAAATGTGCACAAGAATGAGATGGTTTACATATGCATGCAATATATACTAAGTATGTTGTTAATGGATACAACCAAGCTGTAAAGGAGTTACATGTGAAATGATGCCATCTGTTTGTATTTAAAGCATTGTTGTGTTCTTGCATATAGTTGTGTTAACATCATCTGGCTGAAGTTCTTCACCTCTCTCTACCCAGACAGAAATCATGGGTAGGCACAAGCTATCTCTCCATGTTCCTGTCTATAGCTGCAAGCCCAGGACGGTGGCCGGTCTACAGAGTCTGAGACAGAGTGGCTGCTCTCTGAACTCTCCCAGTGACCAGGGCAATTTATCTGCCTATAGCCTTCTGGAATTGCATCTCAGCTCTCTGCCGGTGTTCCTGTTGCCCTGACCACTGTCCTATACTAGCTGGAGCTGCAGTACCAGCTGCCGTGGCTCAGGTACCAACTGTTAACAGTCTCCTTCCCCTTTGGTGCTGCTGAAGCTTCTGTAGCCGTCCGTGCTCCAGTGGCACCTCTTCTGCAGGTCTCAACTGTAGTTGTTCCTCTTTTCTGTTTTCTGTTCAACCCGCTGCCTGGCCAGCTCCCTCTCAGTCACTCCTCTGGGTCACTCGGCTCCCGCAGGTCCATCACGTCACCAGCTCTCAACTGTCTCTGCTGCTTTGGTTTCCTGCTTTGACCTCTGGCGGGAAAAAGCCATTCCAGAAAAGTCTTTTATTGAACCTAATATTAGAGCAAAGCCGGAAGCAGCGCAGGACCGTGTCTCCCAACAGACTCACCAGGTGAGAGGAATGGCCCGTCTATGTGGCCAGAGAGGAGGGGTTTGTACCAATCACAGCCAACTCTCTGTGAGAATGGAGGTTGGTGTTTGCACCAGTCCCAGTATCATTGCGTCTGCACCAGTCAAGCTGCTTCCCTGTGTCTTCCCCTTCTGACTGGATAGAGGTGGTCACAAGGTCACATAGGACTGGTTCACTGAGTCCTGTGATGGGAAAGTCTGTTTGAAGCAGTCATGGCTGGGGCTGTAGCTTCAGATGCTAGACAAGCAGCTGGGATTGGCTTGTAGCTTTCTCAAGGCGTCTATAGAATGTCCCAGTCAGTGCTGACGTAAGGATGCTTTGGTTGGCTATTTGACTGGCAATTCTTTGTTCAAGGCAGCCAGAGCATGGGGTGGGGGATGGGAGATGGGGGTGGTTGCGGGAGGGGATCTAACAGCTATCAACTAGAGCATCAAAATGCCCCATCCTCCAAATCATTTTTCTAAATAAACACCCAAAGTCACGCTTATAAGAACTCATTATCATTATCATTATCAATGTTAATTAATTAATTAATTGTTTTTTTTGTTTTTTTCAAGGCAGGGTTTTTCTGTGTGTATCCCTGGTTGTTCTGGGACTTATTTTTCTAGATTATAGACAAGGGTGGTCTCGAATTCACAGAGATCTTTGCCTCCCAAATGCTGGGATTAAAGCATGAGCTAACATACTCAGCTGATTGGACAGTCTTTAACAGTGCTTTAATAACCCAGAGAGAGAAACTCTCCTATCCATCTCAAATGCATTAAAAAAAAAAATTGCTGCAAGGATGGCCGAGACTTGCCTCTAGTAGTTACCTCTTGGAAGTGAGAATGGGGGTGATGACCTTTGATTTCTAATTTATACTCTGAAATTACTTGAGTTATTTTTTTAGTCATAAGCGTTATTATTTAATATTTACATAACTTTAAAAAAAATGTTAGTTTGGCTCGTAATAGTAGTGTTAGCCCCAGCCTGCCTTCTGCAACTCAGCACCAGAAGCTATGTCAGCACCAGTCACCAAATGTGATTTGTGTGCCCTTTAGCAGGTCTCGCCATCACAGACTGCTCTCTTGCTCTCTCCCTTACTCTCTTACTCGTCTGTCTCTCTCCCTCTACCTGATCTGCTTCTGTCTCTATCTGTCTCTCATGTCCCTGCTCAGAGACAACCATTTGGTCTTGCCCCTCCCAATAAGTCTCTTGCATGAGACCTGTGGTGTGGTCTTTGTAGCATGCCACGAGCGGCCAAGGCACCCCTCTGCTTAAATTCTAACACTGGTTCTGCCACAGAAGTCCTAGTAAGTAGACTGTTATTTAACTTGCTGAGTCAGCCAGCTGTATGATTTAGAAACAAAACCAAAACAACATGTTCTTAACTATCAACCAGTGATAGCTGGTTGCTCTTCCAAGGGTCCTGGGTTCCATTCAAGCTGTTAGATCCCAAGGAAACCTGGGGCAAAGAGCTATAAGGTGCCTGTTAACAGCCAAGCTGACTACCGCTGGCTGCCAAGCTCTCCCAGCCACGCTCTACTTTAAACCTCCTCACCCCTGAGTTTTGCCTTCCTTCTCCCACTGGGGTAGTTTGGCCCAGGGAGTGGCACTATTAGGAGGTGTGGCCTTGTTGGAGGAAGGGTGTCACTGTGGGAGTGGACTTTGAAGCTCCACCCAGTACGGAAGAAACAATCTGCTCCTGGCTTCCTTGGGATGAAGATGTAGAATGCTCAGCTGTTTCCTGTGCCATGCCTGCCCGGACCCTGTCGTGCTTTCTGTCAGGACGATAATGGACTGAACCTCTGAACCTGTAAGCAAGTCCCAGTTAAATGTTGTCCTTTATAAGAGTTGCCTTGGTCATGGTGTCTGTTCACAGCAATGGAAACCCTAAGACATTCATTCACCTTCCCTTTCATATACACCTCAGACATTTTGGCTTCATTCTTGGATCTCTCTTGGTCTCTTGGTCTGTTTGTCCCTCTTTCTTCTCTTTCTCTTTCACTCCCGCCTCCCCCAAAGCCATGTTTAGTCTGGACTCTTCCAGATGCCTCTGGCTGTTCTCTCCTCCATAGCTGTAATAAAAACCTCCTCAACCATACCTAGGAGCAGCCATGTCCTCATTGTCCATTCAACAGCATCTACCTGGCAGCTAAAGGCCATCTGTAACTCGAGTTGCAGGGGATCCAACCCTTTGTTCTGACCTCCTCAGGCACCAGGCATGTACTCAATACACAGACAACTGTGCAGCTGAAATATTCAAATTCATAAAAAAATAAAGGAAAAAATTTCAAATGTTTAAAAAAAAAAGATATCAACCAATAGAAGGAACTGACCCACTTCTCCTGCCCTTTGTCTCTATATCATTATTGCAAGAACAAAGACCTCGGATTTCCTTTTCTTCCTGCCATTTACAGTCAGGTTGCCCTGTGTCCTCTCCTAACTCATCTTTCTAAATCTATTCCTCATGTCCTTGATATACTCACAGTCAACATCAAAACTTTGTATCTGTATTGCTCTCTTTAAATGCTATGTTCACCTTCAGGACCCCTGAAGGCCACGCTAGCCTCATGCCACCGACCCTAGAAAGGGAAGAGGGTGTTCTCTGGCCTCTCACACTGCACCTCCAGCACTTTTGGACCTTGGGTCCTTGGGAGGCCTGTGCACACCTATCCTTGCTATGGTCCTGTGGGGACATGCTTTAGCTATCAGCTTCCTGTCGCTCTGCTTCTTTCTTGGGAATTCCCTACAACATGCTAACTCTTACAAAGCCCTGTCCTCTCAGTTGCTCTCTCTCACTCCTAGGACCCGGTCCATACCCCATTCCACCTACTCACTGCAGAAGTCACTACTCAGCTCGTCAACACTGACAGCCCCTCTGCAATCTGAATTACTCTGCCAGTCCCTCCGAACTTTGCCTCTGTGGGGACAGAAGGGGTAAGTCCTGTTCTCAAACATCAAGGGTCACAACCAACATTCTCATAGCAAAGGTTAATAAGAGGAAATCAAGAATAAAGTTGTTGTGCCAAAGGTGAGATGACACAAAAGACTCCAGAAATAAAGACCTAAAGATCCAGGGGAGCTTAGATTGTATAACAATAAGATGTGTAACTAGATGAAGTAGTTTATTCTGATGAAATAAACATCTCTGTATTGCGTCCCTCCTAGGTATGGGGCAGGACTCCTCTGGAATAAGAACCATTGTGGGAAAATGAAATATATTAGCATTGTGGATGGGATTTGTGGGAAAATATATTAGCATTGCCTGATGTAGATGTTGGGAACTAAACCTGTGTCCTTTGGAGGTTCAGTAGGCAGTCTTAACTGTTAAGTCATCTTTCCAGCCCTTTAATTCTTTTTAAACCAGTTACAATTGCAGAAACAATAAAAATACTTTCTGAGATATTAGGGATGCAAACCCAAAGCTCCTGAGGCTTGCATGCTGCTATCGAAATGCAGCTACATTCGAACCAGGTACCTGGATAGGGAAGCTGGAGATATACGGGGAGGCCGCAAAGAGAAACAGGAAGCCAAGACTAGATTTCTGTTCAAGGCTCGAAACAGGTCTGCAGAACTGCTCCGCAGGTGGCTGGCATCAGGTGGCGGGTTAGTGTCTTTCAGGAAGCTGCAGGTCCTTGGAGAACAAAGGGCTTCACCTTGGTCTGAGCTCTCCACCCTAAGGTGGAGCAGGATTATGGCTAGCACAGGAATTCCAGCTCACAGGCTTGGGGGAGGGCACAGTCACAGGCTTACTCTGCTTTCTCCAGAGACAGATGACCTTAGCAAAACACAGTATCTTGCAGGTCAGCAGAATCCCTTCTGGAGGTGTGACTTGGCAAGAGGCCAAGCAATGTGGTCTCGCCATAATTTCATTTTGATTTTAAGAATTTCAGTTGGGCCAAATGAATACCTTACTCCATTAAGAATGATCTTAGGTAATGGATCTGCTCATTGCTTTAGACATTCATCTCTTTAAAGACTTCAGATAATGCCTTTCTGCAATTAATATCCATGTGAGTACCTGCCTTTTGCAAACTAAGACAAGTCATTTGATCTTCATGAGGTTGTACCCTGTGGTACACCCATGTAGACTGTTCATGATGATCATTCAACAAACCCACCAAAGTAGGGCAAGAACTTAGAAGCCAACAATATTCTGGGATGATATGGCCACAGATTTTTGTCATTGCTTAATGGCTCACTGATAGACTCATGGCATTTCCATGATCCTGGTAGGCTGGGATTGAGATAGAGGCTCAGTAGTTAGGCTGCCCATCCAGAGGCAAAAGCTGAGTTAGGTGCTTCAACCTATGCCAACACCCTGGCCCCAGAGAGCCAGCGGAGTCAGTTGTCCTCTCAATGTGTCAGCTTCAGCCCATACTCATGTCTTCCCGGGAACTGTCCCTAAACAGACATTGGAGGTTGACCTAGGAGGGTGCTGCAGACACGTGTGAATTTATCACTCTATTCTCCTTTTATTTGATCCAAATCCCTCTTCTCCAAGATTACATCTTGGGAAAGAGTAAAGAGAAAGAAGAAAGGTATATTAGTTAAGGTTTGTTTTTTGTTTTGTTTTTTAATTATGATGCTTTGGGGCCTTGCTCATCTTGGAAAGACTGCCTCTCATAGAATGAGCTAATTCTTATAAAGAGAATAACCCCCCTACCTGTACCAAATCTCTCACACAACTGAACAACACACCTCTGCCACTTGATTCAACTATCTCATACCAAGCCCATATTGCTCTTTTACTAAAATCACCCAAGGCCAAGTCCCAGACAACTTGGATTATTCTTGAAGCCCTGAGTCGCAGATGTTGTTGAGACCTCTAGCACTAACTCAACACATGGACTTGGCCCATTCCATCCCTCAAAAGCCACATTAAAACCTGTAGCCCAGGCATTCCCCTAACTGCTCCTGTTACCAACCCTTGTGTTTCTCCATGTGGCCCTGCATGGGATCGCTTGCCTTCTGCCCTTGGGAAATGTAAGTAATGAGTTCCTCTTTCACTTCCATTGTTTCCACCCATCATCTAACCATACTCCATTAAACAAAAGTCAGGGTTTTTATAAATAAGCGATAATAAGCATTTTTCAAAGGTTAACTATATTTTTAATGAGACAAGGTCTCAAGGGGCCTCAAAGCCCCTACATACCTGAGAATGACCATGGACATTTGGTTCCTCCTACCTCTACCTCCAAAGTCTTGGATTCCAAGCATGAGATGCTGAAGACTGGAGGCTTTGTGCATGCTAGACAAGCATACCCAGTCACCCAGGGAAAGTGTTTAAATGGGAGACACCATGATTGTTGCAGTAACCAATTAATCCTACTAAAATCGCCCCATGATGGTGTGTTCCTCACTGCCCGCCCCAATGTTCTGGGTTCCTGAATGAAAGACACACAGACACACTCACACACAGCCTTATATTTAATATGCTTTAAACAGCTTAATGGCTGAGCCATTTCCAAAGTTCCACGCAGCTAACACACTCTCCCCTCCAATATTCCTGAGTTATTACTTACTAAATCCTATATTCCATCTTGGCTGCCCCTAACTCAGACCTGCAGCTCTCTAGGACTGAGTTCCCTAGCGCCTATATCATGGCTATGTTCTCTGCACCATGTCTTTCAGGCGTGTCATCCACTTCTTTCTCCCCAGCATGGTGGCTATCTCCTTTCTCTCTTCCTCAGTCCCTTCCGGGGAATCCTAAAGTCCCGCCTCTGTCTCTGTTGCAGCTTCCAATTAATCCTGCACAAATCAACACAGTGGCGGCTATGGGTGCTCCTCCTCGCTACCTGCCTCAATGTTCTGGGTTTCCAAATGAAAGACAGACAGACAGACAGACAGACACACACACACACACACACACACACAGAGAGAGTCTTATATTTTAGTACACCTTAAACAGCTCAATGACTGGGCCACTCCCAAACTTCTATGTGGCTAATTCCTCCCCTCCAATATTCCTGAGTTATTACTTACCAAAATCTATATTCCGTCACTGTTGCCCTAGACCCTGTTGGGGGCAGAGTGGGTGCTGGGGCCACCCTTCCTCGCCTCTTACATGATTGCTATGCTCTCTCTTCTGCAGTTCTCAGGCCTGGCCTCTACTCCCACTCCCCCACACCTCATCCCCCTACTCCACATGGCAGCTCTATCTCCTTCTTCCTCCCTTGGTACCCTTGCTCAGGAATCCTCAAGTCCTGCCTCTGTCTACCTGCTCAGCCATTGGCCACCAGCAACTTTATTTAAAATCAAAACGAATTGGGGGCAGGGACCCTCAGCATCTTACATGTGTATTCCTATGCAATTTTGGGAACCCAATTAACATATCAGAAACATTAAACCAAATCCACAACACATGATGCTCTTAAACTTCAGGTTGTAATTCACCTTGGTTTATGGTGTGTGGAAACAAAGACTTTCCTCGGGTAAGAAAGGCTTTCAGGAACCCCATCACACAGGTGCCAGGAAGCACATGAGAGCTGTGAAGAGTAAACTGGCAGCTGCTGCTTTGTACACACCGGTGGCCCACGGGTGGCCGTGGCCTTTGTCTTCAGTCCACCCGTGACATTTTGAAGTACGTCTATATACCTAGCTTACCTCATTCTTGCTAATTCTTAAGCGGAGCAGGCAGATCCTACTTTACAGATAAGGAACCACTGTCAAATACATTTCCATACTTTCAAGCTATGTGACCCTGGGCACATCAGGAGCCCCTCTGTGGTTCTGATTCCTTATCTGTAAATGGGAATAATACGAGGAGACTGCTGATCAGGGAAGATGGATCCTACGGTATCAGAAAGTCAAAGTTAGGTGGCTCAGTTGGTAAAGGGTTTGCCGTACATGGAGCTCAGAACTTCAGCACCCAGATCAAAAAACTGAATGTGGCAGTATGCACCTGTAATCCCAGTGCTGAGGAGGAAGAAACAAGGATCCCTGGAGCATCCCAGCCAGCCTAGCTGAGTCGGTGAACTCCAGGTTCAGTCAGAGACCCTGTCTGAAATAAGGTGAACAATCTTTACCCACTGAGCCATCTTGCTATCCCTTATAAGCCAACTATCAAAGCAACCTATTATTTTAAAAGTTATAGTGATTGGTTGAAAGTGATGTTCTGCTTAGATCACTTACACAGAAGTGGTCCCGTAAGATTATAATGGAGATGAAAAATCTCTATCGCTAGTAATACCAGAGCCATTCAGTGAATTGTATTTCTCACATGGTCACAGAAATGCTGATGTAAACAAACCTATAATGTCACAGGTTTTATATGAGCATAGTGTATGCATTTATGAGCAGCACTGATTTTATAATAACTTTGACTAAGTTATTAGTTTCTGTTTTTACTGCTCTATACCTTTTGTTATTTAGGTGTAATCTTTCTAGTACTGTAAGCCTGGCCAAGAACCCAAAGCTGGAGAGGTCCTAGACCCTAAAGAAGAACCTACTACTATTATTTTGAATGGATATAATGTCAGTCTACCTCCCAAATACTTATTTATTTCCATAAGTTAGTGCAACTCTCAACTCTCATTAGCAGTTGACAGCAGCTAATACAGAGATTTACACCTGGTCAAAGCGCACATAACAAGTGAGTGTGGAGGGCCAGGCCACAGATGAGTCATCTGTGTCTCACTCTGTCCCCTCAAATCTCAGGGAACATTTAGGAAGAGAGAACAGAAAGACCATAAGATCCAAAGGTTGAGGAGGAATGCTGTGAAATAGCATTTTGGGGATAAAACAGGATACTCAGCTCATGAACTCACAGTAGCTATGGCTCCCTGAATAAGACCTACATGAGATCAAGCCAGCCAATATGGCAGCCTGGACAGGAGGGGCTCATGAAGGCCCACCCTTGTGTGAGAAGTTATTGCTACTTGAAGATTGTGGGAAGAGAGAATCAGTTCTCTGGAGCGTGTTTCCTGGCATGTCAACCATGCTCCAGTGGATGACACCTACAAATACATGTGTGTGTGTATGTGTGTGTGTGTGTGTGTGTGTGTGTGTGTTGTGCATACATATATGTATATACAAATACATATACAGCACTAGTTATTTTTAAAGGGCAGGGAGGTGTGAAGTTGGGAGAGGAGTATGGGGCATGGTGGAAGTCTGGAAGGAGTTAAAATCGGAAGTAAGGTGGGAATATGATCATACATGTACCTGTGTATGATAGCCTCAATGGATAAATTAAAAATGTTTTGAGAAAATGTTCTAGTAGGCTATGTAATATCCTTGGCAGCTTCATACACATTGGGTTTGCTGATCATTTTCTCCTGAATTTATTTTTGTGTTATTTTATTCACTGTGGCCCTTAACCATACAGAACCCCACTGCTATTCTTACCGGTAAGAAACCACATTGAGTAATCGACCTGAAGACAAGATTTAAAGTAATTAATAACTGCAGAGTGGAAAAATCCATGCTGGTTACGGCTTACCGGTCAGGCATGTCCCATTTCAGCACAGATATGAACTTGAACAAGAGCCAAGTGACAGATACCACTGAAGCTTCATTTACTTCATTAGAGGCAACGAAACTAATCAAGGTTTGAGAAAGACCTAGAATGTGTTTGGGGAAACTCTTAATGACCTAAACTAATAACAAAACACAAGAGCATATCTCTGCAAGCACCGTGAATAAAGCCAGAGGGAAAGTTGTCTATGATGTTAAAGGAAGAGGCTGACCCAGTCACTATATTGAATTTACAGCTAGCTATGGCTGGTTGAAACTACTCAGGAATCATTATGCTTTCATTACCTGGTGTGAAAGTCAGTGTGAAATCTGCCAGTGCTCTTGTGAAACTAGACAAAGAATTTTTAAAACCTATAGATAAGTTGGTCCTAGAGGAAAACTCACTGGAGCAAGTCTTTGATCTGGGTGGAATTGCCAATCTCTGAAAACGATGCCTATGAGAACTGTTATCCCCTAAGAGGACAAAGTCAATGCTAGGCTCCAAGCTCTTGAAGGACAAGACAACAGAGATACCTACACTCGATGCTGCAGGCACAAATACTAACCCTTGGTTAGCTGGCACAGCCAGCAGCCATTGCACATGCTTCCAGTGTGCCACAGGAGCAGTCAGAAGCTAGGCACAACTCAGGCCCTCTTCTAACATCCCCTCTCCTAAATGCTCTGCCAGCAAAACAGACAAGGGCTGTTTAGAGAAAAATACATTTAGAGTATCTCTCGTTAACAGCATTCCCATGCACGGTCCTGTTGGTCATTTATATCTGTGTCTCAGGGTGGATGTTGTCACAGGGAAAGTGTTTCCCATGTGTTGGGATCTCCAGCATCCATGTAAATGTGGACTTGGAAACCCATCTGGAGTTCCAGTAAGCGTAATCCTCAGAGCAAGCTGGTTAACTAGACCGGGCAAATAGGCAAATTCTGTGTTTGACTGAGAAGCCGTGCCTAACAAGTAAGGTGGAGAGTGCTCAAGGAAGACAGAACCTCAACCTCAGGCCTAGACACACACACACACACACACACACCTCTACATCCCAGTAAAAACACATATACATACACACGTGCCATTTCTCTCTACAAACATCATATCCCTGGTCCAATTAGTTGATGAAGCTTTGCTCCCTGAACCCCACTGTCCAGGCTGTCCCTAAGGATATGATTCTGGATGGGTACTAGCATCTATAGCTTCATCAAGAGCTCTGTTTGGGCTCAGCATGGTGGCCCATGACTGTATTGTCAGCACTCAGGAGTGCAAAGGCAGGAGAATCACCACAAGTTTAGGCCAACCAGTCTACGCAACGAGTTCTAGGCCAGCCAGGGCCACACTGCAAGACCTTGTTTCAAGAAAAATAATTAAAAATCTGCCTGGGTTTGAGGTACTATCATTAAGTAAACTATGAAAGACCCTTGGAAGAAGATATTGAAGACGTCGGAATGTGACCCTAAAGGGTTTGTCAAGGATGAAGAGACTGAATATCAGCAGGTTATGCTTGGTTCAGAGAGAACTTTTTCCTGGGTATGGATGAGGATGACCCTAGAAAGAGTCTTAGAGATAACATCTAAGGAA
The DNA here is from genome assembly GCA_036184795.1 of Tokudaia tokunoshimensis. NCBI lineage: Eukaryota > Metazoa > Chordata > Mammalia > Rodentia > Muridae > Tokudaia > Tokudaia tokunoshimensis. Next base: position 90,791,730 of record BTHU01000003.1, on the reverse strand, counting down.
TTGCCTATTGATTTCTTAGAACTGAGTTCAAGAGGACATGAAACCGTTGAAAGGTAAATGGGTGGGGTCCACGTGGTCCGCCAGGAGGATTCAACTCAGCGACATGGCCGGTGGTCCCGGAGGATCTTTCCTGGTCCCTGTTCCTCCCCGACGACTACAGGACTCAAGAAGAGGCAAGACAAGCACGCTCAAGGAAAATAAAAACAGCCCACCCTGCAAACTCACAGTTTAGGGTTTAAAAAACCTCTGCAAGCTCCTTATGAAGCTAAGCGCGCCTGCTACCAAGCATAAGAATCTGAGTTTGATTCCCAGGACCCACACAGTGGAAGGAGAGAACCAACTCCTGTGAATTTTCCTTTTACGGCCACTGCATGCTTGCCTGTACACCCAAAACAAATTTAACCCATTAAGATATAATAAAAAAAAATAACAAGAATGTTTATGGTGTGCTATCTACTTACAGACAAATCTACAGTGAAAACTGGAGTGGAAGTATTTCTGCAATGAGTGACAGACCCTCAAGAAGAGCTTCAGGCATGGTCTCAGGACCGTGTTTTTGCTGGGCCTTTTCTATGTTCACAGATACTTTGATACACAAATACTTACTGTTGGGCTCAACTGCCTGCAGTTTTCAGTACAGCTCCCTGCTTCAAAGAGAAATTAGTGAAGCCATGTGGTCAAGGTGTTTTGTGCTCCACTGTCTGTGCGTGTTTGTACTTTCTACAATGTTAACACAGTGAGAAATAATCTAACAATATATTTCTCAAATATATATATACATATATATATATATCCCTCATTAAGTGACATCTGACTCTATATCATGTAAGCTTCCACAAATTGACTCAAAATATAGCTATAATATAGTATAATAATACATCAGACATGTAAAAGCCACCATTTCCTAATTATAGTACAACCTCTTATTATTGCCAGTACTGGAAGTTAGTATTCTTCCAGTTGTGAGTGTGTGCTGGGAGTTCCAATAGCAATCTCCCAACTCCTTAGGTGGCGCCAGATGGGCACTTTGAGCTGAGCAGTAGTGAATAGTAGTTTTTGTCAAACCTAGGACGCCATTCTTGCTAGGAATACTGTCTACCACTGAGCTATGCCCATTTGTGGAGCATCTTCAACCGTGAGAGTTAGCAAACACCGCAGTGGCGTGTGCTGTTCCTCCACAAAGCTGGTGGTGAGCTGTTGACCAGCACACTACTAGCATCAGACAACTCAAGAAATTTCTAGATAAAAGTCATGTATGAATTCTTCAGCCAAGACAAGCAGCAAACACTGCACTTACATCAGTATCTCCAGACCAGAACACAAAATCTGCAGATTCCTTGTTCGAAATTATTAAGAATAGTCAGCAGGAGCTGGAGAGATGGACTGGCAGTTAAGAGTACTTCTTGTTCTTATAGAGAACCTGGGTTCAGTTTCCAGCACCCGCTCAGTAGCTCACAACCATCTGTAACTCCAGTTCCAGGGGGGTCCAAATCTCTCTTCTGACCTGTATGATACTTGCCATACCTGTAGGCATCAGGCATGCACATGGTACACACACATGCACACACACATCTATATATATGCATACATATTTACATACATACATACATACAAACAAACATACATACATACAGGCAAAACACATATACATATAACAAAATAAATAATTCTGTCTAAAATTAAAGAAAAAAAAATATTAAGTTATAGCAGAGCACTGCTATATGATACACATACCCTCACCCACACACATACCCACTTGCACACACATTCACAAACATATACACACACACAAAAACACACTCATACACATATACACTCATACACATACTCGCTCACACATCTATTCATACACACATTCACATACACATAAACACAGACACACATATACTGACATACACATGCATTCACACACTCGCACATACATACACAGAGACATACATACACACATTCACACACACATAGACAGACACACATATACTCATACACTTGCACACATACTCTCACACACAAATACTCATATACACACAGACACATGCACAGATACACACTCACACACACATACACACAGACATACATTCACATACACACATTCACATATATTCCCACACACTCACACACACATACACACAGACATACATTCACATACACACATTCACATATATTCCCACACACTCACATACATATACACACAAACACACACTCACATATACTCACACACATACACATACTTACACTCATACACACAGACACACACTCATACACAGACACACACACTCATACACAGACACAGATATGCACACTCACGAGCACAGTCACACACACACATACACTCATACACATACATACTCAAATACATGTTCTCTCTCTCTCTCTCTCTCTCTCTCTCTCTCTCTCTCTCTCTCTCTCTCTCTCTCACACACACACAGAGAGAGACACACACACACAGACACACACACACACACACACACACACTTCTATAATCTCCTCTGACATCATTCTATGAACACAGTTCACTGGAAACAACTTATGCTCTCTGCCTCCTCTACTTAGAACTCCTACAGGGCCTTGTCAACCACAAACACGGAGGCCCCATGAGCAGCACTGCCAAGCCCAAGGCAAGAAGAGGACCTAGAAAACATCAAGGAAGGCGTCTGCAAACATGGTGCCCATGTGACACGAGGCAAACCCAAATCCATTCATTCACTGTTTTCAGCATTTCCCAGATAAACAGGATCTTGACCATTTGACTCACCTGCTTTGTAAGCCTGAGAAATCACACCCAGTGTCTGCTAACCATAGCTAAGAAGAGCCCTGTCCATCTGGAAGACCCCAAGCTACTGTTGCCCTCAGTCTCTAGCCCAGAGACTCCCAGGCACAAGCTGAATCACATCTTCTAGACACATAGCCTCCTTTAACATTTCTACTCCCTTGGGCATCACTTTGCTTCTGTGGGTCCCATACTGTGTCCGCTAAAGGATCTCATTCTGAGAAGCCCTTAGCTAAGCCCACATCCTCGAACATACCATGCACACCCCTCACTGGGTGTTAGCTTGTCTGGAGGTCATAGGAGTGATCTTATGGAATGACAATCAGGGGAAAAGTGGTATCGATCTGTCCCTTTGCTGGTGGTATTAACATCCATTGTCTGATTGCAATGGTGCCCACTGTAAAGATACTTTTCCCATCAGTAGTTAATGAGTACTTGATATTCAGATACCTAGAAACTACATAAATAACTCCTTCTTTATTCTTCTTTTACCCACTATTTGTAGTATCATTGGTGTTTCCCACCTGAGTAGTTACTATAATGAGAGCCCTATTGTTTTTTCAACTTCTACATCCCTTTGTATTTATTATGCCCTGTCTTATTATGACAGCAAGTTTTCTATTTTATCTATTTATTCATCCCTTAGTTTCTCTAGTTGCACAAAGGTAGGCAAATTCTCATCCATGGTCCAAATCTGCTTTCTCATCTGTTTTGCAAATAAAGTTTTATTAGAACACAGCCACTCATTAATTTTCATAATGTCTGGGGCCACTTCTGTGCCACAATGGTAGAGCAGTCTGAGATTGTACAGCTTTTTAAAACTAAAATATTTATCATCTGGTCCTTTATGGGAAACACCAGCCCCTGATTTATATCTTGAAGATGCGTTATTATTTTTTCCCACCAGTCATTATTTGATTCCCAAGATGTCCTAGATTTGGTGAGTAGGACCCTTGGCATCTGGCTTCTGTACCTTCTAGCAAGTTTCCAGTGCTCTGTAAGCCTCCCTTACTCTCAGGTGCAATGAGATATCTTGGCTTATTTCTTACTCTTTGTGTCTCTGTTATGAATCAGAGAGATCTCCAAGGAGCATTCATTCCCTTTACCTGGGGACAATCCTTTCAGCTTTGGGTAGGGACAGAGGCAGGAGCTACAGCTCCCAATGTCACCCTCATCAGTCTTAGAAGGCTCCTCTATACATCAAGGACCTCAACTCAGGCCAAACCAGAACTCACGGTGTTGGCACTAAAAAGAATTTCAGGACTAGATAGTTTGTGAAGCAAAATAGAGGTTTAATAGAGATTTTTTTTTCAGATGATTTAAGTTTTAAGGTTAAGAGAAGGAGAAACACTCAGAAAGAAAAACAAGATACACCAGGTGTGGGTATAGTCTTCTATGGAAGAATCACCCCCATTGTTTCTCACAATAGGTATATATAAGCTTGGGCAGGGTTGCAGTTACTGTCTTTATAGAGTTGCTAAGAAACCTACATATGATCACTGGGTGGTCCCTGACAGGATTACAGTTGATAAAATCCTCATGCTGCTGGAAAGTAGACTGTCTTTACAGTTGTTGACAGTCTTGTTTGTGATTCCCAGGTAACCTTTGTGGAAAGGAACAATGCCCTTCCCTAGGTCAATCAGGCCATAAGCCTGGATCTTGTTGCTTTAAGAAGTGGGTATGAAAGGAATAGTAACTCGATATAGAAGAAACGTTTTAAAAAAAAAAAAACCCAAAGATAATCAGTTTGATTAGGGCCCATACTTCCTCCATCTCTGCGCATACAGTAGTCAGTCAGGGCAGACTGAAATTAAGCTCTCACTAATGGTATGAGACAGTTGCCTATATCTGCTCCTAGATGTAAAAGATAGAAGTCATTTTGGCCAACTGTGCTCACTAGCCTTGTTTGGGTTCAGGCACATCCTTTTGGCAAAAATTGAAATCACCTTACTGAATTAATTTGTTCCTTCATGTGACACTGAGATTTTTGTTTCCCCAGTAAAAGTCAGCAACCCCAAAAAAACGAGAGGGGCCATCAACCCACAGCCAAGCTAAAGGTCCCACTCCCTGTTTTGTCTTGTTTTGTTTTGTTTTGTTTTTGATACTGGGTCTCCTTGCCCTGTCCGGCCTGGAATTCACTATGTAGACCAGGCTGGCCTTGAACTCACAGAGATTCCATTTCATAGCCTCCTTAGTGCTAGGATTAAAGATATGCACCACATCAATTTATTTTTAAAAGCCCCAACTTTTAATACTGCAACAATGGAAATTAAATTTCAAAATGAGCTTGGAAGGGGATAGTCAAACTGCTGCTATACCCGTAAATAGATTCAAAACTTGCAAAGATTCGAAAATAAAGTTAACAGACTCTTGGTTTGTTTTCTGTTAAATCACTTAAAAGTAAGCTGTGGTTAGCACAGCACTTATCTCTGCATCTCCTCTGAATTTTCTATAGGCAAAAATACCGTCATCATAACTCAGAATATTAATCATTTATTTTTTTAAAATGTTTTAATTTTTTTAAAATAGACAGCAATATAAAATATACTGTGTTCTAGTTTCTTTTCGGTTGCTGGGATAAAACATTAGCCAAAAGCTACTTAGAGGAGAAAGGGTTTGCATTCCATCATTAAGGGAAGTCAAAACAGGAACTCAGGCAGGAACTTGACATAGAAACCATGGATGCTAGCTAACTTGTTCACTGGCCCATCCTCAGTTAGCTTTCTTATACAGCCCAGAGAATGGCACTATCCCCCGTGCCAGAGTCTCTTATGTCAATTAACAATCCAGACAATTCCCCACAGGCCCATCTGATCCAGTCAATTTCTCAATACAGGCTTACCTTTCAAGATGACCCTGGGCTCCTATAAAACCAAAAATCACCCTTCAGAATATGAGGTCTGATGTTATAACTCACTGGTTTAAGGTACTTGCTGAGCATGCTCATAGACTTGCATTCAATCTCAAACCTCCAATAAACAAGTAAGTAAATAAATAAAAATAAAATTCAGTGATGTTAAATATGGTCATAGTGCCATGTAACAAATTTCTAGAACTTTCTCACCAGGTAAAACCAAAGCAACAGTTTTCCATTCCCACCAGTTAATTTTCATTCAGTACTTTTATATATAATGTGAAGGTATATTCCTACTTTCCGAATTGTCCTGGCCCTTAACCAAGGGCATCAAGCGTGCTACACACATTCAGTGAGCTATGGCCCCACCCTCTGTTTCCTGGTCTCCCCTCTGCCACCATGTTCTGCACTCACTGGGCTCTTACTGTGGCTATCATTGACCTGTCAATGTACTGCAGTCACAGTCTGCCTGCGTGAGCCCAATCAAGCTTGCTTTTCCTAATGGCCCCGTTAATCTTTTGGTATTCCATTGCTTTTGAACTCAACAGAATTTCCCAGGCTGGACCTTTTCTGCCTATGACACGGACTCTGCCATTTCTGAGAGCATGGTTTCTTTAATGGAGAGTGGAATGCAGAAAGCAGTCTAGGGGCTTTGATGTTGAATACATAGCAGTACCAGACTCACTCCATGCAGATGTGCTCATTTCTAGGCAAGGGTGCACACACTCAGTCACACCCTCTATCCCAGTATGTGCATATATGCTGCTCCCTGAAATTCACATCCCACAGCACGGGGTTCTTTTGGCCTTTCCCCATACTCTGTTCTATCTCTCTCTGTGTGCTCATTGTGAAAGCCCTGGCTCACAAAAAAAATATTAACGTGTTCATTAATTCCATCTGTCTGATAACGCGCACACAAATGTTTAGAATTTCATTATCGGCTCCACCGTTAAGCACAAACCTACTGCTAAGTCTGGAACTTTCTGTCACCTTAGGATATAGTCCACTGAGAATATAAATTGGAAATTTTGTGCTAAAAAATTATCTGCACCTTTTTTCTCATGTTATAAATGTATTTCTTCTTCTCCTGGTGTCTTCCCCTTGGATTCTCAAGAGAAAAAAAAATCATTCTATGTCATCCAGGTTGGTTGAACTTATGAGTGATCTCCCTGTATCTGCCTCTCAGGTACCAGGATGACAAGCATGTGTCACCATGCCTGGCTCCAAGATATTAATATGCAGTGATGACTTACATCAGTATACGTATTTTCATTCTTGTTTTATTGAGTTTGATTCTTCAGTTTTGTTAAACAGGAAATTCAAAAGTCAAAACAACAGAAAAAAACATGCTTAGAGAAATATTTATTCATTTATTTATTTAGAGAAATCTTAATCCCATTCTTTTTTCCTTTGACCCTGTTTGCTCCTGTACTGTCAATGGGGTGTGTGTGTGTGTGTGTGTGTGTGTGTGTGTGTGTGTGTGTGTGCCTGTGCGTGCATGTGGGTGTCTCCTGCTATCCCTCTGCAGCTTATCTTTTGAGACAAGATATCCCACTGAACCCCAAGTTCATCATTAGGTTAGGCTACCTGGCCTCTGAGGTCCTGATCTACCTCTGTCTCTGGCCCATCGCACTAGGGTTATAGCCCTGGGCCAACACACCTGGCTTTTTAACATGGCCACCAAGGATCCAAACTTAGGCCTTTGTGTGACAGTCACTTAACTGACTGAGCCATCTCAATGGAACGATTTTTAAAAGTTTTTAGATAATCCACCCATGTTTAATCAAGAAATCTTGTTATACCCCTCCAGGACAAGCCCCAGACCCCTCCCCACGAGGCATAGCCACCCGTGACGGCATCTCCTCTATTAGCTGGCAGAAAGGCCCTCATCAGCCATGTGAGCTCTGCAGGTTCAGCCTCACCTGCAGCGAGGAATGGCAACGCCTTGCTTATTGAGAGTAGATATGTGAGAAGTGACTGTGCTGGGCCTATGCCAGAAATGGTGCTGGTCTCAGTGCTAGTCACCCTGTCTTGGTTCCTGACAATGACGATTCAGGCAGCTCCAGTTGCCTTGCTCATAGGAATACACTGACTCCTGACTGCAGCCAGCTAGGAATTTCCACTACACATTGAAAGCTAAGCTAAGCACGCAGTTGAGTGAGCGTGTGAAATGAGGCCTTCTGGCTGCAGAGACCAGGCTCCCACTCTGCTGTGTGGTACTGACTCTAATTATGAATGGACTCATGCCAGGCCAGGGACAGCACTAATCTGTCATCTCAGATCCACTTTCTTTATTAACAAGAAACCCAGGAAGTAAGCCAGTAGACTCATAAAATGATTTCTCCACATCTTAGGAGCCTCCAGGAAGTGTAAAACAAAAACAACAACAACAAAAAAAATCAGTCCACACCTGGGATTGACATGCTTTGGTGTGACAAAACTTCCTTGACCCACAGCAAGTTGCTCTAATAATAAGAGAGTATAATTCACTCTTGTATTTCACTGTTCAGAATTAAAGATCATTCAAAAGGAACAGACTGAAATGCCCAGAACTACCCAACCAAAACATTACGGCAAGCCTTTAAAGAAACATGAACAAAATCTTAGTGGTAGCTGTCTTAGTCAGGGTTTCTATTCCTGCACAAACATCATGACCAAGAAGCAAGTTGGGGAGGAAAGGGTTTATTCAGCTTACATTTCCACATTGCTGTTCATCACCAAAGGAAGTCAGGACTGGAACTCAAGCAGGTCAGGAAGCAGGAGCTGATGCAGAGGCCATGGAGGGATGTTCCTTACTGACTTGCTTCCCCTGGCTTGCTCAGCCTGCTCTCTTATAGAACCCAAGACTACTAGCCCAGGGATGGCACCACCCACAGTGGGCCCCCCCTCCCATCACTAATTGAGAAAATACCTCACAGCTAGATCTCATGGAGGCACTTCCCCAACTGAAACTCCTTTCTCTGTGATAACTCCAGCCTGTGTCAAGTTGACACACAAAACCAGCCAGCACAGTAGCCATTTTTTAAAAAAATATTGGAAGAAATTTGGATATCCTTGTAGGATTCTACCCGAAGTGTAATACACTTCTGCAATACTGTGTAGTCTTGAACAAGAAGTTATCGACTGGAAGAAAAAAAAAGTCCCACACGTAATCGTAAGTAAAAACACAATGTGCAGAACTAAGTCTGATTTGACTCTACTTTTGAGGATGACTGACTGGGCCTGTAGAAGCATAGAGAGAAAGCTAGAGGAACAGCTAACACACTCTGAAGTATGTAAAAAAAAAATCACCTAGTGACTGCCTAAATTATAGTAAGTTCTTTGAATTATTTATAAGCACCAATTTGCTTTTGATATCTTACGAAAACCATATATTGTTTCAGTAGGCAGAAGAGACAGAGTCTGTCAGGGACGGAGCACAGAAAATGAAGCCTGAAGTGTAGCTCTGCTCCTCAAGTCTGTCAACTGCCGCCAGGGTTCCTGGCAGCGGAATTTTATGACTGGCAGGCTCAATGCCACAGCCTCCTGCCAGCAGGACATTGGCAAACAGGGACATTAGAAATCTTCCTTGAGAGAATTTTAACAAAAGCCTAATAGGCATTACCACTCAGATCGGTGGCCAAAGGGGAAAATCCATAAAAATCCCCATCCCCCAAGTCTCTATACATGGTAGGGGAAAAAAATGCAGCCATTAAGGCAGTGAAAGGAAGTCGGGTCATTAGGAAATCAAACTGGCTTGGCTGCAGAGAAGACAAGAACACTGGTAAGTGCAATCCATCTTCAGAGAACTCCCTTCCCATCAGGCCTTGGGACCTGCTGGGCCATAAAAGCAGCAGAGATAAGATAAATAATCACTGGGAAAGCTGACATCTTTATAGTGATCCACAAATGTCAGAGTAATTCACATCCGTTTTATGCCCCCACTGGATTTGTGTGATCCTTCCAGAAATGTGGGGACACAGGATTTTCAGATGAGGACACTGTGGAGTGACACAGCAGGAACAGGGGCAGGCTTTGACACACCCAGTAACAGAGAAGGTCATCTCTGTGATCTCCCTGGAATTGCTCCCAGTGGTGACAATATAGTTCTCTTGCTGAAAGGTGGATAAACAATGTCTGCAGTAAAGGGCCAAAAGACTGTGCAGAAACCGATGGGGAGCCTGAGGGTGCCGAGGACCACAGAGAAGGAGAGAAACCCCACAGCTGGCTTTCCTCCAGATGCCAGGGACCAGCTCAGATGAGATCTGAGAGTGGTGTCTGTGTTCCAGGAGAGCATGATCCCATGGACACATGATAATGCCCCCTTTATTTACTGTGGTCAGACCAGCTCCTGTAGCTGTGGTTCCCTGGACCCACCCCTCTGCCCGGTGTCCAGACATGCCCCCTGTATGCCTAGGAGGGCCTGTGGAAAAGCCCTTCCTATCCCAGTCTCTTTTAAGAGGGCTACGGTCCCTCCCTGAAAGATAGAAAACAAAATCAGCCAAACTGAACTAAAACCATCAACTAGGCCTCCATGGAGCGCCATTTCTGTGAATTCATGTCCTGGGGCTCGGTGCACACAGTTCCCAACAGCAAGTCCAAGCAGAAAAAAAAAATTCCAGGACATTTTAGTTAGCAAAGCTCCTCTCCATATTTCCCTTCTGCTCACAAAAAGGTAACTTTTGTTTGTTGATTTTCTTTTTTATGAGACATATACTTCTGTCTAAATCCTGGAGTTTCCCATGAGCTTGACTACAAAATGAATAATTTTTAAATAGCCAAACACAATATCCAAATGCTAATCAGTGTAAGGTCAAATTTGCTGAAACTATGACATTCAATCCTGCTTTCTCATTTGGTTAAGAAGTTATTAAGAGAGCTTTTTCAGACTTTAAAAATGATAAATAATCCCTTTATTTGATTATGCCTGTATTTGTATTTACAAAATCAGAAAGTACAAATTCATTTCTTTCCTGTAAAGCCTGTGTATAGTTAAATAGATAGAGAGATAGATAGATAGATAGATAGATAGATAGATAGATAGAGACAGACAGACAGACAGATAGATTTTAGTCTTGTTGGAAGTAGCAAAATATCCAAAAATAAGACATCAGTTAAATAAATTATAATATCTTCAAATATGGAATGAAGTATAATGAATCTACTAAAAATATTGGCCCAAAATCTATGGAAATTATTGTAGAACAACCTCCAAGATACATTGTTAAGCATATATAAGAAGGAGATAGCTGTATGCAGAGCAGGGCAAGGTTGCTCGTCCTGTGGTCCCAGTGCTTGGGAGGCTGAAACAGGAGGATGACCTCAATTTATAGCCATAAATGAGTGACAGAGTGAGGCCCCGGGTCAGCCCTTGCTGTAAAATAAGAAGATGTATCAAAAAGCAAACAAGAGAAAGAGGGAGCAGGGAGAGAGGGAGGGAAAGAGAGAGAATTGCCACAGTACCCTCTATAACATATAAATGCATACATTTGCAAATGTTTAAGCAAGTAGACACAGGCATACCAGACTGATAAGAATATGCTCTTCGAAGGAAAAGAATTAGGTCCTTTGGGGTTGCCCTGGTATCAAGAAGAATTTTTCCATGTGTGTTCTTTAGGAGCACTGGAATTTTTACCATTTATATTACCATCCCTTCATGTGATTTTTTTTTTGATGTTTTCCAACTTTAGCCATACATGTGGCCAACCCAGCTCAGTTAATACCTAAAATCATTTACAAAAGCAGTTCAAATACTCTAACAACTTTTGTCTCAAGCCAGTTATGGTGGCATACACCTTTAGTCCCAGCTGTCAGCAGGCAGGAGGCAGGAGAGTCTACATCGTAAGCTCCGGGATAGCCAGAAGAACATAGAGAAACCCTGTCCCAAAAAACAACCAAAAATTCAAGATCAAAGCCCATCTGTCCCAATGCAGTAATCGCAGCATGAAATCACCTCTGATCACATTTCTGTATAGTTCAGGACTTTGATTTACACATCCCCAAAGCAGAGTCAGCATCGTGAAGACTGGAACGTAACATTTGCACAGCTTGTTCATAAATCACCCAGGGTGATGGACTGGATTGGCAGGGGCAGCTCCCTCCTGGGTTTCAGCTGCAGAAGGCAATGGATCTCCCCGTCCTGGCCACTGGGTACTTTTTCATTGTTGGATCATTCAGGTTGAATTGAACTTGACTTACAGTGATCAATTATGCCTTTTGGTATTACCAGACTTAATTCATTACTAGCTCCCTGGGGATGAAGTTTAGCATTACATATGTTTATAGCAGCAGCCAAATTTATAATCTGCTTATCAGTTCAGTCCACTGTGTGGTCATTCTCCCACCTCTACACTCACTCAAGAAACAGTAATACACATCTCAAACTTAACAATGACACAATACAGTTCCCATGTGTGCCGCCATGTTGGGGAAGCAAGCAGACACTAATGTCTGTCTTATCGATGGCTGTACTTAAGCCATCTAACCAGAAATTAGCAAGCCAAGATTAGAAGGTGAGTCCCAATTATCCCACTCCATTAGCTACATATGTTCTACAATATTTATGTGAAAGTTCAAAGGAAGATGTGTTTATATATAAGTATATTTTGATGAATACATTGAGTAATGTGTCACCTTTGTCACTTCTGGATTTTCTGAATGGTATTAACATAGATAATGTGTCCTTTGCAGTTTCAACCTACCTTGACAGTTGGAACATCTGAATTCATGTGGGTAGCCAACGTGTGCTCTCGTGCGATGGGGACCATTCATTTTCATAGTCTCATTTATGACTCATGGGTTTGTGTGGGTGTTGAAAAGCAAAATCCAAAGAAAGAGGAACAGGAAAAGATTTCTTTCTATATTTAAATATAAATAATAGAAAGAGGCTGAGCTAAGTTATAAATATCAGAAGCAAAATGTTCCCTGTAAAATACATGGCAATAGCATCACCACAGCCCGAGAAATGTCACTGCTTAAACCCTGCTCTGGAAACCCTGATCACTGTAAAGATGAATGCCTTTGGATTGTTGTTATTACACCAAGTCATTTTCCTGAAGTTTTCCAGGCTCACAAATGTTACAGCTGGTTTTATACATTTCAGGAATTCCATATGTGTTCTTTGTATCTGTTTATCGTGTTTTAGGGAGTGCATACCTATCACGTGGTTCGCTTTCACAGCAAGTGTGCACACATACTGATGACTTGCACTGAACAGTTCTTACAATGACAGGAAACATAGTTTTCAAGGTTTAAGTTATCCTCCTGATTAGCCCTATGCATGCTCATTGATAAAAACACTAAACAGCAGGTCCGAGACTAGAATCTGGGAAGTACGACAACATCCACGGCATTGATGTGATTCATTGCAGTATTTTCAAATTTTAATGAAGTTAACTCATTAAATTTGCTATTAGACACTATCTAACTTGTTAGGAGGAAAAAAATATGGCGTAATCTGGAAGAGAAAACACCACAATCGTATACAAATGCTGAAGTCGGTTTTCTTCAAAACTTGAAAGAAAATACTTGCTTACAGCAAAATGCTTCCTATCACCTTTTGTTTGGTTCCAACTTGCAGAGTCATCTTGCTTCTAAAATGGTTTTGGAGCCAGAGAAAGGGAGGCTTTTGAGTCAGAGAGAAGCGCCCTTCGTCCTTGGTTTGAGCCTTTTCAGAACATGATGCTTAGGGGCGCAGTGCTTAGCTGTGTTTTCAACGCTTACAAGTTCTCACATGATACACACCAGTGGCAAACACTCATTTGTAGACTGCCCAGGAGTGACTCTATAAATCAGACCATCTTATACAGTGATAAAACAGACATGCCCACTCTTCATAAAGGTGCTCTCAGAAGGCTGTGTCTAGGTCCTGTGTGCATGAGAAATGCAGTTGGTATCAAATTAGAGAGAAAAAAGAGAGCTCATTTGCTGATGGGCATCTAGTTTTGTTATCTGTTTTTCAAGACTGATTTATCAAACTTAAGTCAAACAAAAGCTGATCACCTATGTTTGGAAATATTAGATCACCTTAAAGATTAACACTAACCCACTGCCAGTCTATTACTGATCATATGCATAAGTTATATATGTCATTATATGCAGTTTTTTCCAAGAGAGTATGAAAGTACACACCATTATGAAGCATAAATTATCATAACATGTAAGAGAGCAGAGCTTCAAGCGTATGCATATCAGCACACTGCTGTTGACAGCAAGGTAGCAGGGGGACCAGCTGCTCCAGAGTTTCAAGGGAAAGCAGATTCCAGAAGTCAGACTGCAGTTGACTGCGTGAACAGAGCAGGAACCACAAATCATATTCTAGGGTAAATTTCATATACATTTCCCCCTAAGATGGGAATCTCAAGTCCATGGTCCTTTCTCTGCTGTGTTGATTTATGACACCCAAATCAATTTGTTACCAGGATAAACTGAGTTAGGATTTACAGCTGTTCCCCCATATCCTTCTAAGCTCAGTTCCTCCTCTTGGCTGGTAACAAATGGGCGAATTTAAACATTCATGGGCACAGGTGATGGTGCTTAAAGGTCAGGAGATAAGCAGTCCACCCACGCCTGTGGTGGAGCTATGGTGCCTCATAGTTTAGCTTGTAGGAGCCTGAAGTGGTTGCTATAGAAATGTAGTCATATAGCTGGGATGGTTGAGTTCTTCATAGTACCTGGGTTTCAAAGTCCATAGAAACAGACAGGACTTTCCTTGGTGCTGGATGTTTAAAATGCAGCTATTTAACCTGTGTGATTGATTTATCTAGCTACCTTGGACAGCCTGGTGGGGAGGAAGATGCTGCTGCTGCTGCTGCTGATGATGATGATGATGATCATCATCATCATCATCATCATCTGGGTGTACTCATTATGATGGAGTATCAGGAGCTCCTGAGACTGGATAGTAGGGGGTGTTAGGGACTGCCCACGTACAACCTTAGTCTCTATGGACATTCCATTCTTTTCATCCATTACTGTGATTGTAGTTAGAGAAGGGCTCGCTGCTGATCTGAGGGGAGGGTAGTTGAACAGTAAGAGGAGGCCAGGAGCTGAGATCAAATGTGAAGATAAATGAGATGGGTGTTAGGGTTCCAGGGAGGTGGAACAAATCCATTATGCAGAAATCCAAACTGCCAAGGAGGCTTCCAAACCAAAGCTACAGGATAGCTCAAGAATCAAATGTCAGGTGGGCAAAGGGCAGACAGAAGCAAGCAGATAGACCAAGACAGCATTTCTGAGAAAGATCCTGTGTCTGATCCAAGGATTGTCTCACCACAGTAAGCTCATCTCTTTCTGAAGACTACTGCCTCAGAATGGAGAGAAAGCTACACTTCAGAGCCATCTTCATCCATTTCTATTAGAGCAACATAGACATTAGAGCTAGATACCTTGGGCATTTTCTGGGCCAGCCCTTCATTTTATGCAATGCAGTCAAAATCCTAAAAGTCGTAGGGCACCCATAGTGAGGCCAGACCTGGGACTGGTACCTCACCCCTCCTGGTGTCCTTGGTCAGTGTTCTGTCTTTTCCACGGACACGGGGTGGAAATGAAACAGACCTTTAATCTCAGCACTCGGGAGGCAGAGGCAGGTGGATCTCTGGGTTTGAGGCAAGCCTAGTCTAGAGAGTTAGTTCCAAGACAGTCATTATAAGGGCTTCTAGTAGCCACAGAATATTTTAAAGGACTGTGTCTCTGGAGTGTCAGCTAACAGAGTAACAGGAATTCACAATTCCACAGATGGGAAGAAAGAAAGCATAATTAAACAGCAAGAGATTGGATGAAGATAAGATATCAGATATCTATTAATGATAATTTATATTAGGCTCTAGAAAGTTAGGTGTATGAACTAGGATGTGTTAAGAAAATGTTCCACAAAAAGTTATAGCTATCTGAAGCCGAGGGCTAAAATTAATAGGGGACAGCAGTTCTCACCTGACTACATCTGAAGATAGCCAACTGTTGGTAGTGACTTATACTTTGTGGGATTTACAGATTGTACCTTTCTGATTTCTCCAATCATCCTCATGGTCACAAGAAGGCTGCCTACCTACAAACTCACATCCAAACAGGAATCATGTGACATGACCACCCTTAGCTACAAAGCAAGCCAAGCAAGCATTCAGGCTTTTCACGATGCCCAACAGATCTGTGCAAAGGGAGAAAGCATTTAGAACAGGTTGGGTTAGGCAATACCTAAACCTGGAGAGACAGGTATCCACATATACTGCTGTTCTATCCCTGAGGCAGACATTACTAATCAACCAGGACAATCTTTTTCACTCATCTTAAATATGATCTTAAAACTCTTCTGCACAGTTATCCAAGCAAGTTCTACTTAATGAGAAAAGATGGCTTATGAGACAAAACCCAAAGGCTGGCTTTGTTACGTTTGTCTTTCAACACTGCTTTGAGATATCATGATAAACCTCTCATAGGTCCTGAGTTCAATTCCTAGCAACCACATTGTGGCTCACAACCATCTGTAATGGGATCTGATGCCCTCTTCCGGCATGCAGTTATACATGCAAATAGAACACTCATATACATAAAATAAATAAATAAATCTTTAAAAAGCAACAACTGTCTTAGGATTTTTTATTTCTTTTTTTTTTATTAGATATATTCTTTATTTACATTTCAAATGATTTCCCCTTTCCCGGTTTCCCCCTCCCCAAGTGTCCCATAAGCTCTCTTTCCTCCCCCTGTTCCCCAATCAACCCCCTCCCACTTCCTGTCCTGGTGTTCCCCTACACTGCTGCATTGAGTCTTTCCAGGACCAGGGGCCTCTCCTTCCTTCTTCTTGGGCATCATTTGATATGTGAATTGTGTCTTGGGTATTCTGAGCTTCTGGGCTAATATCCACTTATCAGTGAGTGCATACCATGTGTGTTCTC
Source organism: Tokudaia tokunoshimensis (assembly GCA_036184795.1). Taxonomy (NCBI): domain Eukaryota; kingdom Metazoa; phylum Chordata; class Mammalia; order Rodentia; family Muridae; genus Tokudaia; species Tokudaia tokunoshimensis. The sequence continues at coordinate 90,775,238 of BTHU01000003.1, read as the reverse complement.
TTGTGATTGGGTCACCTCACACAGAATGACAATCTCCAGTTCCACCCACTTGCCTAAGAATTTCATGAATTCATTGTTTTTAATAGCTGAGTGGTATTCCATAGTGTAAATATACCACATTTTCTGTATCCATTCCTCCTTAGTTAGGGTTTCAATTGCCATGGTCAAAATATCGAGTTGGGGAGGAAAGGGTTTATCTGGCTTACACTTCCACAGCATTGTTCATCATGAAAGAAAATCAGGACAGAAACTCCCAACAGGGCAGGATCCTGGAGGTAGGAGATGATGCAGAAGAGGAATGCTGCCAACTGGCTTGCTCCTCCTGGTTTGCTCAGCTTTCTTAAAGATTCTGAGGACCACCAGCCCAGGGATGGCACTGCCACAATGGGCTCCTCCTGCCCCATCGGTCAATAATTAAGAAAAGTTTGAAGTCTTGGGAAAGCTAACCTCCTTCCCATGGGCCACCTTCCTTCCACTCCGAGCTGCTTCAGGAAAAACACATATGCTACTGAAATCGATCATCAACTACTGCAACTCTGTAGACTTCTTACAACACTGTGAATGTTCTGCAATAGGCCATTAGCCACATGTGACCAGTGTGACTAAGTTTAATCTTACCTCATTTTAATTATTTAAATTTAAATAACCACATACAGATCCTGGTTCCCGTACTGAGTGTCCAGTTCTAGACCCTTCTCTCCCTTTTCCCCAAACTCTCTTTTCCTTATGTTCTAACTACCTGGCTCAGTCATATCCTGCTCTCTTCTCAGGGTCCCTGTGTGTTTACTAGAACAGAACCTCTTCCTGGTTGATTTAGGAGCCTGTGCCATGTGGCACCCCCACCTCCGTGCAGGGTGGATTAGCTTCTGTGAGTCTGCCATGCATGGAGAGTATCCGAGTGAATGAAGAGTCATGCAAGTGCTCTGGCTGCTGGCCTGTGTTCAAGACCTCCCCGCTCAGGCATCAGATACATAAGGAGAGGCAGAGATCTTTCTCAGCCCTATGGTGGCAAATTGCAACGATGGCTCTGTGAGTACTGGCACTGAAATGGTTTTTGCCCTGAAGATTTCCTAGTGGTTCAGAGGTGATAGGACCTTCAGGTAAGGCACTGTTGAAAACAAGTTTATGAAATTTTCTAGAGCCTACTTCAAAGCAGGCCTATATATCTAAGCAGGAGACAAGACAGGGCAGAGCCAGCTTAGGCAACACTACTTCTGTAACTCCTTTCTTCTTCCATCAATAACCAACTACCTTGGGGGTGACCAGCATTCCAACTTAACCCAGTGTGCTTCACCTTGGTGCAGTCATGTCTATGCAGTCATCAGTATCTAGCTCAATGGATCTTGCTCAATACAGTGGCAGAGATTGACCTATGTTACTAACATGCATTTGATTTGCAGTGTGTTTCTTCTTCCTCCTCCTCCTCCTTCCTCCTCCTCTTCCTCTTGTTCTTTTTTAAGACTTATTTTTATTTCATGTGCATTGGTCTTTTACCTGCAAGTATGTCTGTGTGAGGTTGCCAGATCCCAGGGTTCAGTTCCCAGCACCCACATCAGACACCTCACAACCATCCAGTTATAGGGGATCCATGGCCCTCTCTGACCTCTGTAGACACCTGCACTCACCCATGTACATAGTCCCACTGGGACACAAACATATACACATAATTTAAAATGAAATAAACAGGCCAGGCGGTGGTGGCGCACGCCTTTAATCCCAGCACTTTGGAGGCAGAGACAGGAGGATTTCTGAGTTCGAGGCCAGCCTGGTCTACAAAGTGAGTTCCAAGATAGCCATGGCTACACAGAGAAACCCTGTCTCAAAAAACCAATAAATAAATAAATAAATAAAATAAACAGTTTAAAAAGACTCCCAGACATGTGGTTTTTGTTAACATATACACTCAGTTATCTTGAGTGAGTTGTGCCAAACTGATGAGTTGTGAACTAGCCAATCTTTAGCTTTAGTGGAAACAGTCATATTTGATCAGTACCACATGTTAGAATGAATGAATGAATGAAGAATGAATAACATGTATTTCACAGTTAACTTGTAAATACTAACACATAACTATATGAGTCTGGGCCTAAAATAAGAAATCTCTTAAATACCTAAAATAAACCCTTTCAACTACATTGACAAAGTTTAATGCTGAGCATATGGTCTTGAGAGGCAAAAGGAAGAGAAGTCCATCCAACAGAGCCCTAGGAAGAGGCGGGTCAGGACTAGAATGAGATGTGGAAAGGCTTTCAACAGTGCAGAGCAGGGGCCAGACCCAGACATTGACCCCCACACATATCCATGCCCACAGAAGGCAGGGCGTGTGCTTCCAGGGACGCTGTCTCCTGTTTCCTAATTGGTTACTTTCACCTTGGGAGCCTTTAGTCATAAAGCAGTTAGCTGCCAAAACATTATCAATTGAGCCATATGGATAATGTATCAGTAACATAATCTGCGATTAGTGCAGCTGTCAGTCAAGAGCTAGCCTGGGGAATACAATAGACCCAGAGCCCTGCCCCTCCCTTGCTGGTCCATCTTCCTTTCCAGGCCTATCCTGAGGATTCAGCTTCCGCTGGACTCAGGAGTATGCTCTTAAAGGCCTCGCTCAAAGCTACTGTGTTTCAGGATTGGCCGCCCTCCCCAGCGTTCTGGAGTAATTTCAGCATATCAATGTAGGATTGTGAAAAGAGGTAAGGAATTGGCATTAACAGTAGAATTTCATCAATAGGGGGCAGAGTCATGGCCACTCCCCTTGCTTTGTCTCCATGTGTCACTGGTACTTTTAAAGGACACTTTTTGCTTGTGAATTTGCTGGGAGGCTCAAGTTCAAAGCCCTTACATAATATATCTTTTCTCACCTCATTCTGGCTATACCAGCCTTTCTCAGCCCCTCCTGCAAAGCTTCTTGTCCCCAGGCTTCAGGAAGCAAGCCCCCCCCCCTCAGCCTGTGTGCGCCTCTTCATGAGCTCCCTTCTGCAGCTAGTTCCTTCATCTCCCTCCGTATCTCCTGGAAAACTCATCTCCCATTCACCACATACAGAATGCTGAGTCTGAGGATATCATCAGAGTTGGTGCTATTCAAAAGAAAATGCCTTGCAGATGTCACCATAGGAAAACTTGAAGAGTCCAGATGTGTGTATCCTGCATATTAAATTATTCTAAGAGCCAAGACTGGTTCTTAAGACACTCTAAGGAAAATGGGTAGAAAAAGGAGAGCTCAGACCGAAAAGTACCTGTGTTCAATGAGAGTAGCAGCCTCCTCCACCCTGTAACATGCGCCTTTGAGGCCATCGCCATAGGCCTGAGCTGCAGCTTGCCTTTGAACCCATGGCATCAGAGATATGAAAAGTAAATGCTCTGGACTAGAAACATGTTCTGCTTCATTTGATCCTAGGATGGTGTCCTATCCTGCAAAGAGATATTTAAAGCCGTTGGGAGAATGTCTTGGGCAATTGCTGACTTTAAAGTAGAGTGATTAGGAAACTCATATTGGAGTCATATAAACATTGGTTCAAGTCCTAAATGTTGGGCCTTGGGAAAGCTATTTTAATCTCTTAAATATTGAATAATCTTAGTATTTATTTTCCTGAGACTGGAGAGATAGCTCAGCAGGTTAAAAAAAAAAACCTCTTTCCACCAAGCCTGATGACCTGAGTTTGATCTCCTGGACTCACATAGTGAGTTCACTATAAGTTGTCCTCTGACTTCCATATGTATGCCGGTCATGTGTGGGCCACCTACCCTAATAAATAAATGTAATTTAAAAAACACATTAGTGAAAGTATTTCTTTTCCTGGGCTAGGTTGTATGTAGATCAGTGGCTGAGGTCTTGGCTCGCTGTGCTGCGCCATGCCTTGTCTCACACCACAAGGCCCCAAGTTTGAACACAAACATTGAAAGAAAAAAAGGTCTCCTTGAAATGGGGTGATAATAATACCCCCTTGTAGGGTGGTTATGAGATTAAAGTACCCAGTGTGTACTCTGAATTATAGCAAACACCCAACATGGGGAAGTTATAGCTATTGCTGACATCACTACTGTTACATAATTCCCTGAGAGCTAGTTTTTTGCAATGTGTTTTGCAGTTCTGGGAGATCAGACCCAGGGTATTGAATGTACTAGACAAGTGCTACAGCACCAGCCCACTAATGGATTCTCTAACTTAAGACATGTAAAGATGTCAAAGATATTTTGGAGATGTTTGAGCTCACTCTGAACTGAAATTAATAGGCAACTTAGAAGGCAAAGGAAGACTGGTGGCCTAGACAGAAAGCACATTGTCTGATGATGTCAGCCTCTGTTTCTTTTTGCTATGCCGAGCTGAGGTAACTGGGTGAACAGCTGCACTGCTGGTGCTAGAAAGCTTGTGTTTGGTGGAATCACACTACCATGCTATCAAGCAGAATATTGACATCTTAGCTTCAATGTCTGGCATGGTGTCTTTGGACATCACTCAAAACCTTGGACAGGGAACATTCTAAGGAGATTGGCCTTCACTTATGGATAGGAAGAAGAGGCTACAGAAGAGACACTCTGTCCAGACTGAGTCAGCTCCACAGTCTGCCACATCCTCTGCCTTGTTAATAGAGTAATCTCCCAGGTTGGATGAGACATGACAAGGGCATCCAGAGTCAACCTAGGAGAAAATATAAGAGAGGTGGTTTGAGTTTGTTCTAAAAAAAAATGATTCTTTACTTGAGAAGCAACAAAGCATTCCCTGTGGTTCAAATAAGAAGCATCTTGGATATTTAGAGTGAGAGTGATCTCTCAGCCTTTGCCACACAGCAGTATCCTCAGATGGGGGCAGCAGGGACCATTTCTATGAATACTGAAGCAATACGGATAGGGCCTCTCTGAGCCAAAGAACTACAAGGCTAAAGGGGTGTAGCCATTCAGATCCCTGCCTTCTCTTCCAAATGGCGCCACAGGAAGCAGAAATTCACGCTAAATAGCCCCAAACTCATATCCAAGGCCCTCATGCATGCACCTCTTCCCAGAGGCAAGACCCTTACCAGAGCCCAACAGGTAGCCAAATGGAGTGCATACTAGACACAGAGGGTAGAATCAGAGGATGAACTAGGGTTGGGGATGAGGGTGCTCGCTACATACCACCAACTCAATGCAGAACTTAAAGAGGTCTTTACATGCTTGAACAGTTTGCTCATTTGACTTGTAACAAGATATAGACCTCATACACGAGCCTCCAATTGTCCTCTAGCTCAGAGCTGACAAATGTTAACCTCTGTAGACAACCACTAAGTATTATAGTTTCAGTAAAGATGCAATGATGAAGACATTCTCAAGAAGAATGAATAGAGATTAAACTGGTCACCAGAGTTCCTGAAGGGGAGTCACTATAGTCAATAAAGCAGAGCCTCCCCTCTCTCAGCTGAACGTGCATAACCCAAGGACATGTGTGTCTCACAGTGAGATCCACCAGGCTGCCTCTGAGATTTTTGGACAGCCAGCCTCGGCAATGAGATCTCACTAGACCAATGGCTCAAACAGCTGCCAGCTCCCAGGGAGGCTGAGAAGGATGTTCTAAGCTTTCCATAGATTCAATCCACCAGACCTGACCCTTGCTAGGACTTCAACTCCAACTGCACATGTTTATAAGGTATTAAAGGGACATCACTATGAATAACTGACTCTGTCTTATCTTTCCTGGGAACTGTTGCCTAAGTCTCCAAAAAGATAATTTTACCAAAGAAGGGGGAAAAAGGAGTTAATTCCATAAAATGAAGTAACTGCTAAGTCAACCTCTTTTAAAGCATTTTAGAGATTCTAAGGTCAAGAATTAATGGTCCGCTTACTTCAAAGGAATCAATTTATTTCTTCAGTGTTCATTTTCAGAATCAATCATTTTGCGTCACCTAGAGGACTTAAGACACTGAGCTTTGAGAGCACATTACCGTAAACGCACATCAGTCTGGGCATGACTTCCAGCTACCACCAGCTTTTTCGGCATAAATCCCTAAGATAGGTGATTTCTTGTTGCCTCACTTGGACTGTATGCAACCCCGTGGAGGTAATCTCAATAATGGGTGGCAAAGGAGAGGCGTGCAGACATTGGTTCAGCCCAGCAACCGTCAGGGGAGAACCCAGGCTGTGGGAGGTGCTGCTGGAGCTTGGGTTGGGTGTGGCACATAAGCCCTAGCAGCAATGCAAAGTAGTAGTTTTTTGGCTTTCCCTTCCCAAGCTGAGTTACTTCTGTAAGATGTAACTTACATGGTGTGCTGCTCTGAAAGGCTGGAGAACAATAATTAGACACTGATGCGTCTTTGGGCATATGTGTTTAGTTTCTGCTTTGTATAAAACATCCATTCTATTTAATCTAAAGGTTGGTGTTGGTATCCCAGTGCTGAAACTAATAGCATGGATGACCTCTGAGGAGTCCTTCCACCTCCCCAAAGCTTTAATTTGAATGGATGATCAGCGCTAAGTGTCTGGAAAATCCCAAGCTAATTGACATCACCAGGGACTCAGACAGACCAGCTGTTTGGCTTCAAAACCAACAAAGCTCCCAGAAGAACGATGGCGGTTTTTTAGCACTGGACTTTTTGGCAGCTGCAGACCCAGTGCATAATATCTGCAGTTTAGTCAGGGCGACTTGGGTAGAGAGAGCCCTGGCATTCAAACCCTAAGCATCCTATTCAATCAGAAGTAGTTGGGGATTAAACAGACGTCCAAATTACACACTTGTCCCAAATTGGATTTCAGCTGAGCATCATTGCTGGGGTGGAGGAGACACAGCTGCAGTCCCAGGCTACCTGCTCTGTTCAACCTTTATGTGCAGATTGGATCAAGGGGAAACAATCCCCGAAGCCCACAGGTTTTACCTTGCCTTCACCTGGGTCTAATGGGAGATGACCAAGGGCTACTGCTGCTGCTTGTGGGAGGCAGGGAGGGTGCAGCTCTCCAATCCCAACTCCCCACTCACCTTAAGCATTTCTTCTTCTTTAATCATTGCTAGTACGGTTTAATACCTCAGTAGTTTCCAATATGAACTGAGTCAGAATTAACACATCTAAGGCAGCATTTAGAGAAGAAACTCTAATTCTTACCAGTGCAGTGTCCTACTCAGTGATCTAATTTAATTGGCCCAAGGGTCGCCTGGCCATTCATTTCAATTGCTCCCAGGGGTCCTGTAATGGACAGCAAGGCTACTTCAGAGAGATGGCTACATGGCATATTTGACACACAGCCAGCCTTCAAGGCTAGCATTAAATCTCAATATTACTAGAGCTTTACCTGATTAATCTGGACCAGTTCTACAAAATGACATTGAAATGACCTAAAAACGTGGGCATGGAAATGTAGGAGGCTGCGAAGAAGCTATGGAAGGATGGGCTCAAAATCCTCCAGCAGTGCTTCCTGCAATGGCCAGGAACTCCACACCAGACAAAGAAGCAGAGTATGGACAAAAAGAGACATAAAGATGTGGGTCCCCTTTTCCTGGAACCAAGATTAAGGATTGTCAGGTCCTAAAGAAACCCAGAACAAATGGCCCCATCCATGGTGTCTATTAGCATACCAAAAGTGCATGCTGGGTCTTGAGGCTTACCCAGTGCCTCGGGCTTCTCTCCACACTTCTCATTCAGCCTGCTTCCCTAAACCTCTCCTGTAGAGGGGCTTCCCTTCCCTTCCCCCAGCTGCTGATTCCTATTAAAACCTGCTGCAAGTTCTCTTCCTTCTTCACTGTCTGTCTGTCCCTGTTTCTCTCTGTCTGTCTCCCTCCCTCCCCCACCTCTCTCTGCTCCTCTTGGCCCTCTCTCTTCTCCTCTTCCTCCCTCACAGCTCCCTCCTCAGTGCCCGGTTCAATCCACTGGTCATGTCTAGTTTAATTTCCATCTCTTCTCTGGATTCTTCCAGATGCCCTGGGCTGCCCTCTCCTTCATATCCACAATAAAAGCCTTCCCCTCAATGATACCTTAGGGTAGTCATGCTCTCATTTTCATTCCTCTGGTGCCAAACCCTGGGAGGAACATGTATGAGCTTCTTTGCGAGGCCCTGAGTATCCTCCTGTTCCGGAAAGACCCCAATTCAGGGCTCCAGCAGTAGCTAAGAGCGTGGGCAGTAAGGCACACAGCCTTATGAGCAGAGCTGGGAAAGACCAACATCTCTCAAGATGATCCCTTTACTATATCCTTCTAAGTCGGGGTTTGCCATGGTTCCTATCCTTCTGTGACTCCTGCTCTTCCCTATGAAGACTTCATCCTCAGACTCTCATACTTACGCTGTGTTTAGTACATTTATTCTGTGTTCATGTGTGCATGTGTGTGGCTGCGCCCATGCACAAACATGACATGAGGGGTCACTTTGGGGAGTTGTGAATTCCAGGGATTGAACCCAGGTCATCAGACTTGGCAGCAGGCACCTTTAAGCGCTGAGCCACCTCACTGGCCCCATCGTTAGAGCTTGTATCCATCTTTTTCCTTCTCCTAGAGTGATCCCAGTCAGAAGATATCTAACGAACTCCTTCATTTTAATGCAAGTTGGAAATATTAGGCCATTCTTCTTCTCCTGTCAAAGAATTCCTGACCAGAATTAGAAGTTTAGAATTTTCCAAGAGCTAAACTTAAGGGAGTCTCTTCACAAAGCAATGGTTTTAACATTATGGAAGGTTATTTCTTCGTGAATGGAGATTAATGAATCACCACAGTTTTATAATAAGAAAGTAGATAGAAGATTTTGTAATTCATAGTCAACTTTCTTCTATTAGAATGTTGGAGCAGAGTTGGAAAAGATGGCTCAGTAGTTAAAACCCCTTGCTGCTCTTGCAGAAGACATGAATTCAGTTCCAAGCACCCAAGTCAGGCAGTTTATAACTACTTGTAACTTCAGCTCCAGGGGATCTGATGTCCTCTTCTGACCTCCTGGAGTATTCATGTGTACACACCCACACACAGATGCACATACTTACACATAATGAAAAATATAAATAGATTAAAAAATGTCAAAGCAGTAGTTAATTACAAGGTGGGCCACAGTAGCTCTTGAGAGAAAAAGTACATTTGTTTTTGCTGGTTGTAGTTTAATTTTGTTTCTTTTGTTTTTATACAGGGGCTTATTATGTAACTCAGGCAGGCTTTGAACTCATTGCCCTTCCTGGCTTAACTCCACAAGTGAGTAAAAAGAGAGATACTGGAGTATGGTAATGGTTATTTCGAGACATATTGCCTGTGTAGAGGAATCTAATCCAGAAAAATGGCTGCTCTGGTCCCATCTAAATACCTTCTAAGTCTGTGTGGTCCATCCAGAAAGCAGACACACCCTCAGTACACACCTTTAATCCCTCTGGCTGGATTCCTTTAGTACACACTTTTAATCCCAAATAATGTGGTCTAATTGAGGGCAGACAAAGTGATGAATCAGAGAAAGATTTGACAGAACGAGTCAGAGATAGGATACACCCATCTCTCAAAGAAAGCTATTTAAGAGCAGCTCGGGGAGAGAGCCAGTTCAGTCCATTCAGTTGAATGGAGTTGAGTTGAGTCAGCTGGGAGTCAGTGCAGTGGGTGCAGTGCAGTGGAATTGAGTTTGTTCCTGAGTTCATGCAGTTCAGTGCAGGTCAGCAGAGGCAGCTGAAGTCAGAGAATAAGAAAGAGCCAGAAGATTAAAACAAATTTCCAGAGTTAGTTTAAGGCCAAGCAAACAATTCAGTGAAGAGCTGGGAGAGCCAGATTGAATCAGTCAGCTTGGAGAGGAGTTTGAGTCAGAACAGCTGAAATAAACCACCCACTGAGAGTTCAGAAAGAACTAGAAAGAGTGGCCTTATTAACCATTAAGCCTCCCAAATGATAATTACAACTGGTGAATAAAAGCCAGGCATGAGCCTGGCTTGACCTGACACCATTAAAATACTCAAGTTCCTTTGGTGGAGGGAACCTGGAACTTTCATGCAGGACTGTGGGAAAGAAAGGAACTTAAAGAGTTGTTTATTTTTATCTTATGTGTATGACGTTCATATATATATATATATATATATATATATATATATATATATATCACATGCATGCCTGGGGATACCAGAAGAAGACATTAGATCTCCTGAAACTGGAGTTATACAAGGTTGTGAGTCACTGTGTAGGTATTGGGAACCCAAAAGAGGTCCTCTGCAAGAATAGCAAATATTCTTAATAGGTGATCCATTTCTCTATGATTAGTCCCTTTTAAGATGAATTGAATATGAGACATTTAAATGTATGAAAAGAAAAAAAATAATAAAATGGGGCAAAAGTAGAAGACAGCAGTGGATACTGACCCCATCTGAATGTACCTTTGGGTTACAGTTCTGTCTACAACTGGGCATCTAGCCATCCCTTCCTTGTTAACTGTCACTTTTAGTCACTTCTGTCTGTACAGTGATTTCTGTTCGGTTGTGGCTGGAGTCCTAATACATTTTGTCTAGTGGCCTTCAATCAAGGAAACAGTGAAAGATAAGCCCTGGTCCCATTGTTCTTCTCTGTTTTTCTATCAACTCTGCTAACTTTGGACTTCTGGATAACAAATGGTCATGGTTGTACTATCGAGCATTCTGAAGAGCACCTTGTGCTCACCCCTGAGGTTTGACAACAAGTGCTGTCCCATTTGTGAACTCATCCGTTTGCCTTCCAGCCATTTGCAAAGGGCTGCTCCTTGGAGGACTCTCATGGCTGCGAAGCTGCCGTCTCACTGAGCTGCAGTCACTCACTGGCCTGCAGAGAACAAGGAGACTGCCATTTGGAAACAGGGTACAAAGGGCCATCAAAGCTCAAGACTTGTTTAGAATTTATTGATAGGTTGATAAATGCCCTTCAGCTTCTTTTAGTATGATTGTTGTCTATATATTGATTTTAAAACAACAGTTTTCAATATTGTGGTTTATCTGTCACAGAGATTTGAGTTGTTGGAGGTGACCTCAAAATTGATGTAATTAACTGGTTCTAGTTCGCTCTGTTTAATTGATGTTGAAATGCAGACAATGTGAAATCATGTGGGGGAAATTGTTGGTTCACTGGACGTTGTTTCTGGCTTTGAAGCCCTTGGTCCCTCAGACAATGATGCTCTGATGTTAGCTCTACTCTATTAGCTCGCCTATGATTACTCTGCCATTATGTCTAATCAACAGCTGTGCGGAAACACATCTAAATCATATTTTTTTCCTTCCTAGAAATTAGCAGATGAAGGATAATTACTACCAAATAGCTTGAGTTATGATAAGCTGCTTCCTGCCTTACACTGGCATGAGTGAAAACCTAAAACCTAAAACTTTTATTTCTCTCTCTTTTATGTTTCTATAAAGTATGAACTTATGGCTTTTTCTTCCTCTGAAAACTGAGAATAAGTTGCTCATTTCTCTACCCAAATATATATGAAACCTAAAGCAACAACATTTACTTTGGCTGGTGAGTTGGCTTAGCAGATAAAGCACTTGCCACCAACCCTGATGACCTGAGTTTGATCTCTGGGACCCACATGGTGGCAGAAGACAACTAATTCCCACAACCTCTTACCTCCACCTACAAATGCTGTTGTACAGGTGGTATGCAGAGAGAGAGAGAGAGAGAGAGAGAGAGAGAGAGAGAGAGAAAGAGAGAAGAGGAGACAGATGAAAAAACAGACAGTCAGATAGATAGATTCTGTTTAAAAGAAATTACATGAACTTATGTGTGTTATATTCCCAACAGTTATTCAAATTATTTTTGTTTTAGATTGGCACCATACTTGGAGACCATAAAACACTAAGTTCTAACAACTGGTACTAACCTCACAGTTGCTCCATAACCATGTTACACCCTTGTGATTTCATATGAAAACTGGAGTTTATACCTGATGCTCACCGTACTTCATATCAGTGGTACAAGGCAGATAATTGACAAGTTAGGCCAATAGGATATCAGAAAGGCAAGGCCCCCTCTTTAAAAATGTTTTTAAAGTTTTTATTTTCATCTAACGTGTCTGGGTGTCCTGCCTTCATGCATGTCTGTGTGCTATGTACATACATTGCTTGAAAAGGCCAAAGGAGCACTGTGTTCCTGGAACTGGAGCTACAGATGGTCATTAGCCATCTGTATGGGTACTGAGAAGCAAACCCAGGTCCACTGAAAGAGTAGCCAACGGTCTTAACTGCTGAGGCCCTTCTTCATCCCTAAAGTCCGCTGCATATCATAACCTCACTCAAATGTACGGTTGTAGCAAGTGTCAGAGGCCAGTGCCATGGGGTTCTGGGGCATCATGGGAATGGTCCTAACTGTGAGGAGGGATGACCAGAAATGGCAGCTCTTCTTAGAGATCAGAAGGTACTTGGGAGTCTGGCAGCCTTGCTTCTAAGTCTCAGCTCTGCCACCACTTCGGCTGAACACTCTAAAATGTTCCTTGTCATCTGTGAGACCCTGATGCTTCCAGCATCTATAACATTGAGAGACATGGGTTCGACTGGACATTGTTCTAATGTTTTTGAGTTATAGTCTTCTTGGATTTTCTGAAAGCTAGGGCTCCTCCCCCTTAAAATATGTATGTACAGATTGCTATCCAGTGATGGTGAATCTGTTATCAACTTGATTGGATCTGAAGTCAACTAAGAAACAGACCTGTGAGTGGGTCTGTGAGGGCATTCTGGAAGGACTAACTGAGAGAGAAAAACCGTCTCTTGGAGCAGGCACCATCTCCTGTGGTGATATAAAGATATCTGAGAAGAAGAGAGGTGCTGTTTTTGCCTGCCTGCTTTCCTTCCTTGATGGTGAGTCTATCTACCTTGTTGCTGCTACTGCTGCTGCTATCCTTTGCTAACACCAGAATTTAGCTTCTCCAGTCTTACATTGTAACAAAGACTGGCAGATCTCCAGGAATTATCCAAGACTTCAACATGAGATTGGGCCTACTAAAACATCCATTTTAATGGACTGAGTTCTCAGCTTTTCCAACATACAGATAGCCATTGGTGAACTACCAAGCCCACATCAATAGACCAATCTAGTGTCTCCCCTTTATTCTTTTTCTAGAGAACCCACAGTCCACAGCCCTGATGAAATTATCCCTATAAGCCATTATAGCTCCTTGCTTTCTGTGAAATACCATGGAAAGGCGAGGTCCATGATTTAGATTCTAGAGAAGGAATCAGAACTATTGGATCCTTCATGGCCCTGTGAGTGCACAAGCCATGTATTTTAAAGAGCATCTTTGATCAAATCTCTCCAATTAAGTAATCCTGATTTGTAAATAGTAGAACTTAGTCTATGTTGATATTTGACAGTGAAGAAAACTTTGTACCATTGAAAGGCAGAACATGTAAACACAGAGAAGCAAAACAAAGGCTTACATAGCTGCTTAGTTGATGATAAAGCTCCCTCTGATGCCTAGTGCCCATTGTCAAAAAAAAAAAAAAAAACTCTAGAGCCATCTGGAGATGAACATGTGTGGGTTTATTTTGGTTAAATTAATTGACCCATCTTTAACTGTAGTAAGAACTACTCCCTGGGAAGCAGATTCTGGATTTCCTTTCCATGATACCTTGAACTGTGAGCTAAAATAAATCCTTTCTCTCTTCAGTTGCTTTTGTCAGAGTATGTTATTACAGCAGCAACAACAACAAAAAATGAACTATGATACCCACACTCTCCAACCTTACATATTAGAATAGTTGCATGACAGACGTGCTAAAGACACTGTTAAATTCTGCCCTGGGGGTTTCTTACCAGGAGCTTCTAGTTCTAGGGGTCAAACTTTGAGACTTGCTTGTTGGAAACTAATGTTGGTGTTCGAAGCTACTATTCAAGGCACCATCTTCTCACTCATGTGCTCTCCTGACACCTAAACTGAGCACCTCTGAAGCTTCCTCTGTTGCCTAGCAGTCACCCAAGCTGCCTCACACTTTTTCACATACATGTGTCTCCTCCCATTGACACTGCCATTACTCGAGGCAAGGCAAGGGTAACATTGGACCCAGTTTCTCCTTAAGTGACCTTACAGAGCCTAGCATAGTGTCTGCAAAGTTCATTGGCTTGATTTAAAATGGAAATAAATAGACTGCATTAAATAACTTTAAAACCCTCTTCAGGCCCTAAGTTTTTGTTTATTTTGATTTGATTTGACTTGAGACAGAGTCTCTTATAGTTCAGGCTTGTCTTAGTTAGGGTCTCTATTGCTATGATGAAACACCACGACCCAACAAAAGCAACTTGGGGAGGAAAATGTTTATTCAGCTTGCACTTCCACATTGCTGTTCATCATCCAAGGAAGCCAGGACAGGAGCTCAAGCCGGGCAGGATCCTGGAGGCAGGAGTTAATACAGAGGCGGTGGAGGAGTGCTGCTTACTGTTTTGCTCCACATGGCTTACTTAGTCTGATTTCTTATAGAACCCAGGAATGCATGCTCAGGTGTGGCTGGGCCCTTCCCCATCAATTACTAATTAGGAAAATGTTCTATAGGCTTTCTTACAATTTCATGGAGGCATTTTCTCAGCTGAGCTTTCCTCCTCTCAGGTCAAGTTGACATAAACCTAGCTAGTATAAGACTGAATTCAAATATATCATGTAGTCTAGAAAGACCTTGAACTTCCTATCCTCCTGGCTCCTGAGTTCTGGGATTATAGGCACATGCCACTATGTCTATATGATGCTAGAGACTGAATCCAGGGTTTTATGGGTACTAGGAAACCACTCTAAAGGGAACCACATCCACAGCCCCTTATGATTTTATTAATTAAGGCTACAGCTTTGACCTTGCCTTTGCTGTCTTCTCCATGGAAGACACTGGCTAGCAGTTCTCTAGCCCTGTGTAGTAGTCTGCTTCCCAGCCTCTTTTGCAATAAGGTTTAGTCCCATGATTTCAAGTCGATACAGCACACACACACACACACACACACACACACACACACACACACACACACCTGACTCAACATACAACTAGCCCTCCTGAAAGCTCATTCAGTCTCCACAGGCTTTTAGCAAATTGTTAGAGAGACTGAAGATGGAGGATGTGAGAGATGAAAGGAACCTGGGATTCTAACTCACTGCTTGGTGGACCTGCTTTGAACTTCTTGAAACTGAGAACAGCACTGCTGAGCAAATCCCCTGAGATTATGAAGTTGTCTGCTCTCAAGGCTTGTATGTTCTCTATTAATGACCTCATCACAGCCCAGAGCTTCGTCACCTGTGCCCAGACTCTGGGATGGCATCTATGATAGCCTCTCCTCAACTTCCCTCTCTCCTCATTGGGAAGCACCATCCAGTAAGAGTGTCACACTGGCTTCTTCTATGGTCATATTAAGTAACTCATAAAAGCCTGTGAACAATGGCTCTTGTATTCCACAAAGGCCCTGGCTAGGGTGAGATACTCACAGTCTGAAGACACCACCATACTGAACACACTATTCACCAGGTGCCTAATGCATATACTGTACCACTCCTGGACCATGGGTCAGGGCCTCTCAAGTCCTAAGCTTACCGCTCCATTAACTCCATTTGTCTCCTGGCCATTATAATTTTCATATCTCCTGGGGATATTCTAGCTGAGGTCACATGGTCACCCACGTTTTTCTCTGCAGCCTCTCTAAAATTGGCCCCAGGAAGCACACACAGGAAATTTTACAAGCTGTGTGATGTCCAACCTTTTTGTTTTTAAGCCAGCAGACCCTCCATTTGCTTTGGGAGAATGCTTCTACCTACTAACCTACATATTCCAGGTCTCTTACAAACTGGTAGTGGGAACATCCTTACCTCCTTGGTGTAGTATATAGCCTTACTTGGGTATGGCTTTCTTAAAGTAGTGGCAGACATAGTATTAAACACTGATATATACTTTTTAAGATTTGCTCTTCTCCTTCCTGTTTGGAAGTTGTTTGTGATGGGCAGAAGCAAAATGCACCCCGATATGTATACAAAAGGCCCCAGAAGGCACTTATACTTGCAGAACATGTGCTTACTGTCCATAAAATTCCTCCTTCAGATTCTTCCAGCTGACTGCAGAGCTGATCAAAGTTCTCCTGCTACATGTGAAGGTTCCCATGCAAGCCTAAACTGGCTCTCATTATGCCCACTGCAGTCGTAACATTTGGAAGTGCTGTGCTTGGGGTCAGCTTCTAGAGCAGTGATCACTGGAGACAAGACAAGCTGAGTTACCTAAACAGATGGCCACAAGGCACACTTGATGGCCTCTGGGATTCTCAGACTTAGCTGAGGTGAGAGAACTCACTTTGATTCCTGAAGTTTTATGGTAAATCACCTTAAAATAATAATAGCTTCATATTCTGTCCCTTGGTTCCCTGGGCCAGGAACTGGAATGCAGCACTGTGACAGTGGTGCAGTATGGCTGCTCCCCAGTGACCTCAGGGGCTGTGAGGGCAGGGTTCTTGGCAGGCTAGTTCATTCACATGATCCCGGATATTGACTAAAGACCTAACTGAGCAGGGCTGTCAACTGCCATTGACATGGGACCTCTCTCTATGTCCAATCTAGAGAGAGAAGAAAGAAGAGAGAGAAAGTGAGGGCAGGGGAGGAAAGAGAGAATGAGGGAGTGGGAGAAGGGGAGGGGGAGAGAAAAGAAGAGAGAGGGAAAGTCATATTTATTTTATAACTTAGCCTTGAAAGTCATCCCGACTCATTTTTGCTGGTTTTCTTGTTTTGCTTTGTTTTTGTTTTTGTTTTTGTTTTTTTTTGTTCAAAGGGAAAAGTCATGAATTCCAGATGAGGTGAGGTTGTAAGAGGATACATAGAATGGATCTTGCAGCACTTACCTACCCATAATCCCAGCATTGGGAGGCTGGGAGGGAATATTGTAAGTTCAAGGCCAGCCTAAGTTACCAAGTAAGAGCCTGTCTCAAAACAAAACAACAACTACATAAAATGGGGCATAGCAAAGAGTCATAATTCTTTCCATAGGAGAAGACCCTAGCAGAATCAAGAGGCAAGGAGATATTATCTGCGGTAGCAGCTCTGGGAAAAGGAGAATTACCTACTCAATGTTATGGTATATGAACTCTAACATCTGATAGCTATTCTATCTCCCTTACTTCCTTTTAATTTCAGTATCTTATTCTGTAGCCCACGGTAACCTGCAGCTCAGCTCACTATCTAGCCCAGACTAGCTGGAACCCACTGCTATCTTCCTGCTTGGTTTCCCAAAGTGTTGGAACTACACGTGCCCCATCCAACCCACCTATTGTACCGGATGGATCATGCGATCTGTTGTACTTTATAACCATCCACAGCTCTGTCCTTTAGCTGAGTCTTCCTCCACCCTCAGTTACAATGTGCTTTCATCCCAGTGCTGGGGCCGCCTTCTCCCCAGGGTCCCTTCTTTCCCCAGACTCTCAGAGTCTAAGATATCAGTTTTACAATATCTGAAGCTTTTGTTATTTCCAATTAATGGTAGTGAATAGCAAATGTTGTTGAGGGCGTCATGGGAATATCCTATTCTCTGGTGTTCTTTTATGCCTCTAATATGTAAGTGTAAACTTCAAATTCCATCTAAAAATACATATTGGCTTACTGTAACTACAGACCTAAGATGCAGTAAACATACTCTGAAGAGCTTGCCAAATCTTTGCTTTTAAGAGCCTATTAAGCAGCTTAAATATTTTATTTTGGATTATGTAGATAAAGTTTATAAACATGGTTGTTAAAAAAAAAATGCTGTGGATAAGAAAGGCTTTCTGCTTCTTTCTTTACATCCGAGCAAAGGACGTGAAGCACAGCTTGTCTACATCTCTACCCTGCTGGGTCTGGACTGGGCCCAGGGGCTTAGCCCGTAACACCACCTCAGCAAGAACTCACTTGCACTTGCTCACTTGGTGAACACCATCTCAGTGAGCACCATTCTCAGAGTGACTGGGAACCATGACATGGGCGTGTCCTAAGTGGCAACACTTGGGTTTGAATTTGAAACTACCACTCAGACACCCTCACCCCCAAAATACACACACAGTTCTCTCCTGGTACAGCAGTAGAACTGGTGTAGAGTATTGTTGGGCCACCAGGGTCAGCCCAGACAGGCTGCTGACCCAAGCCAGGGCCCCTGTGGCTTTCCTACTGTAACTAAGAACAACAGAGTTGGACTCATAGCTCTCCCTGCTTCTGTAACCCTGAACAGATGACTCTCCTTGAATGTCATTTTCTTCTAAATTCTCTATAATAATGTATTTACTGAACACTTACTATGCCCCAAGCTCTTTGGATTATGATTTAATCCTTATAAAACCCTTATAAATTAGGTTTTATTATTACTTTCATTTTAGAGAGGGCAGAAGTGAGACTTAGAGCAACTAGGTGACCCACCCAAGATTTCAGAGTTAGTGTCAGAACTGAATTTAAAATCAGGTCTGTCTGAGTATACGATTTTGTCAAGTCTGAGAGAATATACATCACATAAACAGGAATCCAGAATTCTGGTGCTGCACTGCTACCCTGTGGGACTAAAGCTAGACGCTAAGATGCCCATCCTTCATGGCTCGCTTAGTGGTATCTCTTTAGTTCTGCTTTAATAAAATGGAAATCAAGGTGAAATGTCTCTCTCTGAACAGCTTGATTATAAATTAGACTTGACGATCTTAATAAAATTGTGTCTGGTGTTTGAGGATTATATATACAGAAATTGCTGGAAAGTAATTCCTTTTATTTCCCAAGCATGTCAGTCAAAAGAATTCTCAGTTGATCCCTCTAACTCCATCCTTAGCCTCCTATCTAACCTAACTCTGTCTAACACTAACCCACAGCTGCCTAATATCAACAGTTGTAGTCCCAAATGAATGACGAGGCCTTCAAATGTCTTCCTAGACTAGTAGATTTCAGGCAAAAAACAGCAAAAATACCTCATTAAAAGTGTGCATTTACCTTTAAATAATTGACTTTTAGTATTATAATCCTTTTTTTTTTTAAATTAAAGTGTCCTTAGGATGGCTCGTCATGGGAACACTCCTAACTGATGCAATTGCTTGTATTACTTTTCTCAATGCTGAATGCCAATCCCCAACAATAAGCAACGTACAAAGGAGAGGGCCCATCACAGTGGGGAGAGCTTGGTGGCAGAGTGGCTCGCAGAGTATGTCACTGTCTGTTCACATATCCCTGGACCAGGAAATTGAGTCCTGGCAGGAAATAGGGCCAGAGTTCAAGCTCAAAGTCTGTTGAGAGAATCTCCCTTCTTTCAGTGAGACTTCAACCCCTAAAGGTCTCACAACCTTCCAGAATAGTCCTACTTACTGGGGATCACGTGTTCAAAACCATGATGGCGCTAAGGGAGACATTTCGTGTGCAAACCCTAACAACAGCCATTTTATTCTTATGGTTAAGCACCAACCCACAGAAGCAAAACTGCAACAGTATTACTGTATGAGTGAGAACCCTACACACTCAGTATAATTGGAATGTCAGGAAAGAAAAAAATTACAGAGGAAGTTGGGGAGCTTTTTGGCCCTTGGGGCGGTTCTTCCTTGCATTGTTTCTTTATAGAGAATCACAATATTCCTTAACAAAGCAAAGGTTCTAGGAAATGATGAGGTAATTAAGCTCACTGGGCATTTCCCAACCTGACTTGACCACAAACCATTTTTTTTTCCTAAACAAGAATAGCATACTACAGGATTCATGCCCCATGAAAGTTTGGTAAAGGCTATTACAATCGACTCTGAAATAAAATGAACAACATGTGACCTTGAGCACGCCAGAACATGCACAGCTGAGAAAAAATAATAAAGAACGTGATTATTTTTGGCATTGAGATTATAGTCTAAAAGCATTTTGGTGCTAAAAAAAATTCATAATGTATTCTGAAAAGTCTACAAATTTAGCCTTATTTATATCTTATCACAAAGAATTATATCATCACTTAGAACATGAATATGAATGGCAAGATATGAATAAAGAATGAACTAAATAACTAAGTGTATAGCATATTGGTATAGTGTTTGCATAATACACATAAAGCTCCAGGACCCATTACCAGCATAATTCCGGCATGGTGGTACATGATCACAGTTCCAGCATTGTGGTACATGATCACAGTCCCAGCATGATGGTACATGACTACAGTCCCAGCATGGTGGTACATGACTACAGTCCCAGGGAGGTGGAAGCAGGAAGATCAGAAGATCAAGGTCATTTTCAGTTACATAGCAAGTTTGAGACCAACCTGTGCTATGTGAGTCCCTGTTTCAATCATCAATCAATCAATCAATCAATCAATCAATCATCAACAGAGTGAGAAAAATAAGGTTCTATTAAAGTACAAGAATAAATATAAAAAAGAATGGCTAACATTAATATTACAACTTTAAATTTAGTTCCACGTTTTCTAGTGACAAAAACAGAAAGGGATTCACAACCATTTACACAATTACCATGATGATAAAGAATCAAGTGTTTATAGGCACATAAGGAAAACATAGCTTTAGGGCTTGAAATTCTAAAATCACTCATTTAAAAGGAGAATTTCATAGGAGACCCGGTACCTCCAACCATTTCTCAAACACTATAAGACATGTTGCTAATTCTTAAGAGTACTGCCAATGATAAGCCTGAGAGTCAGATATTAAATTTTACATAGTTAATGGGTTCCATTTGTCTGTAGATGATTTAGGAAGACAAGTTGCAAATCTAATTCATGAGTACCCTCAAAAAATTAGCTTTGTAGTTCACCATTTTAAGACTAAAACTAACAGCCAAGTAAGGAGGAGGTACATACTCTTTGTGGTTAAATAACACTAACGGATTGCTCTCTGTGCCCGGGAGTGCTCTGAGCACTTTGTGTCTGTCTACTTAATCCTCAAATCTCTATGAGGTACCTAGTGTTGTGCTCTTTGTAACACAGATTATGAATCACAAACCCAGAGATAAGATACCCAAAGTCCCATAGCTGGTACACTGTCTCTTGAAGCTAGCTAGTATTTTCAGCCAACTTTCTTCCACTTTGTTGACAGCGGGGAAAGGAAATAACATTCTGGTCAGTCCTCAGAATCAAAGGATAATTCCCAGCTTTGCATTCTAGACTTGGAGATCATGGTTCAAAGGCACTGCAGCAATCAGAATCTGTGATGGCTAGTGTTGACTGTCAGCTGGACAGCATCTAAAATAACCTAGGAGACAAGCCTCTGGGCATGTCTTTGAGGGATTGTCTAGATTAGGTGTGTTGATATGAGAAAAACACCTTATCTATGGGAGACACCATTCCCTGAGCTTGGGTTCCAGACTAAATAAAACAGAGAAAGTGAGCTGAGAAGGCATTATTTGCTGCATTCACTGCTCCCTGACATGATATGGCCAGCTACATCCAGCTCCTGTTGCCATGACTCCCCACCATGATAGACCTCCCCCTCCAACTGTGATCTGAAATAGACCCTTCTCCCTTAAATTGCCTTTGTCAGTTAATTGATCACAGTGACAAGATGAGTAATTAATATAGGGTCCAAACAAGAGAACACACCTCTGAGTTTTTAAAACAAAAGGAATTTAAAACAAGAAATTAGTTACAAGAAGATCTGTCAGGGAAAGAGTAGGCAGCCTGGAGACTGCCACTGATCAAAACAAACCTTAGGGTAGGGTGCCCTGCAGAATCATGAACGTCAGCTAGCCTAGAGAGCTGTTAAAATGCCACTTTGCCTGCCCAACTTGTCCACTGTCTCACTGGCAGAATGCAGCCAAAATTCTACCCACACGGAAGCATACCCTCCGAGGTTGAGTCACCCTCCGATTCAGGACTGAGCTTTAAAAGGTTAAGAAAGAAATACAAAAACAAAGCCTTTGAGACTGGGTCAGGTGCTGACAGTATAAATGTAAAATTTCCTTCTTCTTGTAGCTGGAGCATCTGAGCTTCAGGAGGCAAATCATGGGCTAATTCAATGCTTGCTCTCCAAATCCCAGGACCCCATAGCAAGAAAGAAATCCACTTTGGGCTTGAAAGAAGAAAGCACAGTAAAACACTGCATTTTACAGATTTCAAAACCATAGAATTGTTGGTACTCAGGAAGAAATACATACTGAAAATACTATTTCCTAAATATAGGCAAATTCCACACAAAAAAAATTTCTGTGGCACAATGAACAACTTGGAAGTGGTCCCAGGATGGTGTAGCCATGACAGTCTAACTCTTCCAATCCATTTATGGATGTGTGGCCTTTGTTTCTGCCCAGGTGGACCTAGCCATACATGGGTCATGTCTGACGGAGAGACAGGCACTGTGGGTCTATGACCTGTATCCAGGAAGACTGTTCTAACACGAAGGTCTAAGGTGGTGCCTAAAAGCTATCATCTGAAAACTTTGCCTGGTGAATTTCTAATAGCACTCATTTCAAATGTTAGTGGCCAAGAATTGCCGAAGAATGATACCCCAGACTCAAATAGCATGTAAAAATAAAGGGCGTTTATTAGCTGAATTTGTTGTACATAGGGGTCTCCCCATTTGGGAATGGAGACCTCTGGTGGACTCCCAGGCCTGGCTTTATCGTCAGTTAGGGGAATTCCAAAGAGGGATATGTGCTCTTTAACCTTGATTGGTTAGCTCTATCTCTAGTTGTCTGGCTGATTCTGCAGTTAGTTAAGCTCTGGAGACCTCCCAGGGGGTTGTTTACTCACTCTAGCTACCTATTCTTACTTCAGGCCAGATTGACAAGGTGTCCTCTGATTGGCTGCCTGCATCTGTGATTGACTGACCCTGAGTTCCAGGATCCAGGTTCTCATTTCTGGGAAACAGAAACTTAGGCCTAGTCTCCCAAAATGTTAGTTTGCAGCCTGTCATGGAGTCAGCCTGGCTCTGGTTAACTAGTCCTCTGACTAATAGAAGCTTATTTTTAAAACTTCTAAGGTTGCTGTCTTAGTTAGGGTTTTACTGCTGTGAAGAGACACCATGACCAAGGCAAGTCTTATAAGGACAACATTTAATTGGGGCTGGCTTACAGGTTCAGAGAGTCAGTCCATTATCATCAAGGCAGGAACATGGTAGCACCCAGGCAGGCAGTCATGGTGCAGGAGGAGCTACGAGTTTTTCATCTTCGTCTGAAGGCTGCTAGCAGAACATTGGCTTCCAGGCAGCTAGGAGTAGGGTCTTAAAGCCACACCTACAGTGACACACCTACTCCAACAGGGTCACACCTACTCCAACAGGGTCACACCTTTTAATAGTGCCACTCCCTGGGCCAAGCAAATACAAACCACCACAGTTTCGATGTGTACATAGCCACCCTAAACATGAGAATCACCTCACGTATGAGATGGTGCTAAAGGATCCCAGGAAGAGAGAAACATAGCTTCTAGCTGGGGAAGGTGGATCTGGGGAGCCTTACATAAGGCTTTGAAGAGATATCATCAGATCTTGTATGTCTTGTATGGTTTTGAACTGCAGGGACATGGAGAGAATTTCCGCTGACACTCACAGAGAAAGCTAGGTGACATCTCGGAACCATGGGTTAAGTAGCTGGATCAGGTAGCCACTTACTGAAGCAAAGGAGCAGAAAGGAAAGAGGTAGAAAGCGGGGAAGAAGGGTAAGATTATATTTGAGGTGCCTTTTCAAATCTGTGATTGGATAAGTCTTCCATGAGAATTTCTGGGAGAAATCTCAAATATGTGGGGTAGCTTCAACATCTTTGAAGACAGATGTTTTGTAGGATGATTAGTTTATTACATTCAGTCGGTTAGAGGGACCACAGCCCTCGCTATAGTTTACATATGAAACCTTCCTTGCAAAAAGATCTTCTCTTGAAGGTTTGGTCTCCAACCTGTGGTGTAATCTTGGGTGATGGCAGAAGCTTTGGGAGGTCAAGCCTACTGGAAGAAGTGGCAAGATCATAATGGCTGAGTTCCTCCCTCTGCTTCTCATCCACCATGGCTTAAGTCCTCTCTTCCGGGTGTTCCCACCACATCATATCCTGCTTCATTGGGGACCCAGAATCAGTGAAAGCAAGAACTGTGTGCTGAAACCTTGGGTCCATGGGACACTAAATCCTCTTACTCTTAAGTGACAGGTGTTTTGTCCCAGCAATGAGGACAGAGTCATGCCACCAGTTCTGGTATAAGTGTGGAATCTGAGCTGTGTGGGGTGTGAGGCAGAGCATGAACAGTCACTGCACAGTGCACCCAGGTTTACAGAGAATGAGTGGACTGGGGTGGAATAAGCAATTTCCTCTTGTTATGAGAAGGGGGCAAAAGGTATATTACCTGCTTCAAGTGAAAATAATGGGCCATAAAAATGTTTCACCTCATGAAACTATTTCTTCTTATGAAATAATTTCATGCTGTATGATTTTTTTTTCTGCCAACGTGAGCATTTGGCTACTCCATCAGTCTATGAAAAATATATTCTGACTTGAACATTCTAACAATTTCAAATGTGCACGAGAGAGAAACTCATTCAGTTAACATAACAGGAATTCTAATTTCAGACAGCCAGGGCCTCACTAAGTATTTCTCATAATGTTTACGGTTTAGTTTTCATATTGTCAGCAATAAAGTGAATGTTACCAGCCTCTCCTACAAGGTTGCTATAGTAAATTATTATGGAGCAAAAGCTCGGGACTGGAGTCTGGAGAGATGGTACAGCAGTTCAAAGCACTCACTGCTCTTGCAGGGAAATCAGGTTCAGTTCCTAGTACCTACCTCAGGTGATTCACAACTGCCTGCAACTCCAGTTACAGGAAATCTGGGTGCCTTTTTCTGGATTCTCCATTCACCTGCATACTCATGTTATACATGCATACACTAAGTGCACACATGTGTGGGTGAGAGCACACGTGCACGCACACATAAAATAATAAATAAATAAGTCTTTTTTAAAAATTCAGGGCTGGTAGTTTAGCTTAGAAATGGAGTGTCTACCTAGCTTGTGCAATGATCTAGGCTCAATCCCTGCAACATAAATAAGATATATAGAAATGTAAGTTATTAGTAAATTATATTATGTGTTCATTTGTTTTAGAACCTAACCTGTCCTTATCAAAAGTATATAGAATTTCTGGTTGATTAGCATTAGGTGACTTGATTCATTGGTAAGGATTAATTGTAATGGAGGAGAGAACTTGTTTCCAGAAATACAAACAAAAACAGCTGGTCTGTCACATTATTACCTAAAGCATCAGTAATGGGTTACTGAAAGTGGCCACAAAATGACAGACGGACATAAAAGTTCTATTTTGGGGCTGGAGAAATGGCTCAGCAGTTAAGAGCACTGACTACTCTTCCAGAGGACCTGGGTTCAATTCCCAGCATCCACTTGGCAGCTCACAACTGTCTGTAACTCCAAGATATGATATCCTCACATACATGAAGGCAAAACGCATACAATGAATTATCGAACAATTTTTATTTCTTCAGAAGAACTTTATATTTTTGGTCTAGACTAATTCCAACCTCGCCCTCACAAGTCTTTGGGGGTGGGGGATGGGGTTTCTCTGTGTAGTTCTGGTTGTCGTACAACTTGCTCTGTAGATCAGGCTGGCCTCAAACTCAAGAGATCCACCTGCCTCTGCCTCCCAAGTGCTGGGATTAAAGGGCACCATGCCCACCTTCCTCATCGGTATCATTATTTACTTCTTCCATGCTCCAGGAGCCCTCAAAGTGAAGAATAATGTCCCTCCCTGACTAGTCCAACACAACAGGAGGTCAGCTGCCCACTTAGCCTTCTGAGATAGACTTTGATTGACAGGCCTTGGGACTACTTTCAGTGCTGTCGCTAGGTGCAGGTCTGTCCATCTGTCTGTCTCTGGTTCCTTTCACATGCTAAGCAAGTACTCTCCCAATGAGCTACATCCTCAGCCCAAATCAGGTGTTTTAACATATGCTGGCTTGTAAAAGGATAATAGTAACCTACCTATCTTATAGACATGGAATAAGGAGAAAAACAAAATACTGTTCATGAAAGTTCTTAGGGAAATTGTAAAAGCAAATACAAATGTGAATTCAAGGCCAACCCATGGCTACAGAGTGAGACCCTTATGTACATAGGGCCTGTAATTTTCAACCTTTGGTTTCTAACTCCCATCCTGGGGCAAGAACTCCATTTCCTTTTGCATATAGTTTAAACAGAAGAGTCAGGACATCTTACTTCCATTTTTCTCCTAGCATGTATCTTGAAGAAATCTTTTGCTGACTAGTCAGGAGTTCATAACGTTGAAAGAGGAAATCTGAATTATACTCCAGTCAAGGACAGAAAGACCAGAAGAATGGGAAATCCTGCTATCTCCTGGTCTCTAAGGAGACTAAAGATAACCATCACCACCTAGACCACTGGGTAAGGAGGCTAAAGATAACCATCACCACCTAGACCACTGGGTGGAAGAAGGTTGGACTTGAGACTGTCTGACTGTAGGGGTGGCTCAGTTACCTAAAGCCTGTCTATAGTAGCAAACCTTGCAGTAGAAGCAACACTGCCTTTTCCAAATACTAGAGATGACAGATGAAGGCTCTTGCCACCCCGGAGACTTATGATTATCAAGTTTCCCTTGCCTAAAAGATTCCTGCCTCCTGCTTTTTGTTGTTTTACAGAGGTCTTTTCTAGACAGGTCTTCTAAGCCAATGTCACCCCCAGGGCAGGCCCAGGTAAGGACTGAGAGCATAGTGAACTTTTCCATCTAAGCATTCATCGATGGGATATCATTTCATTATTTTGACTGTTTTTCCGTTGCATCCTAACCCCTCTCAATAAACTCCCAGAGGGCCGAGAAAGGCATGATTTCATAATATCCCCAGAGTGAGACTGAGTACTTAACTCAGATAAGGGCCCACATTAAATATTTATTGAAGGAGGAAGGGGAGAAATATGATATTAAAAACCCAAACAAACCCAAAGCAGATTATCTCAGGTCACAAGTCATTTCTAGGAAGGCACATTCATGCAGATACACACCAAACCCTTAACTGTTATTCAGGGAAGACTTGTTACAAGTGAAGGGAAGCCACAAAAGGAGGGTATATAATTAATCAATTATAGTAATGAAATACCAATAGGAAGGACCATACTGCACATCCTAAGAGCTTCTTACAGTCCGAATTGTTTACATGTTCCAAACTGCCCATGCCTAGACCTTTTTGAAGAAGGGATAAGAAAAGGTTAGGGTTGTTGTGCCTCGGGCCTGAAGGCAAGAACCCATGGTCAGCACACATGAGAGAGGAAATGACTTTCTGTTCTAGTGTGATGTGCTATGCATGATGGATTCATGAAGGATGCACTTGGTTTGTCTCAAGCTGTCAGGACAGCTTCCAGGAACACGTATGCCACTATGACCAGCTCAACTCATGTTCTTAGTTTAAGTGTGTGTGTGTGTGTGTGTGTGTGTCTGTGTGTCTGTGTGTGTGAATGAATATATGTGTAAGTGTTGGTGTATGTGCATGTGTAAGCCAGAGGTTGATATCAGGTGTCTTCTTTAGTTGATAGCCGCTTTATTTTTGAGAGTCTCTTGCTAAACCTAGAGCTCACTAATCCTAGCAAGCTTGCAGGACCTGGCTTTCTTCCCCTCCTCAGACAGTGCTGACCCTTCCTGCTTTTTTATATGGCAGCCGGGGATCCAAACCCGGTTCCATTTGCTTTCACAGCAATAATTTTTACCAACCGAGCCATCTCCTTAGCCCATAATGTTCTTAACTTTTACTTAACTGTGTTCCTCCAACAAGCCATGCGTTTTTTTTGGATTAAAGTCAGTCACCTTTCACTATCCTTTCCTCCCCCTCTCCCGTGTACTTAACACAATCTAGTGCACATTTTAACAAACTGCTCTCTTTTCCCTATGAAACGTGTAATAGAATTTGTAAGTTAGATATAAACAAAAGAATCTGAGGTATGAATCCGGCTCTTGCGAGGCTTTCTGTGTGCTCAGATTGCTTTTCTTCCCTTCAAAGCTGCACATAATGCATGACACAACAAATAAAGATGGATTAGGTGAAACCAAGGGCCCTGAGAACCAAGAGTTTCTGCAGAGGGGTCTAAAAGATGGCACTTTGGGACTAGCAGTTTGGAAAGTAAAAATAAAAACTCCATTCTATGCTCACTCTCCAGAGTGCACCCTTTCTTGTCACAGAAGCATGGATTCTCCTTGTTTTATTTTATATAAGGCTTGTGTTCTTTAACTGTGTCCTAAAATTCTACCAACAAGTTCTAACTCATTAAAAGAAGACAGAAACAAAACAGGTTAAATGTTGATGTTTAGGGACCAGTGAGATGGCTCGAACTGTAAAAGTGTCCACTGCCAAGACCAGAGGCATGAGTTTGGTTCCTGGGACTTCCTTGGAGGGAAGAAGATAATATCCCCCCCATAAATATATTAAATGTAATTTAAATTTTAATGCCTTTGTTTCAAATTTCAAAACACCAACAAGCAGGTCACTCTCTTTTCATCAATCACAGAATCCCCCTAACCCACTTTCTTTCTGCCATTGCTTCTACTAGGACTGACAGAAATCCCAAGAGCCCTGATCCTAAAAGCCCAAGGAGACCCTTGCATTTCTCTCATGGCATCACAAGCCATGAACTTCCCTTAGCCTGAGACTATTAAACAACATCAATTTTATCTTTGTTTTGGGCAAGTTATGAAGAAGGAAGACATCTGGCATTTGTTTTCTCTGATCAGTTGAAACTGGTATGCAGAACTGGGGTCACTCCACTCTTGGGAGGCTATTATTTATTTATTATCAATTAGCAGGGTTCCCCAAATACAGAACATACTCAGTAGACATTCTCAAGGTAAATTCAGCAAAGGAATGGGGAAACAGAAAATAATACAACCGGCACTGTATCAAAGTAAATCTCTTCCATCCCCCTATCTGGCTATAGCTTGAAAGTACTGTCGATTAAGCTTTGTGGACTGGGCCTTAGTTCTTCCCATAGATCATGGCGAGGGAACGCTTTGGCTTCACAAGAACTTCGTAAACGTCTGGGCTTAAGGAAGTTTCACAGACACTTCTCCTAGAAGAGAAGGTATCATTTTGAAGTTCAAGCAAAGCAAGCTGTTCCCACCAAAAGTATTAGAAGACTTCATTTAGGCTGGGCTATGGTCCATCTCCATCAACCTCACTCTATCTCTGTCAACCCCACCCCTACCCATCCTGTTCTGCTTGGTCTACTTCTCTATTCAGGAGAGAAAGCTTGGGTCATAGCTGAGTCTGTCCAGACACTGTATGTCCTTCGTCTTTTACTTATTTTCTCACACCAACCTTGAAATTTCCCTATTAGTTTTTCTCGTCAGTGAGTCCTTCTGTGTAAGTGTGCCTGTTTTATACTGCCTCAACCAAAGTGGCTTTCTCAGGGGCTCCACCACCCAACAGATGTGCCCAAAGGGTCTAGATGCACTGAGCCTTTCTCCAGGGGTTGGTGAAATGAAGGAAAACTGACCCAAGTACTAAGTGGAAACACAGTACTTGTTTCCTTTAAAGTCAGATATGCAAACAAGAATAACCTTGAAAAAGACTTTCAGATCGCGCTCAGGAACTTTGCCAACCGCTTACAGCTCCCCTCCGCCATCGCATATAGGCTATTTATACTGCAGGAGGGAGCCCCTGCATCCCACAATTCTACTGTCCTCTTTGGGCACAGGAAAGTAGAGGGCTGGGTCGGGTGAGCCTCTGAGAAATAAGGGTCTTCTCTCTTCTTCTTCTCGGTAAGCAGGGTTACCTCAACAGAGTGCTTCTCTGTCCCTCTGGGGCCACTTCTGTGGCTATAACTTGAGCCTCTCCAAAGAATTCTTACCTGTTCTGGAGTTTCTTAGGGTCCCGGCTCCCCAACAACCTGGACCTACCTGTCAGCAGAACTATCCTGCAGTTCCCACCCTGGAACCTTAGGGCAGCAATGGGGCTGCACTGGCCATTAATGGTCATCATCCATTTTTAATCAGAAAGATCACAAGAAAGATGGTAAGCTGAACCCGGTCCGAGTCAATTTAAATAATATTCCCGGGGAAATCCAATCACTTAAAACTGAGACACCTACGCTAGTGAGAGAGAGCGCCCCGCCCGTCTGGCGGGGAAGAGCACGCCGGCTGAATTAATCAAGATCAAGGGGCTCCCGGGCTGAGAGCTCAGCCTTAACCCTTCCAGCGCCGTGGGGTACCCAGGATCGGGAAGAAGACCGCGGCTGGCGACGACCGGGATGCCCAGAGAGACCCAGCGCAGGCCGGCTCTGTTATCCCCGCGGCTCGGCAGGCGTCGCCCGGGACCCTGGCGCCCAGGCGCTCCGGCTCGAGGTCACCGGCTCCCGAGGCGGCGACAGCAGTGAGCAGTAGCCGCCTCCCGCAGCTTCGGCGCGCCCCGGGCTCCTCCTCCCGCCCCAACGTGGCCAAGTGAACACCGCTCGGGCCGCAGGTAGCCAGGGCGCGGGAGGCGGCGCGCGCGGGACCCATCGCAGCGCCCGGGCCAGACGGAGCCCCGAGCCTCGCGGTCTCGGACGCCGGCGGAGACCTGCACCGGCCATGTGGGGTCCCGGGGTCACCGCCGAGGGCCTGTCGGTGGCTCCAGCGCCACCGCCGCTGCTGCCGCTGCTGCTGCTGCTGGCGCTGGCATTGGTGGCGCCCTCGCGGGGCGGCGGGGGCTGCGCGGAACTGGCGTGCGGCGAGCGGGAGCGCTGCTGCGACTCGGCCAACGCCACGGCCGTGCGCTGCTGCAAGCTACCGCTCCACGCCTTCCTGGACAACGTGGGCTGGTTCGTCCGCAAGCTCTCTGGGCTGCTCATCCTGCTGGTGCTCTTCGCCATCGGCTACTTCCTGCAGCGCATCATCTGCCCCAGCCCACGCAGGTACCCGCGTGGCCAGGCGCGACCTGGCCAGGCACGACCCGGGCCTCCCGGGGGTGCCGGACCGCCGGGGACCGCGGGGCCACCCGACGACGACGACGACTCGCCCGCTCTGCTGCGCGACGAGGTGGCCGCGGGCTCGCAGGACTCACTGCTGGACAGTGGCGGTGGTCGGGGTCGAGGAGGTGGCGGACGCCTGCCTCCCTCCTGCGTTTCGGAGCACGAGCTGCGCGTGGTGTCACCGGCCTTTCTCCAGCTGCCCAGCTACGAGGAGGTCAAGTACCTGCCCACCTATGAGGAGTCCATGAGGCTGCAGCAGCTCAACCCTGCGGAGGTCGTGCTGCCCGTGTCGGTGCTCGGCCGCCCGCGAGGCGGCAGTGCCGGGGACCCCGACGGTGGCCAGGGCCGTTTCCCGCTCATCTGAGTGCAGGGAGCCCCAGGGGGATCGCCCGGACCGTACAAGGTTGGGGGCTGCGGGTGGCACGCAACAGCTGGTGTGTTGGCGGTCGCCACTGACTGCCTCTGACCACACCTAGCATCCCCGCACAACCTGTAGCCCCGCGCCTGGGTTGGGGCCAGTCCCCTCCCTCTCGCTTCCCGGGGAATCTGTGTTTTTCTATGTTTCTTTGGGCTCAAGGCTGGGCAGCTCGGCGGGGCAACGGCTTTGGACTAGCTCCCAGCTCTTCTTGGACGGTTGGTCCCCCGCCCTCTGCCTTGCTCCCCTTGTGTTCACTGTAAGTGCCTGCTTCTCCAATCCAAAAGAACACGTAAACCCGTAAACCGTTTGGTGTGTCTAGAAACCAGCGGCTTGCTTTACGGTTAAAAGGGAAGGAGCGCAGGTCCATTCCTTGCTCTCCTGCTTGGACCGGTCACAGTCTCCCAGGACACAAGGGTGAGAAGCCTTTGGCTCTGGACCACCACGACTGCTGCATGCATGCGGGTCTGTGGAAACAGCGCTTGGCTGTGATGGGATCCATTGAGAAGGACCCAGAAAAGTCTTTGATGTCTTCCTGGCCAAGCAAATAGTAACAGCTGATGGTTCACAGTTTTGTTGGGGAAGGGGTACCATGATGGATGATTTAGTGACTGCATCTGTTCAAGATGCAGCAACTAATTAATCCAGACCGTATTTGTAATATGGTACCGACGGACTTTGGTTTTTCAGTATGTAGACTGTTTATTTTGTCCTTTATTTTTATATTTTATCGTGCATTAGACATTTCAACAAATTGACAAGATAATCAGTTTTGTTTTAGGCCAGTTATCCTCAAGAAATCACTCTCGTGCTGTCACTGTTTAATACAGTGTTGGACATCATTTCATTAAGGGGGGCAGGGTCAAGCCGGAAATGTGACATAAAAACATGAAGGATATCTTATTTTCACTATTTGAGAATATATTTTATTTTTAGTACTGAAGCATAATACATAACTTTTTATAATAACTGTGTACATTGTGTAGCCTGGTACTGAACTGTATCATTCATCATGGAATCATATGTAAAAGGATCATTGGTATATATATGCCATATGTGTATATGTATAGCATATGTATAGTGTATATGTACATGTACATGTATATGTATATGTATGGAGCAAAATGGCTTGCCTGTATTTCCTTCTCTATTTTTCATCTGAGATACAGTCTGCAATGTAATTCTAAACATAAAGACAGACTTGTAACTTTCATTTAAACCTGAAATTTTGCAGTAATGTGCAAAGATGGATTCACCCAACCTATGTTTATTAAAACTAAGCAGTATCATTTTACTAGATCTACCATTCTGGGACATCCCCTTTAAGCAAAGGGTAGGTAATAGGACACATCTTAATGCATCATGTATAATTACATATAGTACTGTCTGTGTACACTGTATACATTGTATGCCATATAGCTGTGGTAGCTTACTGCTGGCATGAAAGGAAAGGGCGGTAAGGAGTACGGCTTCCCCTGGAGAAGTGGGAAGTGTACCAGGTATCAAGAAAGATTGTCCACATGGGTCAGGGCAGGCCCAAGAAACCTTCAGTTATCTGTATTTTTTAAAATGATCTGATTATTTTCGACTTTTAAAGGGTGATTGAAAAAGTCTGATGTCCTGGGAACTTTTTTAATGTATAGATTATAATAAAAGAATGGTTTACTTTAAACTTCTCAAAGCTAATGGCCCTGTCCTTAAAGAAAATCATCTGAAGTCTATTAAAACAGAAAAACACTAAACTCTTTCTCTGTGCATTTTTACCTTTTTTTAAAAAGACAGGATCTCAGTTTGTAAACCAGGTTGGCCTGGGACTCTCTCTGCAACCCAGGCCGGCCTCAAACTTAGCTCAGCCTTTTCAGCCCTGTCTCCCAAGTCCTGAGATTGTAAGTGAAAACCACCATACCTGGCTCTCTTTGTACAATTTTATCAGACTTATTACTGTGGAATAACATGTTAAAATGTGAAGTATGTATCTCTTGCTGAAAAGCAATTTTAAACTGTGAACTGACAGGCGAAAAGCATTAGTAGTTGAGATTCTATTTACTGAAAATGATACAAGATTTAACCAAATATAATTTTATTGAATTATATATTTATGTTACTCAGATATGATAAAGTTGTTTTGTCCATGACTATCAGTAATCTTAAGGCTTATTTTTAGGCTACATATATCCAAATGAATTCAAGAGTACCATGTTTCCCAGAAAGGCTCAGGCCTTTTCTTCTCACCATCCCCTGACCAAAAGAAAAAAAAAAAGATAATTCCAAATGTGGTGACTCATCTAGAATGCAGAAGTTTACAAGCTAGATAAACATATACATTCAAATAATGTCCATGCGTGTGACCACTAGCTGTGTAAAATGCAATTTGTTATAAGAGTTCAATATCATAACCAAGAAAGGTCTTCTTGAGATAGAATGAGTTTTAAAAGGCCATTAATTGCCACATTCTGCAAATGCACAGGTGCTCCAACCACGCAAAATGACATTTGCAAGTATACCAAAGGGCATGAAGGTACTGTATAAGGAAAAGGAGAAGCAACTGTAAGGGCCAAAGGCAATATAAAGGAAATGGCCTCTCTTAACAGTTTAAAGGGCTATATAAGTACCCAGATATCCATTTTTGTATATAGTTTCTCTCAAGTGGAATTGATAAAACAATTCAAAGCTGAAGCTGATATGCTGTCAGCATGAATGTGATGATCAGATTTATACAGTATTGTATAATGGCTTTTCATAAATTGTAAATAACCTGGATTTCCTGGTTGAGGGAGACAGTGTATGTGTTGAATTTTGAATAACAAGCCTTAACCATCTCTCCAAAGTGACTCACTGACAGTAGAACAAACCCCCCTTCCTTTCATATCACCGATCACAGAGATGATGATGACGGGCTCCCTTTTAAAGTGCCATAAAAATCTTCAAGTGTTAAGAAAACCAGTACTTCGGTTCTTCATAAAAATCATATAGAGCCTGATTTTACTTACATTACTTACAAAATTCACTTTTAATTTTATCACAAGAATTGCATCATGGGGGTAGGGGTGACATTTTTGCTTGTCAGTAACCCAAATAGCATCAGCTGAACTTCTTAGTTAAATAGGGTTAAATATCCGCATTATTTTGATATCTTACTTCTCTCTTCACTCCTGTGTTCTTGCTCTGTATTGTCTCTAGGTTTTCCTCAGAAACACTTCCGATTGGTTCTCACTGCAGTAATTCAACAACACTAGTTACAGCTTCACCATTTGCACAGAACTCTTACAAATGAGTATTTTTCTAGCATTTTCTTTGTTCACTCTTCCCGTCAGACTTCTGTAGGCTTATATTTTGAGCCGAGTGTTTCCTCTTTTTTTTTTCTTTTTTCTTTTTATTGAATATATTCTTCATTTACATTTCAAATGTTATACCCCTTCCCGGTTTCCCCCCTCCCCGAAAACCCCCAACCCATCCTCCTGCCTCCCCAACTCCTCCTGCCTCCAAGAATATGCTCCTCCACCCAACCCACTCCCATGACCCCCACTAGATTTCCCCACACTGGGGCCTCTGTTGAACCTTCACAGGACCAAAGACCTCTCCTCCCACTGATACCAGACAAGTCATTCCTCTGCCAATCTTTTGGCTGGAACCACATGTACCCCTTGGTTGATGGCTTAGTCCCTGGGAGCCCTGGGGCATCTGGTTGGCTGACATTGTCGTTCTTCCCATGGGGCTGCAACACCCCTCCTCCAGCTCCTCCAGCTTGCCCTCCAACACCTCTATAGTGAGCCCCACGCTCAGACCAATGGTTGGCTGCCAGTATTCACCTCTGTATCTGTAAGGCTCTGGCAGGGCCCCTCCAAAAGACAGCCATAAATGGTTCCTTTCGGTTCACACTTCTTGTCATCCATAGTAGTTTGGGGGTTTGGTGACTGTTTATAGAATGAATCCCCAGGTAGGACAGTCTCTGGGTGGCCTTTCCTTCAGTCTCTGCTCCACTCTTTGTCTCCATAGTTGTTCCTGCGATTATTTTGTTCCCTTTCTCAGAGGAACCAAATCATCCCCACTTTGGTCTACCTTCTTCGTGATCTTCCTGTGTCTAAGTGTTTCCTCTTTATCCATTAAACTTTTTCCTCTCTAATTTTTATGTACGGAACTCTCCCTCTCTCTGCCACTTTGGGTAAAAGATGAGATCTTACTGTTTCTAAATCTCAGACGCAATAGCTCCTGACTTGGTGCTATCTCTTTATTGCGCCTCATCTAGATATTCTGGGAATTGGAAATCCAAAGGATGGTCAACACTTCTTTCTATCTTCTCCAAAAATATATTCTCTGCTATGTTAAGGAAAAGAATTTGACCTTTGCATTTTCTTCATAACAGGGACCTTATTTTGCTTCCAAACCTTATGCATATATTACCTCTTCATAGACTGCTATATCTTTCTGCTCTGTTTTTCTCAGTTTGCTCTGTGGTTTTCTTGGTGCATACTGCTTTATCTAAGTATTGGTTAAACCCATGTTGGCTTGCCAACAGTCTTTTTGTTGTCCTGGATAAAAGATCCCATCCTGTGGCAGGGGGAGGGAGCATAAACTAAGGGCCTGGCCAACCAATAATCTGCTCAACTTGAGAGCCATCCCATGGGCAAGCACCAGTCCCTGACATGATGAATGATACTCTGTTATGCTTGCAGACAGGAGTCTAGTATGACTGTCCTCTGTGAAGCTCCACCCAGTGCTGACTTAGACAGATACAGACACCCACAGCCAAACTGTGGATGCTCTTGCAGACTCTTATGGAAGGATAGAAGGAAAGATTGTGACCCCTAAGGGAACTGAAAGTCCACAGTAAGACCAACAGAGTCAGCTAACCTGGAGTCTTGGGGCTCTCAGAGACTGAAGCACTAACCAAAAAACATATGTGGGCTGGACCTAGGCCTCTTATTCATATGTAGCAGATGTGCAGCTTGGTCTTCATGTGGGACCTGAACAACCAGAATGGGGGCTGTCCCTAAATCTGTTGCCTGTACATGGGATATGTCCTAGCTGGGCTTCCTTGCCTGGCTTCAGTGGGAGAGAATGCACCTACCCCTGCAGAGACGTGATGTGATGTGCCAGGGTAGGGGAGATACGGGTGGGGGGGTAGGGAACCTACTCAGGGGAGAAGGGGACAGGAGGGATCCAGGGAATGACTGTGGGAAGGAGTGACCCGGAGAGAGACAATGAGCGGGATGTAAACTGAATTAAAGAAAAAGAAGACCTCACCCTGTTATAGACTATGGAGCCTGGAGACCCATCGTCTATATGCAGCCTGGTTTAGGATGATTGCTGTGTCTTGCATGCTTTATCATGTTCTCCATAAGGTACTTGCAGCATCTCTGTTTAATTGGCTAGACTAGAAGGTACCCCTGACTGTGTTTTAATGCCTCCACATAATCTTATCATTTTCATAGCTTCATTAAGATTTTTGTCTAAAGAACTATTTTATCTTTTGCCTCCTCATTGGTCGCATGTGCTTCATTATACGAAGGATTAGATCCTTCCAGATTTATTCATTTGTTCTTCAGTTTGTATGAGTTTTATTTTTATTATCAGCCCAAGATGTTACCAGATCAAAACTAACTTTGGTTATTTTTCTAGGTCTTAAAGGTGTCATCTCTTGATGCAAACTGTGTTGGTTTGCCTTCTGCTGCTGTGATAAACACCATAACCAAAAGCAGCAGGAGGAGAAAAGGGTTTATCTGACTTACCGGTCATAGTTGATCACTGAGATAAGTAGGGCCAGGAACTCAGGAAGAGAGGAGCAGAAACCATGGAGGAAGGCTGCTTACTGGCTTCCTCCTCCTGGCTGGTCCAGCTGGCTTTTATGCATAACCCAGGACCACCTGCCCAGGAGTGGTACCACCCACAGTGAGCTGGGTCCTCCCAGAGTAATCATTAATCAAGAAAATGCCCCACTGACTTACTTACAGGTAATCTGATAAAAAGGATTTTCTCAACTGAGGCTCCTTCTTCCCAGATGACTAGTGTGTGTCAGGCTGCTACAAAACAACAACAACAACAAAAAAAAACAACAACAAAAACCTAACCAAGCAAAAGTCAGAACACTTCATCAAGGTGTCATATTCCTTGATGAAGTCAAGCTCATGCTCTTGGGACTAGCCAGCTGCCAGCTTTCCGCAGCCTCATGACAAATTTGCCTCTCCCTTCGTGTTCCACTCAGTGTCTTGCTTCATTGGTCACTCTTCCAGGCCTTGTTCTTGGAAGTACATCGCAACATCCTCATCTTTATTTGACTCTTCACAAAGGCAACCTAAGACCTTTGCTATCATCTACCAGTACCGTATTCGTGATTGGAAGAAAGGCACATTCTCCTATTTGCCTTTTGAAAATTAAATCTCCTAATTCTTTACTCTTAATCTCTGCCCACTGTTGGAAAAGACAGATGTTTACATTTCTGAAACTCATTTTTTGGGGGAGGGGGAGATGATCTTGTTTGATGACTAACACTGTCTTGCATGTTCTTGACCATTTGTTCCCAGCTTCAAGGACATTAATTTTGGATTCTTAGTCACAAAGATCACAAGAGTCTTCCTGCCTAGGATGCTAGTTCATCCCTATCTGTGTTTGCTGTACGGAGCATGTCTCCACATCTACTCTCAAACACCATTTGACTTGCAAACACCATCTTTCCCTTGTGTTCTGTCATGCATGACCCTGTTCCAAAAAGTCTTCAACTGAACTTTTCTTTATTGCTTGATTGTTTCAATAAAATAGCTCTTACTTGGCTCAAGGTTTTCTTTCAGTTTAAAATGTTGTAGACGGCCGATGTTTTAGATGGCCAAGGTTGTAGATGGTTGGTATTTTTAATGGCCAAAGTTATAAATGGTCAGTGTTGTAGACGGTCAGTGTGGTGGTTTGAATAAAAATGGCCCCCATAGGTCCATAGGGGTGGCACTAGTTGGAGGTGTGTTCTTGCTGGAGTAGATGTGACTTTGTTGGAGGAAGCTCATCACTAGAGGATGGGTTTTGAGGACTCAGAAGCTCAAGCCAGGCCTAGTGGCTGTCACTTTCTGACACTTATGGATCCAGATTTGGACTCTCAGCTACCTCTCCAGCACCATGTCTGCCTGTGTGCCGCCATGCTTCCCAGCGTGGTGATAATGGACTGCACTTCTGAACTGTCAGCCAGTCCTGATTAAATGTTTTCCTTCATAAGAGTTGCCATGGCCTTGGTGTCTCTTCAAAGCAATAAAACCCAAACTAACACAGTCAGTGTTTTACACGGTCAGTGTTTTAGTCGGTCATCGACGTGCTTTTGACTGAAAACGTGCGTAAGCAACCTGAACGGAAAGAATTACAGAAATTC
Organism: Tokudaia tokunoshimensis; assembly: GCA_036184795.1. NCBI lineage: Eukaryota > Metazoa > Chordata > Mammalia > Rodentia > Muridae > Tokudaia > Tokudaia tokunoshimensis. The sequence continues at coordinate 90,736,737 of BTHU01000003.1, read as the reverse complement.
TGTATGACAGGTGTTGTAGGCAACAGTTCTGCTGCTGCTTTCCTGTTATATCTGAATCTGTGATAAGAGCTTTTTGCTACAAGCAAGCTCTCCAGACCTCATTATAAGCTTCATCATGCCTCCAGGAGCTCTTGCACTTACGGTGGGAGTTTTCGGTGGCCTCTTGATGCTCTCTAGTGATTTGCGGTTCCGCTTTGGGATTGTCAGGAGGTTCTTGACACTGACCACAGCTTCTCCTCTGTTGTTCTTTCCTCTAGTTCTCTCGGTTGGCTCCTCTCCAATCTCCCCTGGATTCAGTCTTATCCAGAGATGATCTCAGAAGCTTCGTGACTGTTGTCAAAGATTCAAGTGATTCAAGATTCCAGGAGCTTGCCTGGGTTTGTTTGTCTTTTAGGGTTCCACATTTTGCTCTGGAGTTTTCTAGGTCCCTTTGTAAGAAGAGAAGATAGATAAGATAACTCACCAGCTACATGGACCTGTGAAGGGTTCATGAGACCCTCCAGAAGCCTCTTCAGGAGACAGATAGCTAAAGAGCCAACTTCCCTCACAGATTAGGGTTTGTATAGGCCTGAGGAGGGGAGAGTCATGAGGACAGAGGGCAGGAAGGCTTTTTGTGGTATTGACTTTGGGAAGTTGAAAGAAAGTATTGGTTACAGGAAGTCAGAGGTGCTAGTAGGCTGGGATGGGGTTGTTTTCGAATGGAGGACACTTTTGTTTTAGCACCCTTGGTTTCTGCAGTCTTCCTGGGCTCTGCCTTCTTTTTGAGCAGCCTAAACAAACTCCTGGGTGAGGATTGGCTTTTCCCACATCTCCATTTGGGAAACATGAAGCTCTTACTGCTTCAGCTTGCTTTGGGACTTTAATAAGTTGTTTAGTACATTTTTGATATTTTTTACTGCATTTTTCTAGTTGTCCCTAGAAGCCTCATAGTTCTGATTTCGAGGTCTGGAAAACACAGTGCACAAAATCCCTTATTTTTCTATGGACATTATCACCATGAGGTCTCTTTTGACGTGTTTGTGGGAGCTCTGAGAACTGGGTCTTCCATGAATTCTGATTTTGTTTTAGAAAAGCAACAGCTTCCTTGTGTCTGTTAAGACAATTTCTTGGTTCTAGATTCTTCTCTAAAATGGTTCCAGGTGTTCTGTGGACATCATGTCCACTTGCTATCTACTTGTTCACTGGTCTCTTTCTGTGTTTGTGGGAGCACTCTGAAAGCTTCTGGCTCTTTCTGGGACCCAGTTTCATCTTAAGTGTCCTCAGCTACTTCATGAGGGTTCTCAGAGTTCTTGCTGCATCTGGTTTATGCTTTAGAGGATCGTTGTATAGCAATTGCCTTTGAACTGAAACATTCAATTCCTAAAAGTTCCTTCCCTTAATACTCTGGAAGCAAACAGCTCCCAAGTCTCAGGAAGTCACTGTAACTTCCCAGATTCACCAGACAAACTAGCAGAAATAAAACTAGTATTCTTTTATAGAAGCTAAAACTAATCTATCCCTTGTTGGCTCATCCATACATTTTACAACTTATAGTGGAATAGATTTAAGGTGTTAACCAAAAGCACAGGCTTTCCCAACATTACAGAGGTTGTGAAGACTCCTGAGGAGAGGAGATTCTCAGAGATGTCAAGCTGCCTATAAGTGATACATCAAGGTCCAGGTTTCATTGGTCATCACCCATACTGGAGTGGGCTGTTGGTGGCCATTGAGTCATCTGAGCTCTCATAAGTAATCCCAATAAACTAATCTGTTCACCAAGTCAGACATTGGTAGTTGTGGTGGTTTGAATAGATAAGGTCCCAATGGACTCATATATTTGAATGGTTGGCCATAGGGTATGACATTATTAGAAGGTATGGCCTTGTTGTAGGAAATGTATCACTATGTAGGCAGCCTATGAGGTTTCATAAATGCTCAAGCTACGCTTGGCTCCATCTCCAGCACCATGTCTGCCTATATGCTATGCTTCCTGCCATGATGATAATGGACTAAACCTCTGAAAGTATAAGCCATCCCCAATTAAATGTTGTCCTTTATAAGAGTTGTTGTGGGGGCTGGGGAGATAGCTCAGTTGTTAAGAGCACTGGCTGCTCTTCCAGGACATGGGATCAATTCCCAGCACCCACATGTAAGCTCACAACTGTCTATAACTCCAGTTTCAGGGTTTTTGAAACCTCACACAGATAATACATGCAGGCAAAGCACTAATGAACATAACAATAAATCTTTTTAAAAATCACAGCAATAAAACCTTAGCTAAGACAGAAATTGGTGCCAGGAACTAGGGTATTGTTGTGACAGGCCTAACCCTGTTTTTGTTTGGAGGAATATGAACTTTAGGACTGTGAATTAGAAAAGTAGTTGAAAGCTTTAAGTGGAACTCAATGGGGGAGATTCTAGTAGGAACATGGAAGACAGTGGTGCTGAAGGTGATTTGAACTGTGGGGACCTGGCTCAAGAGGTTTCAGAGGAGAAGAATTTTAAGAAGTTGCCTAGAAATCATTCTTGTTATGTTTTGGCAAAGGATGTGGATGCTTTTTGACCCTGTCCAAATAGTCTGCCTAAGGCTAAGGTGAAGAGATTTAGATTAATTGCGTTGGCAAAGAAATCTCAAGGGTCAAGTATAGACTCTGTCCTGTAGTTCACTCATGTGAAGACCATTCTTGATAAAAACAGAGCAAGTTGTGCAAAACAACAACAGCAACAACAACAACAACAACAACAACAAAATGGTTCAAGGAATAAAGAGGCACCAGGAAGTGGTATGGAGCTAAACCCTATGCTCATGGAGATAAACATATTAAAGATATTAAATGGAATTAAAGGAGTTATAACCTCAGGTGGGCAAAATCCCACCCAGCTAAGTGTCCATCTTGTGAAAAGATATTAAAGAAAAGCTTAGGTCCAGGCATGGTGGTAGACACCTTTAATTGCAGCGCTCAGGAGACAGGTGGATGCAGATCTCTGAGTTCAAGGTCAGGCTACAGAGCAAGTTCCAGGATAGCCAAGCTTAGACAGTGAAGGAAATTATAGAAAACAGAAAACAGGTGAAGATGTAATTGAACAAGGGGGTCATGTTCCAGCCCCAGCAAGCAGTAGAACTTGGCAGCTTTGGCTATGTGGTTCTGACTTTAAAGAATAGAAGAAAGGGGTTATGGAATCTCTCTTTGCAAGTAAGGAAAGCTATTGAGGCCAGGTGTGTGACAGTGGTGTCCCTGTATGGAGGGGGCCCCAGAAAGGCCAGTGTGTGATGCAGTGAAAGTAAAGCCTGTATTACCTTAGAACCCCAAAGATATTAGAGATGCCAGAACCATGGGATAGCTGTCAAGGAAAAGCTACTAACTGGAAGTAGAACCAGCCAAAGAGAAAGATACCTGTTGCAGTCAGCAAAGATGAAAGGAGTTGGAGATCTGAAGAGCGCTTTCTGGTGTAGATGCAGAGTTTGGAGTTTTCCCTGCTGGTTTTTGGTCTTGCTTTGGTCCAGTATTTCCTCACTCTGCACCTTTACCTATGTTTTGGAACAATAATGTATATCCTTTGCCATTATATGTTGGAAGTATGTGGTCTGTTTTTGATTTTGATATTATAGGCGATTAGAGTTAAGAGACTGCATGCATCTTAGAATGGACTTTGAACTTTGGACTTTTAAACATTCACAAGACCATGGTGGACTATGGGGACTTTTGAAGTTGGACTAAATGCATTTTGTATTATGTTATGGCTACAAACCTATGAGAGCTGTGGTGGTTTGAGTAGGTATGACCCCCATAGACTCATGTGTTGTCTGAATGCTTGGCATTATTAGGAGATATGACATTGTTGGAGTAGGTATGGCCTTATTGGAGGAATTGCATCACTGTGTAGGCAGGCTTTAAGGTCTCATATATGTATGCTCAAGCTATGCTCAGTATGGTAGACAGTCTTCTCCTTGCTGCCTGCAGATGAAGATGTAAAAATCTCAGCTCCATCTCCATTACCATATCTGCCTGCATACTGCCATGCTCCCTGCCATAATGATAACAGACTAAACCTCAGGACCTGTAAGCCAGCCCCAATTAAATGTTGTCCCTCATTAGAGTTGTGTGGTCATAGTATCTTTTCACAGTAATAAAACCTTAACTTGAACAGTAGACTTACTTTGTTCTGTTGTTGATTCATATCTTGAGCAAGTAAATGTTTGATCATGTCTCCCCAGAAACAGTGTCTTACAAAATTTCATCAATTTATCTCTTTCTAAGATAGTCATTTATCTTCCTTTCAGAGCTTCTATATTCCTTATTCTATCCTCTCTGGATTTTTGAAACAGGGTTTCATGTCTTCCAAAATGCTGGTCTTAAACTCCATATGTACCTAAAGATGACCTAAACTTCTGATCCTCCTATCTACACCTCCCAAGAACCAAGGTTGCAAGTGTATACCATACAATTCACCATGATGCACTGAAGAACATCATTTCTAGCTTTCTGTACTATATAGCATTTGGTACCAATTTTCATTTCAGCTTTTCTTGTTGGGCACTATCTATAACAACTCGCAACAATTTGTGTGATATAGACATGCTTAATGGGTAAAACTGAACAAAATAAAATATGGGCATGAATATGTCTATGAATATAATGGCACATGTTGTGAAGGTGACATTTCATTTTTTAATCATGATAAAGCAATAATAACTTTAACAGTACTAGCTGTATGCCTCATCCCACATAGCTTGGTCCTGGAAACCTGACCAGAGTGATAAGGAAATGAATGAAGGACAGACAGACATAAGTACAGAACAGCTGGGGGGTGTGGGGGTGTGGCTGTGCCCTCCGACGGAGACAGAACAGAAGCAAGCCTGTCTAGTACGTCTGAATCAAGGAGGTGCATTTATTGCACATTAGCCTCACTTTTTTTTCTGCAAGCAAAATAATTTAAATTTTTTATTTAAAGGAACCATTATTAAAAACATTATAAAAATCTGGCATGGTGTTGCTAGCCTTTAATGCCAGCATAAGGGAGGGAGAGGTAGGCAGATCTCTTGTGAGTTCGAGGCCAACTTCTTTGTCTACAGAGCAAGTTCCATGACAGCCACAGCCATACAAAGAAACCTTGTCTCAAAATTAAAGAAAAGAAGGTTATAGAATTTGTGTGGGCACCTACACAATGACTTCAGATTCCATGTAGGATGGAGACATGTTTAATGATAAAAGATGTTTGAAAAAGTGACTCACATTGTTTCTGTTTCACTTTTTAAATCTGACTTGGTTAATTTTCAGGATTTAAAAGAGCTTTGAAAGATCTGAAAAGTCCTGTTAAATTTTAAACAATGGTTTTTGTGCTCAGCATGCAAATGAGAAGCACAGAGTTTGATGTAACTGAACGACCAGTGTAAAAGGAGATACTGAGGCAAGGACAAACATAGCACTCCCCTGTGTTAGGGCTCTCTGTATATTTTGGAAGGCATGTTATTGCTAAGATTTCATATAAGATGGGAGCAGTTTAGAGTTAGGCTGTCTAGTCCAACTTGATAAATCTGGCTGTAAAATATTTAGCGTGTCTAAACCTATTTTCTTTACTAGTAAAATACTACCATAGAAGATATTATGAAGATGGAGATAATGTGTAGAGAGTACTTAACACAGTCTTTGGGGTATAAAGATGGATTTCCAGTACTAATGAATAAGGTTGACACTGGAGCTGGTGAGATGACTCAGTGGGTAAAGGTGCTTGCCACACAGCCCAGAAACCTGAGTTCAAATCTAGCAGCTCAAGAAAAATGTAGAAAGAGAAAACCATTGTGATTATATTTTGATTGCAGAAAAAAATAGAAAACAAAAGAGCAGCAAGATAAATCGTAGATTTTAGAATTGCATTTTTCTCTTGCAAGTGTTGAAAAAGCAACAACATTGTTTTTCCAAGTGTCAAGAAAAATGTTTATGGGAATAATTTAAAAGGTACAGAGTCATCTACGTCAGTATCTACATCGGGATAAATCTAGAAGAAAATCTGTTTGGGGATTATGCCAAAACATTTCACACGTACACTGTAGATAGCATGTATAACCCCCCCCGCCTACACACACACACACACACACACACACACACACACACACACACACACACGATAATAATGAAAATTAAAATGTTTTGAAAGTTGACACTGGTCTCTTCCATTGTGAAATCCCATACTTACTTGGCCATTCCAAAGCTTTTACAATATTTTTGCCATTTTTTGATGAAAAAGAACCTGTGAAATAAACAAATGCTTTAATAAACCGGTTCAACAAGCCATGGCTTGTGTGAGTTGGATTGTGATCCTCTGTGGTGTAAGATGGGCAGCCAAGGAGGAGTTACAGAGTGATGAATCTGGGAGGGTGAATGGGGGGGTGCAAGAGATACGAATATGGTGGGGAGAGCCGAGATAGCTCTGAGGGATGGTCACTAGCATCAGGGATCAGAAACAGAATCTTGGGGCTTCCCTGCTAGACAGGCTCTGAGGAAGGAGAGGACTGAAGCAGTGGCCTTGGAAGTGAGTCCTAGGAGAGTGGACCTGAGGTCGGAGGAATGGAGTGGAAGATAGATGGCCAGGGACGGACATAAGGTAAAGGCAGCATGGAAGAGCACGTTCAGGATTGAGGGCAAATGTACTGGGCCAATAAGCATGAAAACCCACTCAGAAATACTACAACTGAGTCAGAAATGAAGGTTCTTTCATAAACACTTGTGATTTTTAACCTGGAGAAGGGACTATAACCTTAACCCTAACTCCAGGGGAGATAACTATTTTAACATCCATAAGACAAGCTTGTAGTATTCTTTTATAGAGATTCAGAAAATAGAACTGCTCATCCATCCCTATTGACTCACCAACACATTCTACAACTTACAGAGGAATAGAGTTAGAGGTGTTTAAAAAAAAAACATCCTAAGGCCCCTCTCTTGGAGTCCTGAGAGTCTCTCACCTCCCAGGTCTCTGGTTCATTCTGGAGGGTCCTCCCCAACCTCCTATCTCCCCAGGTTGCTTGTTTCCATTCTTTCTGCTCGCCCCTGGCTTCAGTCCTTTTCTCTCACCCAATACCAGATCAGGTTCCCCTCTCCACCCACTCCCTCCCCCCTCCCCGTCCACTTTCCCTCCCATGTCCCTCCCTCCCTCCCCACTTGTAATTGCTTTCTTCTCCCTCCCGAGTGGGATTGAGCCATCTCACTTGGGCACTTCAGCTTGTAGACATTTTTTGAGTTGTGTGGACTGTATCTTGAATGCTCTGTAATTTTTTTCTTGGCTAACACCCACTTATTAGTGAGTACATACCATGCATGTCCTTTTGGATCTGAGTTACCTCACTCAGGATGATATTTTCTAGCTCCATCCATTTGCCTGCAAAATTCAGGATGTCCTCATCCTTAATAGCTGAATAGTATTCCATTGTGTAAATGAACCACATTTTCTGAATCCATTCTTCTGTTGTGGGACATCTGGGCAGTTTCCAGCTTCTGGCTATCACAAGTAAGACCACTATGAACATAGTGGAACATGTGCCCCTGTGGCATGGTGGGGCATATTTTGGGTATATTCCAAAGAGTGGTATAGCTGGGTCTTCAGGTAGATCTAATTTCAATTTTTTAAGGAACCTCCAGACTGATTTCCAGAGTGGTTGTACCAGTTTGCAATCTCACCAGCAGTGGAGGAGTGTTCCTCTTTCTCCACATCCTCTCCAACATGTTTGTCACCTGAGGTTTTGATCTTAGCCATTCGGATTGGTGTAAGGTGGAATCTCAGGGTCATTTTGGTTTGCATTTCTCTGATCACTAAGGCCTTTGAACATTGACCCATGAGTGTTCCTGTCTGAAAGAATTACAGGGATGAAAATAGAGTGGCGCCTGAAGAAAAGAATGTCTAGAGACAGACCCAAAGTGGAATTCAGCTCAAGGGGAGGTCCCAAGGCCTGACACTATTACTGAGGCTATGGAGCATTCACAAAAAGGAACCTAGCATGGCAGCACTCTGGAAGACCCAACAAGCAGCTGAAAGAGTCAGATGCAGATATTTAGGCCCAACCAATGGACAGAAGCAGCTGACCCCTGTTGTTGAATTAGGGAAGGCTGAAAGAAGCTGAGGAGGAGGGCGATCCTGTAGGAGAACCAGCAGTCTCAATTATTCTGGACCCCTGAGATCTCTCAAACACTGGACCACCAACAAGGCAGCATATACCAGCTGATATGAGGGCCCCAACACAAATACAATAGAGGACTGCCAGGTCTGGGTTCCTTCAGAGATGATGCACCTAACCCTCAAGAGACTAGAGGCCCCAAGGAGTTTAGAGGTCAGGTGGGGTGGGGGGTGGGGACATCCATGTGAGGACAGGGGTTAGGGAGGAGGTATGGGATATGGAACAGTTGGAGGGTGGACAGGTGTTGGGGGGGAATAAAATATGGTGTATAAAAATTAATTAATTAATTAAAATAAAAAACATTCTAAATAAAATACCCTGAAAACAGAAGAAAACCTGAGGTAAAGAACATAGTTGGAAGGTCAGGCCCCATTTTGGCTCTGGACTTTGTTTTTTCTGGAAGAAACACAAAGAAAGACTCTTATTGGTTAAAGAGCTTACAGTGTTGGATAAATAGAGACTAGAACTTGAGGAGATCACAGGGGACTAGGAGATGGTGAGAAACTCGTGAAAGTTCTCAGAGAAGACACTGTTGAGTTGGGAGTAAGGTGTGCAGCCATCTGTACACTGGGCACATCCCCAGGGCTTCCCAAAACTTAATCTTCACTGTCGGCCAATGGCATACCATTGAGCTCAGGGAATTCGTCTCTCAGGAAACTCAAATAACACAGTATAGAAGTTCCAATTCTGGATGGTTTGGCCCAATGAGCAAACAAATTCTATTGTTATCTATAAGATGATGTAGTTGACGCTAACTTTCAAATCTTCCCTCTTAACCTTTGCAAAAACTCATATTTTGTTGCTCTTTCAATACTTACCAGAGGAAATGCATTTTCGAAAATTCATTATTTATCCCACTAAACTTTTGTTTCCCTTTTTACTTTAAAACAGGTCTCACTGTATAGACTAGGCAAACTTGTAATGCTCCAGCCTCCCCTCTACCAGAATAGGTATGGATAGCCAAACCTAAGGTACAGTCTAATTTAATGCTAGAAATACAGAGGCTCTTGTCTTATGAACTCTGGATTATTGATTTCTTGTAGAAGGAAATATATTTGTTTACTCATCTGCCTACTACAAATAGTTCTGATACAGCTCTGGTTAACTTGAGAGAAAAATACACTCTAGGTAAATGTTTTCATTGCTTTTGAAGTAATATGTTTAAATTGTCTCTTCCAGCGATACTACTCTGAAAATGAAGATAAGCTTAGAGACCTTTTATGTTCACAAGAAAAAGAATATTGTTACAATCATTTTCATCAAATTATAGTGTTTATCCATTAAAATAGTATAAAAGTTGTTTTGCTGTAGATTATTACAGTACAAGTAAGTTTCAGGTAATCTAGAACATTGAGAATATCTGAAGCATTGAATTACCCCAAATTGTACTGAAATGTGTGTTTTTGAAAAGATGTCTTAAAAGTCTCTTAATCTGAAATAGTTGAAGGGTGTGGTGAGGGTGTGGCACACGGGGCTGCCATTGTTGGGTGACAATATTACAGTAGCTCAAGCCAAGTAGTGGGACAGAGTAGAGAAGTAGGTAGAACGAAAATGGTGTTGTTAAAGGCTGTAAAAGGTTTGGAGAATTGAGTAACTTTACTAGCCCAAAGATCATTTGCCAGTATACAGAAGCCACTGGAGAAATTCAGGAGAGGGTAGAAGATAAAGAAGAGTCCCTTCAAATGCACAGAGACTCCACCATCTCATTGGTACTGTGTGCATGGTGTGAAGCCCTGACCAGTGATTTTTCACACAATCTTATCTGCAGAATAACAACAAGGATTTTTAGCAACAAATATTTTACTATTGCATAACATTTTTGGGGGAGTACACAATACTTCTATTTTGTTTCATTATTAATGAAGACTTTAAGGGAAATGGACTTAAGATGTTGTATGGTCCTGGAGAGGATTTATATAGCACGCTTACTTTGTTTTCAGAAAAGTATAATTTATCTTCTTTATTTTTGCCACAGTGGGGATCTCACCTGTGGACTTGCGCTTGCCAGGCATGTCTACCACTGAGCAAGAGCCACTGTCTAAAAGACAGTGTATAAAGAGAAGTTTGGAGATATTCTTCAATAGACATTTACAGTAATTTTTTACTATAGTAAATCATACTGTAAAATACGTATGTAGAGAAAATTCTGGAATTTTGGTTATTTGAAAAACATAAAACTATTATCAGAATAGTTTTTGTTTTAATCCCAGGTGTGGAGAAATGGGGTTGCTTTGCAGCAGCTGACTATGATTTGCCTTGTGCTCTAGCAGAGGCATGACTTTTCCAGCTTCAGATAGTTTCTGAATTGTTTGATGTTTGGAATTCTGGGAATTTTTCGGAGGGTGTATAAATGCTAGAGCCCTGATAGGAGAGGTGGGTGGTAGTTGGTTGTGGTTTGTTAGTAGTCATGCTCAAAGAAGAAACAAGAAGAAAGGAAGTAGATTCAGAAATATTTTTCTCCCCTCTAAACTTCTCTCTGTACTATCTAATGATAGGGACTGAAACCTGGGGAATAAAGGGTGAGAAAAAGAAGAACCCACAAAGTAGCAAAGAGCAACTACAAGCAAAGAAACAAGAAGACATTAGATCCACATATCTATCTCTCCCCTCTATCCTTTCTCTCCAATCTAGTGTTAGGAGGGTGAAGCCGGGCGCATAAAGGGTGGACCAAAGAAGAACCCACAAAGTAGCTAAGTCCAACTACATATATGTGCTTTAAAACTTGTTTAAAACTCATCATAGCTTGAGCTATGCTCACTCATAGTGTCTTCCAGGCAAGCACAGGGACCTGAGTTCTGATCCTCAGAACTTATGTAAAAAGCCAGGCACGGTGGCCTATGCTGTAACCTCAGCCTGGGGTCAGAAGTAGACAGAAAGATAAATCCCTGAAGCTCCGCTTAGCTGAATTGATGAGCTTCAGGCTCGATGAGAGACCCCGACTAAAACAATCAAGGTCAAGAATGATCAGGGAAAGTCGCAGTGTCAACCTTGCACCTCCATGTACGTGCACACACAGATGCACATGTGCTCACATGCACATGTGTGCTCATACCACACACATACGACACACACATATACAAACCCATGAACATGAATCATACTTACCATAAACATATGTTCTATTCTGTACACCATACTCTGTGCAAAACATAACTTTGGAAGTGTCAATCTGTAGCAGGACCAGTGGCAGGAGTTGTTCTTCACTTGATATGTTTATAAAATACACGGAATGTTGATATATATGTGAAAAATGTTACCAAAATTATAAAAGTTATAGTAATAAAGTAGCTGAGACACTTCTATGATAAATGTGGGTTTTGTTTTTTGTTAGTTTTTTTTAAATTTATTGAATATTTTGAGACAGAGTCTCATTATTTGACCCTGACTGACCTAAAATTCTCTATGTTGACCAAGTTCTTCTTAGACCTCTGGCAATCCTACTGCCTCCATCTCTCGAGTGCTAAAGTTATAGGTATATGTCACCACACCTGACATATATACACATATATGCATAACTATATACATTGTATACACATATATAGGTATGTATATATAGGTGTATATATATATATGTACCAACACACACACACACACACACATATATATATACACACACACCTATATACATGCATACACACACACACACACACACACAATCACCTATAAATATAATGTTTAAAATGACTGGACACATGACTTTCTGATACAACACAGAATATATCTGGTCCTTCTGAATGTCTTGAGTAACCAACATGACTTCAGTATGCTAATGAGACACTCAGGATGGAGCTGGCCACCTTCAGTACCAACCATGTAATTTATGGGTTAGGACTCTCGATCGGCTGGACTCCAGGGGGCAAAATGGGTTTGGAGATTGAGTTCATTTATTCAGCCAATAAATTCTATAGCCATGCCCATGTAATGAATGCCTGATTAAATAATCAGAAAAGACCTGAGGACACTGAGGCTGGTTGGTTAATACACAGATGTGCGGCACAAATGAAAGCAGATCCCACAGGATACATAGACTCACCTCCCTTCTACACCCCACCCCACTCCCACCCTGAACTTGGCAGGCATGTCTCTCATTTGATTGTTGTTAAATTGCATCTTGCATGCTAAAACTCAAATTCTAAGTAGTGTCTTGGTGGGTGTTATGAAATCACTCTAGCTGGATCTGACACTAATTCACTGATAGTTTATCTCAAAATTGAATTGTAGGACAGCAGCTGGTGCCAGAAAATTGTGGTTTGGTCACATTTGTGCCATGGCAAGACTTGTTTGAGTAGTTCTGATTCATAACAATACCATCCACAAAGAGAAAGGCTAAATGCAGACAGCAAGAGAAACCTTCCTTTCTGGATGGTTACCATGTTAGTTCACTTTCTGTTGCTAATCATCAGTCAAGCCTGGTTTACCTGGCTCCCAGTCTTGGAGACTCCAGGGTGCAAGGCTGGCAATGGCCTCCTGTTGGGTGAACCTCAAGGCATATAGGATGTAGCTTATTGTTTTATGTTCTTGCCTTTGCTCCAGAAAGTGGTCTGCTCTACCAGCCCCCACTTCCCTTGAATTCTTGGACAAAAGACACACACACAGTTTGTTTGTTCCTTTTCAACTTAAGACACAATTGCTGGGCGCTGCTATCTCCTGCCTGGAAAAGTGGCCCTTAATAATATTTTTATTTCAACTCTTCCTACCTGCCCTAAACTTCAGTGGCTGGTCCCTCCTAGCCCCTGTCAAACATCCCTGGCCACCTGCCTGTAGTAGTAGCCACAGGCCCCAGCTCCTCCTGAGACCTTACATGGTTGCTGGCTTCTTCTCCCTCCAAAGCATGTCAAAAATTCCCTCTCCTTCCTTGCAACTGTCTTTTCCTCCTGGGACTGGGAAGTCCCACCTATACCTTCCGCCCAGCAATTGCCTCCTCCTCCCCACCCCCACCCCGCCACAATCTGGCTTTCTTTATTGACAGTTCAAAAACCAATAGGGGAACAGGACCTTAGCATCAAAAACTGCCCCTAATAGGACCTAATAGGACATCACATAGCATGGGACAGGGAGAGTGCATGTACATATTTTGTCTTCTCATCTTTGCCCCTCTTCTGAGAAGGAACCCCCATCATTGAGATGCCATGACAATTTTCAATGCATGAAGGCTCCAAGGACCTTCAAGTAATAGCACACAGTCACTGTTTGTACCAGACAATAGGGGCTAAATTTGTACCTATGAAACCATAAATGGAAGCAAGCCATCCATGATACGAAACTGTAACTATACTACAACCAGTTGATAAAAGTAAAATGTAATTTTATCAATGGAATTCAGGATTGGTGGCAGTCTCAGTGTTCGAACAGGAAGCTGGTTTGTATATGTAAGGAGGTGCAAAACCTTGACCCTGAATCAAGCTCAAATTTTAATAAGTCTGAGATGTGGTCACTTACCTCAAGAGAACTTGTCCTGGCCCAGCAAAGGGACTGCTAAGGCCTCTCCACCAAGAAGATACTCCACACAGAGACAGGGTGAAACCAAGAAACCAGCAAGATCCGTAGCTATTAAATGAAAGTGCAGTCTCATTTTGTGGGTACTGGCTTTAGACTAGCTCCTTGGGAAATCTCTATTTTGTTTTGGCTTTTAGTTTTCTTGACAAACTTTCTCTCACCCCTTTGCTGAGGTTGGTTTGGAATTTGCTATGTAGCCCACACTAGCCTTGACAACTTCCTGCTTTTGCAGGCCCAGTTAAGAATTTGTATCTTAAACAGTTTGCAAAGGTTTCTCTGGGTCTTTGGTTTCAAAGTCAGTTATAATAATAGCCTTAAAAAGTTAATCATCTCCACAGAGCTCACCATGGCACAATTACAGACAGCTATACATGACCCAGTCACAGAGCAAGCGACTATTCCAGAGGGAATGGCCATCCTGGAGGGCTGAATACAAGCTGTGGTAAAAATCTGCCCTGGCTGAAGGTGCTTTCCAGTTCTCCATGTAAATGCTCAACAGAAGCCCTGAGGACGCAGTTAGAATGTGTTGATAGCAGGACTCAGTTTTATGCTAATCATATCCACTGAATAGGTCTGTCACATAGGGCGTGGAAAATGTTGTTAGGGGGTCTTACCTGCATGGCATCCCACTAAACCTTACTGCTACAGAATCTACCAACAGTCTGAGAAACCTCATCAGGTCTGCTATCGTGGCTTTCTTCTCATAATGGCCTCTTTAAAGCCCGAGAACATGGTGGTAATTAACAAGAATGGGGAGAAGTAGATAGAAGAATGGAGGAACATCTCCCACAGAGAGAAGTCTAGGTCATAGTCTCCAAGCAGAAGGCCCTACAAACTACTGAGGAGTTGACCGATGCCACAGATCTGGGAGATGGAGGATGGGAGAGGGCTTCAAATGGGTCCTGACAAGGCTAACACCTGGATCAGCTTAATTTGTACAGGAATATACATATATATATATATATATATAATGTTTATAAATATATATTTATAAACACATATACACCTTTATATATACAAAGGACCCGAGGAGAAAACACTAGACTAATTCAACCATGAGCCACCTTCTTATGCCAATGGATACTTACAGCCAGGCCTCATTCTGAGAATGTAGCATGCAATTGAAACAATCATTGATTGTAGGAAGTTAGGGAACATATTGAATGGAGGGCTAGCCTTCTTCATGGGTGTCAGCAAGAAGATGGAGGATCTGCATTAGACAGATCTCTGTTTTCTCGATGTCTCAGGGTGGGGTGTGTGGGGAAGGGATGGAGAAAAATTCTGTTACGACTACACAATTCTCATAGCAGGAAGGATGCTCCTATGTCTACACTCTTTCCCATCTTTAACCTTCTTCCTGTTTGTCCTGGTTAGCTTTGTCGACCTGACATAACCTTCAGTCATCTGAACAGAGAACTTCAAGTGAGAAATTGCTTTGATCAGATTGGTCTGTAGTTATCTCTGTGGGGGGTTGTCTTAATAAATAACTGATGTAGGAGGGCCCAACCTACGGTGGGCAATATCATCCCTGAATTGTAACCAACATCCTACACAGTTCTTGCTGTACTTTATTGGTTGCAAAGGGAGTTTCTTGAGAGAGTAGTAGACTAGCAATCAGGTCTATCTTGAGTTCCTGCCTTATAGTCCCTCAGTGATGGACTATAACCTGGGATTGTAAGAGAAATAAACCCTTTATCCTACAAAGTTTCTTTTATGATCACAACAGAAATGAAAGTGGACCACTACCAGATGCAATGGTCAGGGCCAGGGCTGTGACGGCAAGTATGGGAAGCACAGTTGCTTTCCTGAGTAAGAAATCAAGACTTTAAACCTTTGAATCTAAACCCCTAAGCATTCGATGGGGGTGGGGGTCTTAGCTGCTATAACAAAATACTGAAAATTCGTGAATTATAAAGACGTTTCTTTCTCATGGCTTTGGAGGTTGAGGGGCCCACTATGGAAGAGCTGAGATCTGGGGAGGTCCATCTCTTTGCAGCTTAACTGGGTGGAGAGCATAGCACAGTAAGAAAATAAGCAGAGGTTGGGAGCAAGGGAACACATCTCTGTTGTGAGAGGAAACTTTTCTACCAACACTCTCTTGAGAGGGTAGGGTCCTTGTGACCCAAACACTTCTTAAAGGTCCTACTTCCCAATACCTTCACTATAGCGGTTAAATTTCAACATGAGATTTGGAGAGGATATTCAACCCACGGCACCTTGTGAATTAACTAGTGCTGTGCTGTGTATTGATAGAAACAGCTTGCTGATTCTATACTCAATGGAATCTTACACTATGTGGAGTGGACTGAGGGAAAAGTATTTGCTAACCAGTACTGTTGCTTACGATCTAGGTCAGCACAATGATCAATGCCCTTTCAAAGGGGGAAATGGATGATGTAGAGGACTGGTACCTAAGGATACAAGAATGAGCTGGCGGATGAAACAGAATGCCAAGATTACATTAATGTCTCAACAGAGGCTTAGAGGAGGACAAGACAGTGTCTTATTTCAATCATATCTGATGACTGGAAGGGTGACACCATCTATTCATTTGAGGTATAGTGGTCATTCTAAATTGTGAAGGTTCATATTAATAGAAGCTAGATAGGGCTCAGTTAATACATCAGTATCTTTTGTTACATTTATATCACAATTGGTGATTCACGCTGGCCTGGTTGGTTAAGAGTCTGATATCAGTGCTGTCAATTGCACTGGGAAATTACAAATGTTGCTTTTGCTATGCTCAGCAGGGTATGGATTCTTTTTTTAACTATAAAAGATACAGTGTCAAAGACCAGGGGGTGGGCTATAATAAAGAACCTACCTGATCTTTGGGAGAAGGAAGATAACTGGCATAGACCTCCCAAAGTCCCAGAATTGTCCTGAATGCTAGGTTATCTGTTATAATAAATGGGGTGGTCTGGGGAAAGAAATCTACATGGGATGTGATTGCCAGAAAAAGATCTCAGGGCAGAAGTAAGTGGGGCTGGGGATGAAAGTCAACAGAATGACTGTCCAGGCTGGTTTATACTGCCAACAAGAGACAAGTTAGCGTTATTGGAAAGACAGACTTCAGAAAATGCCTCAATAAGATTCATTGACCAAATAAATAAATGTAATCTCCAAACCCATTTTGTCCCCTAGAGTTCAGCTGACTGAAAGGTCTAGCCCTGTCTCCAGTTTCCTGTCCGGTTTCGATTCCTAACCAGGCTTCCTTCGATGACAAACTGCAATATGAAACTGAAAACAACAATAAATTCTTTCTCCCCAAGTTGTTCTTGGTCATGGTGTTTTAGCACAGGAACAAAAACTCTAACAAGACAGAAGCCGACATTTTAATCAATTATGCATATATAATTAAACCTTGATTTTAAAAACAAAACTGAGAAAACCCAAGACAGCAAGACTCAGGGAAGACGCTTCCTGCTGAACACTTTCATGAATGGGGAAGATGGACAGGCTTCTGAATTCACGAGGTCAGGACGTTCTGTCGGCGCCCTTCTCCTTCCCCGGGCTTGCTCTGTGCTTCCTCTATGTGCCTGCTTGCACTTCCATTTATCCTTCCACATCGAACCTCAGTAAAGCCCTTCAGTGAGTCCCACAGACAACGCTACTCAATTATCACCAGTAAAGTCCTTCAGAGAACTACACAGATGACTCTACTGCACTATCAACTTGAAAGGGAGGGTTTTATGGGAACCTCCAATGTACAGCCACGTCAAACACAAGTGCAGATAGCCTGGGGACTCACAGCTGAAGAAAAGGCAGTCCAGCTGCCATCTGTGGCCTGCGGTGTCCACTGCTGACTCTAGTAGGCAGTGTCGAGCCTGATTGACTTGTTAGATGTCAAAGAACACAAACAGATGTCATTTTTTTTTTACTTTTTTATTGTAGTAAATATACTAGACATAAATTTTAACCCTTTAATCATTCATTTGTTTTTGAAACATTACACTGAAATTTAACAATGTAGAAAGCATGTATAACATATAAGTCAGTTCCTCAGATTTCATGAATTGAACACATAGAATTGAACAGTCCAATTTCATAAAAGAAAAGGTGCATACTGGGACTACGGGGCATGTCTATGAAGGAAACCTACATGAGAAATTACAGTGGAGGGTGAGGGACGATGCTTTTCCCAGGGAGTGTGCACGAGCTGGCTAATGCACCAATTCCAAGAGCAGGTTCAAGGGCATTTTAGAGGGATGTCTGTGTCACTGTTAAAAAGCTTTTGGAGATTTGCAGATGCATTAGATTAAAGCCAGACAAACAGTGAGGAGAGTTTTGAAAATTCAGACTCTAAGTCTTAGGTACAAATATTCTGAAGTCAGGGAGAAATGAAGAAAATGCAGTTTGCCCACCTTTTCACTACAGTTAAAAAAAAACTGGAAACAAAATTTATCATTTTAATCCTTTTAAAGAGAACAACGGAGGTTTACAACATCCACAATGTTATACAATCATTGCCCCTATCCATTTCTAGAGCTCTCTCACCCCAAACAGGAACTGCATGCATTACACAATGCAATCCCGAGTTCCTCTCTTCCAGTAACTGTTCCTCTTGTCTCTTTTCTGACCAGAACTTGCGGATTCCAGGTGCCTGTGTAAGCACCGCAGGACTGACGTCTGTGCTCGTCTAGTCTACTTCACTTAGTGTGAGTTCTCCAAGGCTCATCTGCTGTGGCGTGTGCACAGCTTAATCCTTTCACGAGAGACTAACTCCACTGCCCATGAATACCACATGGTTTTATCTAACTGCAGCTGATGGACAGCTTTTGCTATTTGAACTATCAACTTCAGTATACAACTATCTATACTGTAACATCCCCCCTCCCCCGAACTCTTTCTCCTGTATTTTTGCTTTATAAAGTATGGGAGATACTTTACAATTTATATATCAAATAGAAATTAACAATAACATACATTGTAAATAACTCAAGGCTTTATTATAAGAATACCTATTCATACTGAAGAACCAGAAATAAAGAAAAGGGGAAAAAAAACCTGGAATGTACTCAATACTCCTTGAGCATAGATAAGCATATAGAAATATTTTCTTAATTATTAGACTAGAAAAATATAAATGATGGAATTATAGAAGTTATTTTGTGCTTAACCTTCCTGAATGTACCTTAAGTATTAAATACACAGAAAGTGCATACACTTATTCAAAGACAATGCCTTTTTCTTTTGACAGTGCTGAGGATCAAACCCAGGGCCTCATGCATGCTAGGCAAGTGCTCTACCGTCGAGAGGAAGCACTAGCCTTAAAATTATGCCCCCTTTTAGAAAAGCAAACAAACATGCACATCTTTGGTTAGTCCCAACTAGTTTAGAGGTCGGCATGGCGCTTAGTGTTTTAAGCCCACGTTCTTGCTGGAATGGCCGCTGGATGATCGGTCTCGTTCTTTAGTAATTTCCATCTCAATTTTGGCTTTGATTTTCTCCCAGTCTATTTGGAGCTACAACAGAAGGGAAAAGAGAATCGTACTTATATCCTGTGGTTTCAGTTAATCCAAAGTAACCAAGAGTAAATAAAAACAGAATATATGACTCCCAGAACAGAGACAGAGAGGTACTGAGGAGAAGTTAATGAGAAGTAATGTTGAAAACCTAGGCGCTGCCTTTGAGATCAAGAGGATGGTTATAAAGCACAAGGAAGACTCATTCTGAGACTCATAAGACCAAAATTCTGTGTAGTGGTGTACAAAGCACATGGAGACAATCCATAGAACCTCAGGATTTGCAGAGGCTTAGGGACAATGTGGAGCAGCAACTCTGACCCCAACAAAAGCAAATCGGGCATGGCAGCAGCTAGGATGTGTTCGCACCAGCTCTGCTATGGGCATCTCATAAGGCACTAGAAGCCCAACTTGCAAGAAAAGAGAAAGGAATGTCATTTCAGAAGAGGCTCCCTTGTGCCTTAAAGTCACAGAAGGGTATGGCAGTCACTAACTGATGAAAGTCATCAGAAGAAGCAGATGACAGGCATGATTGGGAGACACATGAGGGTAACAAGAATTTTATCTGTTTCTCTCTTATCCATGACAAGGGCACATACACCCTAGCCTAGACCCATCTCTTTCTAAATTCATTAGATTTAATATTGGGAAAGGACTCCTCTGACCCTGAGGTCTATGAGAAATTTCTTTAGGAATATCTATTTCTTTAGAAATCCACTGTTAAACAAAATTGGAGACCACTTATTTAGGAATGTGTGTCTTCTGAGGCAAGACATGGGAAAAATTGGGTCCTAGACTAAGTTTAAACTGTGAAACAGACCCAAAGCTCAAGACTCAGTCAGAAATGAAAAGGCTTTTACCTCTTTACACAGGGGTGTCACCTTTTACATAGGGTGTAAAGGGTTACACCTTTACATAGGGTGTCACCTTTTACATGTAAAGGGGTTACACCTTCACACAGGGGCGTTGAGTAAACAGCATAAAACCAGACCAAAGCAGCGCCTGCTGCTTGAACAGACGCATCTGAAGAAACTGAGGGATTAGCTCAATCGTAATAGAACTGCAGGCCTATTTTGTGCTACTAGTATTTGATGAAATCATTTAGTTATTTTTTTTACTCCAATATGCTATGTCTAAATTTCCATTAAGTAATTTGTTGATATTTTGGTGACCTTAAAAAATTGTACATATTTATCTATAATATATAAGATAGACTGATTAATAATTTATAGAATTTCTTTTTAGCCTAGATGATAACTGTCTGTACTAAGAATCAAATGACAGCCTGCTGAGAAGCAGGACAAATACTAGATTAGTGAAAGAATGGTTTTCAGGCCACAACTTGTTATTTTTAAAAGGCAATGCATGCATTTCCATGTTTAACAAAGCAGTTATAAAAAGAGAGGCAAACTTTGCTGGCTGCCTTGGCCTTCTTCCAGCCTTTGACTGACATTTGTTTCTCTAGTCAGTCACAGCACAAGTCTACCGAGCACCTGCTACAGCGCTGCCCCAGCAGCCCGCCCATCACTTCAACTGAGGACATCATCAGTTACCGGCTGACATGCAAATGAATGCATCACCTGATAATCGCCTCCAGTCTTAGAACAGTATTCTACAGATAACTTAATCAAAATAAAAATATTTTTAATAGTATGTTTTTGATAAGAGTGCTTGTTCTCTGACAGTTTCAAGTGACTTCTTACATCAAAAGCCTTACTTTCTACTAGAGAGAGTGCCAAACTATTTGGAACTTATTTTGATCCCTAGTCAATTCTCAGTCACATAAAAGTGTTTAAACAATCCGTATCTAATGGCTCACTGTCTAGTAGCCAGCTTGCCTACTCTTAGTAAAGGTCGGCTGCTTAATTAAACCAAGAATAACGTGGCAATCAGCCATGAATTCACCGAATTCTCCATCCTTATACTCAGCAACCTGCTAGCCCCCACCCCATCTGTTTTCCTCCTGTCTCAGGCTAAGCTCTTCACATCCCTGACTCCTGGTGGACACTGCTCCCAGGAACCACAGAGTCAAGTTCTCTTCACCTGCCTCTGATTCTGTCTCTGAGAGCTGCCTCCCTCCCTCTCTTCACCTGGGGCTCCAATTCTCTCTCCTGAGCACTGTAAAATGGCTGTTCACCAGCTACACTTCAGAAATCTTTGTTTAATGTGGAGCTATAGGGATCAATACCTCACATATGCTAGGCAAGGGCTCTATAACTGACCTACAGCCTTGGGCCTAGGGACTTTGCTCAAACTATCAGTTGTTTGCAGTCCTTATCCTGTCTTATAGCCTTCTCTGTGCAACAAATATTTAACACTTGTTTATGTCAAGCCTTGACCTAAGTACAGGGTTCAATAATGGATGAAAACATTTAAAAAAAGCACTATCTTCATAGAGAGATAATAAAGACAGAGACAGATAATAATTTTTTTTTAAATATGTAAGTCATACATGGTAAGGGCTTTGAAAGTAGGGAAGGAGACAGTGAGTGCCTGGTGTAAAGTAGGAAGCCACATGGTCATTTAATTACTTGCTGGAAAACTTTCTAGGTGTTTTTCAAATTTAGTGATCAGCACAGTTGATGGCCCTGAAAAGTTGACACTAAGATTTACAGAGGCGACTGCATAACCAAGACAGGGAAGAAAAAGGCCTTGAGACAGCAGCATTCTTAGGACCTTACTACTACTGTTGGCACTTCTCCTGTCCAAATGCACCCTCTCTCTTCTAGGTTCTGTTCCTTCCAAATGTCCCCTCCCACAGCCACCTTAGATGATGTCAGGAAGTATAATTTTTCCTCAACTCTCCTAAATTCATAGTGATATAGAGTCCTGTAACAAATGACAGATTAAAAGAGAAACCAGCCAGTGTGTGCAGTGTGCCTGGCACAGGGAAACGTCACTGAAAGGCCACTCAGAGCAGCGACTTAGAACTCTGGTTAATGCAGCCCCTTCACAAACAAGAGACTGTCAGATATAACAAGACAAAGAGTAGCAGCTTCTGTATTCTAGAGACAGGAAGCCAAGGGAAGGTAACCAAATGGGACCAAACTAATGGGGCGAGGCCTGGAAAGTCATCTTTCTGGTGCCATCCCTGAGCTGATTAGAAGCTTCCCCAGGAGGCTGGCGGGGTGGGCCCCACAGTTAAGACAGCCTTTGCAGAGGATGAGTTCAGTTCCCAGCACTCAGATCATGCGATTACAGTCCCTGACAACTCAGCTCCTGGGGCTCCAATGCCCCCTTCTGACCTCCACAAGCGCTTAGATGGATGCGCACTGTACTACTCAATCTTTTTAAAAAGTTGTCTTCAGTAAAGCCAAGTTCCCCTCTATCATGTGCTCTGGTAGGAAGGGCAGAGAATGGAACTCTCCCTCTGTGCTGTTAATGACACACATCTATTAAGTTCTTAGTTCTGAGATAATATAGATGGCTGTAATTTTAGCAAAATAGATAAATATGGATGATAACTAGATTACAGACCCAAATGATACCAGAACACCAGCAAGTAGATGCCAGCCACACAAGCTGTTTTCCCATGCTTAACTTTCAAATCAATAGTCAGGAAGTTTTAATTAACTTTTTTTTCTTTTAAAAATCCTGTTTTGTGGTTTTTGTTGTGGTTAACTTTCAAATGGTATCTGTGGGGAAGAAAAGCAGAAGACTAGAACACCAAAGGAAATAGCTTGTTACAAAGTAGCCTGTTTGGGTTAAGCACACGCTCAGCAAACCCTGTTGCTCTGGCTGAGCTTACAGCTGAGACATTATGCTTCGGTAACTGCTATATATCACATATAAAGAAGATAAGGATGCTAAGGTTTTGCTATTTAAAATGTAATTTTGAGCCAGATATGTCTCTGTGGCACCTGACACTCTTGCAGAAGATGCAAGTGCAGTTCCCAGCACCCATGTTGGGCCCCTCACAATTACCCATGTTGCTAACTCCAGGGGATCTGACACCTTCTTCTGTCCTCCGCAGGTACAAATTCACAGATAGACATACTTTAAAATAAAAATGTTTTAGAAATAAGCTAAAATTTTGTTGATGGAAGGAATGTATTTTGTGTGTGTGTGTGTGTGTGTGTGTGTGTGTGTATGTGTGTTTCCTAAATGAGGGAAACAGATCTAAGAGTTAGCTTTCTAGACATCTTCATTATTTATCTAAAATATCAAATAGCACCCAACCTCAAGACAAACTGATTATCAAAAAACTGATGGGCATTACTAAAAAAATTAGCATCTGACTTAACTTTTGTCATAAGACGAATGTTTCATGTAAGGCATGCATACCTCTGTAAAACACTGTATAATACTTACACCTTCTGCGTATTGCAAATATCGTTTATTAGTTTCCTGTTTACCAAATGTCTCCAAAAACTTTTGACGATAAGCAAGAACTGTATCAACATGGGTTTTGTATTTTACAGCCAATTCCAGTGCCCTGTAACGAGAAGTTACAGACTGTCAACATTGCTGGGTCGACACAACAGAGTTTTGAAGTCAGAGGTAGGACAAGTGACTGCTCTGCACACTGGAAAGCCATTTTTCTGCTTTAGCCATCTATGTATTGTACAAAGCCCAGAATAGGCATGGCTCTTCTTGCTGACCAGCTCTTCTACAAATACAGCATTGCACACTGCTATGCTAGCTCTACCTATAAGGTATGTATCACCGACCGCCCACTAGGCTCTCCATTTTTTGAGTGGATTTAGTTTGCATTTCCCTTGGTGAGTACTGTAGAGGGCATGCATAAAGAACACTCAGCATTTGATGGTAGATCATTGTAAAATACATTTTATGAATCTATAACAAACCTATAGAATAAAAAGTGATAGTACTATAACAAATTAAAAATCTTATAAAATATGAAATTGATATTAAAACCAGTGTGACTAAATGCTATTACTATTTGAATCTTGGAAAGTGGCATGCTAGGCTGGCAAGGTGTCTTAGCAGGGAAAGGTACTTGCCACCAAGCCTGGTGGCTTGAGTTTAACTTTTAGGTCACAGATGATGGAGAGAACCAACTTCCCCAAGTTATCTTCTGACTTCTACCCATGCACATGAGCACAAATCAATCAATCAATCAATCAATTAATTAAATTTAAACATTTAAAGAAAATATTAAAAAGCCATTGAAATTTTATAATTCAGTAAATCTATAAAACTAACCTCTTTTAAAATAAGCCCTTAATTTAATAGCATAATTACAAAAAGAAAGAAAGAAAGAAAGAAAGAAAGAAAGAAAGAAAGAAAGAAAGAAAGAAAGAAAGAAAGAGATAAAGAAAACACTAGCACCACACCAAAGAAACATGTGTATCCTATTGATAATCTGCAAGGAGGTGAATAGATGATCTCAGCCCAGGCTTCTGTAAGCTTGACTAGGGTCTCAGCCTAGTCAGAATCCTGTTCTTGACTCATAAGACTTGAGTCAAGAAAAATCAAGTGGAGCATGTGTCTTTACACTGTTTACTGCCATCCTGTTTTAAGGCATGGGTGACAGTCAACTTAATGGTCAAAAACACATTAATTCTCACACTTTTCTAATACTCCATGACATGAATAGGACAATTATGAATTATCTGAGCCAACTATTATAGATCTGTTAGTTTAGATAAGACAACATTAATATTTTATAACTTGTAACTCTTCAGTATTAGCCAAACTAAAAAACATCTTTAGAAATAATTTTTGGGATGCAGCAAGGTACTGGCCATACAAATCTGGCAATCAACATAAGGGTAAAGAGAAAGAATCCATTCCACAGAGTTGTCCTCTAACCTCCATGCTTGCACTGTGGTCTGGCGCATGTGTACTCTACCTCACTCCCATCTCTTTCCCCACCTCCCTGAGACACACACAAACACACATACAATAAATCTAAAAGTTTAAAATATTTTGAATAATGCTGTGTCTATTGACAATTGATAGGCAATTGAACAAGCTATCAAAGACAGTATAAAAATATGAATGTAACTCAGCAATACCAGAAATGGTAATGCAAAAATAAAGAAACACGATTTCTTATAAAACATATCAACATATGCTATATATTGTTCTGGTGGTTTGAATGAGAATGCCTGCCCCCCACCCCCGCAAAGGATCATAGATTTGAATGCTTGGTCACCAGGGAGTATCACTATTGAAAGGATTAGAAGGGAGGGCCTTGTTGGTGTAGGTGTGGCCTTGTTAGAGTAAGTGTGTCACTGGGGGTGGGCTTTGAGGTTTCAGGAGCCCAAGCCAGGCCCAGTGTCATGCTCTCATCGCTGCCTGTGGATCTGGATCTAGAACTCTCAGCTAGTTCTCCCGCACCATAGCTGGCTGTGTACCACCATGTTGCAAGCCATGATAAGGATGAACGAAAGCTCTGAAACTGTGAGCAATCCCCAATTAAATGCTTTCTTTTATAGGAGTTGCTGTGGCCATGGTGTCTCTTAACAGCAATAAAACCCTGACTGCCATGGACTCCCAGAGTCTCTCATTTTGTACAACATTAAGTCTTTCAGAGAGCAATGTCAAGCAGATGGGGTCTGAGGTGAGAACTAAAAGGCAAGGACTGAGTAGCTGAGGCTCTAACAAGCAGTGGGGGCCCAGGTGCCTTCCTCTGTCTAGAGCCTCATCCTGAGACTCTGATCCGGCTGAGCTGTGTGTCAGTGGAGTCTCTGCTGAATCACACTACTGGCACCTTACAGTAAGTGATGTGCTGGGGCATCTTGCCTGCAAAAGTGAAAGTAGAAGTCGTAGGCAGCCACTCTGTATTGGGGCTTTCA
The DNA here is from genome assembly GCA_036184795.1 of Tokudaia tokunoshimensis. Lineage (NCBI taxonomy): Eukaryota > Metazoa > Chordata > Mammalia > Rodentia > Muridae > Tokudaia > Tokudaia tokunoshimensis. The sequence continues at coordinate 90,710,863 of BTHU01000003.1, read as the reverse complement.
AAAAGTCCTGGGGAAGTAACTTGGTATGCAAACATCAATACATTTAATTATGCAGAGAAGACAATGTAATATCTAATCATGTATTCAGAGGCTAAGCCTGAGTATTCTCTGCATTACTGTCATTATTATAACAATAAAACATGCATTAATTATTTGAAGAGTAATGGCTAAAAGTAAACATTTACATATGTGCTATTTTAAGTACTCTCAAAATGCACACACACTGCGTAAAAAAATGTTTCTCTACCACACTTAGGAGGGAACTTACTTCAAATTATATAAGGGTTTTGGGAACAGTATGTCTCTAGTTTTAAAATGGTTTGGCAACCAAACAAATGTGACATTAGATTCTAGGGCTGGAATAAGCCTATGTATTTTAAATAGGAAGAAGTTATATAAAAAGATATGATAACTTCCAAATATGATTTTTTGCATAACTTGAATAAATCAGAAGCCCTTTATATAACCGGCAGAAGATTAGACATTATTTTATTAACACTTACACACAGTGTTAGTATGTACCTGGGGCTTTCATCTCTTCCTCCCCTAACTTGAGTTTCTCAGAGGGCAGTAACACTCAATGTACAAAGTAGACACCAAACCTACCTACAAGTCTCTAGTCTGCATTCTACCAGAGTGTAGGCAATCTCCAAACACAAATATGAAATACAGAGACACAACCAGCAAGAGCATGGTTTTCAAGCAGAGTAACACATGATGAACTAAAAGCCATCCCCGTCTAGAAGCTTTAAACAAAGGTAGAGTTCAGGGACCTCAAAAGCAATCTAATGTGTCATTCAACACTTCCTTCCACCATTTTAGAAGTAAGATATCTAGCAGTGACCATCAGCACTTGCTAATATCAGAAAACCACAGATGACCAGTCATCCTGGAAATAAACATACCACAAGCTACAGTAGTTATGTTCCCTCTCCCTATCCCCCAATTAAACTTAAACCTAAAAGGCTCTAGATTTAGGATGAATCTGTAGCTAATTCAGGAGACAGACACCATAAGGATGCAATCAACAATGTCAAGACGATAGGAAGTCCTATAGGCCCAGATTCTTCAGTGGGAAAATTATAAGCAAACACAAAAAGAAATAGAACCTGTCTAAGAACATAACAACTAGTCACAAAATATGGGTCTTTTATGGATCATAGTTCAAACCTTAAAAATGCTCATTAGATAACAGAGAAATAGGAACACTATATAATTGCCGATAATTTTTTAAGTATGGTTATGGTATTATGGCAGCTAAAATTTTTTGGAGATATACACTTAAATTCTCACAGATAAAATGTGATAACTGTAGTCTGCCTTAAATGGTAGGAGAAGGGCGTGGAGACTGTGTAATAACTGGTCACTGCTGAGGCTGACTGATGGTGGTTCTCACACTATTTGTTATGTGCTTTTCTATAACAAGGTCTTTTTCAATTTCATCCTTTTGGGTCTTCCTAACTTATTTTGCTGAATATTCTTTTTCTCCCTTGTACATGCTAGGCAAACATTCAAGCAACCAAATGCTACTCCAAAGCATAGTCTTTTGTGTGTGCAAGCATGTGTGTGTGTCTGTGTGTGTGTGTGTGTGTGTAAGCCAGAAGGCAATGCTGGGTTTCATCTTCAATTGGTTTCCATTTTACTTTTTGAAATTTTTTTATAATTAAATTTGTTCATTAACATTTTTATATATGTATAAAAGGCATCATCTCTCACTTTCTCATCTCCCTTCCCATCCCTGTTATCCATCTTATAAATCTCTTTTCCACATTCATGTCTCTATGTGTGTGTTAAGTGACACACTGAGTTCAACCAGGGTCCTCGGTGTTACCATGGTAGAAAATTATTCAATGACTCCTCACATCTCAGAATCTATCAGTAACCTATATTAGAGCAAGCAGGGGTGGGGACATAGGACCCCCTCCTCAGCCATAACTTATGGCTGACAGGGTAAGTTTTAAGCAGGTAACCACAGCTGCTGTGAGTTCAAGACTACATTGACTGTCACACCCAGAGGAGTGCATTTAGAAGCAGTTCTTTATCTTCTGGCTCTTACATTCTTTCTGCTCCCTCTTCTGAGATGTTCCCCAAGCCTTAGGGGGAGGATGTTATAAATACCTGGTTAGATCTGACCACTCGTCTGTCACTACACCTCACTTTTTAAAGAGGGTTCGCATTGAACCTGGAGCTTGCCAATTCAGCTAATTTGGCTGGCCAGTAAACCCCAGTGATCCTTCTATCTCCACCTCCCCCAGCACGGTGATTATAGGCGCGCTGTTGTACCTAGCTTTTTATATGGGTGTTTGGAGTCCAAACTAAGATCCTTAAATGATGAAGTGGTAAGCACTTTCCCAGCTGAGTCCTCTTCTTAAGCCAGACCCTTACCAGCGGTAGGTAGGGTTACACTTTGCTCTTCTGTCTCCAAGTGCTCAGCGTTAGCCACAGACTCATATTCTCTACCGACTGACAATTCCTTAACGGAATTAAACTTTTTGATAATTTTCATAGTTTTTATAGTGAGGAATTTTGATAATTCCTCAAAGACTGGGAGCTTCCTTGAACTTTACATCTGTAAATCACACTCCCTATACAGCCTCATGACCTTGACAAAGGCTATTTAAATGACACAGTCAAGAATTTTATACAGAATAACCATGATTTCGTACTTACCACATAACAAATAATCCACCAGGAAGCGCAGCTTTGGCCTGCACAGTGTAGGCCTTTTCTGCTGCTAAAAGTGCAGAAATATATTTAAGCCCTAGCGCCCTTTTCTTTCACATGCATAATACCTCCGCCTTTTTAAGCCATCATTTGATAGTATATCTCAACTATGAAATCCTTTGTTTGAGAGAATGACCACCTGCCCAGTCCTAAGAAAAATTATAAATATATGAAGTAAAAGTAAGATCCTTTTGAAAAGCTCCCTGTGTTTTATTTAGCTATCAGCCTGACACGAGCTGGAACTGTCTGCATTAGGTTGGCCATGGCATTTCTGTCAGGTATTTTCTTAGTTGTTATTAAGTTAGGAAGACTGACCCTGATGGTGTGTGGCATCATTTTATGGGATGGGCCTTGAGTTGTAGGAAGGCGAAGAAAGCTGTCTGAGCATGAACAGCAGCAAGCAAGTAAGCAAGGATGGCTATTCTCGCTGTGTTCTTGACAGTGGATACAATAGCTTTTGTTTTTCCCTTAACTTCACACACACACACACACACACACACAAAATTATTTTCTCCCCTAAGTGGCTTCTTGTTCAGGGTACTTCAATAACAGAGACTAAATAAGGACCATCATCAGCTACACAGACATGCAAATCTATGAATTAATCAACCACGTTATCACTTATCCTATATTTGAATATCTTTGTACATGTTTCTTAATTTATATATTATTCTACCATATCTAAGTATACAAATACATACATATACATATGTGTGTATACATATCCTATGTATAGGATGGATATATATGTATATATGTATATATACATATATATATATAAAATGCATATCTTACCTACTTATACCTTTCATATTAGTCATGCCAGCTACGAGTTTAACAATTAAATTCACTGCCATAAACTTTTTCTTGAGTTTGTTTATCCCTGCATTCACAGTGCTACAGTCGTTGGTAGTACTCAACAAATACATAGCACATGACTAATAATGTTATTAAGTAAAGGCTTATTAAATGTCACAAAGTTTGCTAAGATAGTTTCGGATATAATTAGTTCAGTTTTGATAACAAATCCTGAGGCTGTTTCACCATCTTAAATATAGGGAACCTGAAATGTACAGAGCCTCAATAATCTGTCCATAGCTAGTAGGTGTGGGATACGAAATGAAACCAGCCTGACTCTAAAGCTTCCAGTCATGATCACCAACACCTCTTGCAACACAAGACACATTTAGATGACCACAGATTTTACCAATGAGTTTATTTATTTGGAAGATATCTCTGAAATATCTAAATATACCTATGGCAGTAGACTCAATAAATATGCTGAATAAATGAATATGCAACAGGAATATTCTACATGGTTTCAAAAATATCTGTAGAATGTGAAGATGGTGACAACATCTAAGTCTCTTCAAAGTTTCTTGGCGGGTATAGTTACTTGATTATCTGAAGTGACTTCTTGCCATGGTTTGACATCTGTACTTCAAGCAATGAAGAACTTTAGGTTCCATTTAAATGAGGTGGAGGTCATGTGTCACATGGCTGGAATTCCATTTCTAGAAGATTGGATTATGATTATAGTGTCTAGAATGGGCAGGAAAATGATATGTTGGAGGTAAGGAGATTGTGGTGGCATCGTATGAGAGAACTCTGATCAGTTTAGACAAGGTGCTTCAACGAAGTGTTAGAAACACTGTGGGAGGTGGGGAAGGGGGAGCGGCTAAGATGGTCAGAGGCTAAGGAAAATGCCAAAAGTCATTCCCAAATTTCCAGCTTCACGCAAGTGAAGAGATAATAAGATATTATTCTGGGATAATATATGCTTATATATGCTTGCCTGGCGTGTCTGAGGCCTGAGATTGGTTCCTCTGAAAGGAAATAGAGGAAATGTGAGAGGAGAGGCCAATCCAAATGCAAACACACATGCTATGCAATGGCACTGTTAGGTAGTAGTAGTGAGATGAAGCCAAGAAGCAGAGGAAAGGCAAAGCCAGAGAGAGGGGATGGAGGAACACCCAGGAGACATTCTTTTCCTCCTCTTCTTCCTTATCTCCCTAATATCTAATCATCTTCAAGCAAGGTTCTTGCTGAGCCTTGGTGTTAGGGGTATATGAGCAGTGAGCAGTCTATGGGGATGGCAGGGAAATTTGAAGTCAGCAGCAGGGAATTAGTATGGACATGTGGCATAAGTGTCAAACACCTAAGATTTTTATAAGATAGAAAAGCAAAGATGAAGAAGATAAAAACCAAACCAAATCACAGCAACCCCAGTCACATGCAGATGCTAAGAAATGAGGCGAAGAGAAGAAACGTTCAAAAGCTGTGTTGTCTGGAGAGAAGACAGTTTCAAGTAGGTCAAGGCTGGTTCAGAGGGTACTATGGAGCATTGAAGGCACATTTTCTACCTTCTTGCTAGGGCACCTACACACCAACTATAAGTCGGCTATAGCCAATCTGTGTCTGAAACATTAGAACACTGCAAAATGATTAAGTATAGCATGGACACAAGAATATAAATACATGGATATCATATATCTACTACATAGAGGTAATATAAAATGTAAAATGTTTCTGTCCTTCAGGAAGTATATTATCTGAAATGGGAAGATGACATAGATATCTACAAGGACAATAATTAAAGAGGTACACCATCTACAGAATACAAGCCATGTTATCTGGACTACAGGACCTAATTGCTTGGTGATAAATTCAGTTTCTTTGTTGTATTAAAGGACTCAGGCTCAAATTCTAGGTCTCTTTCTATTTACCATTATCAGTGATATAAAATGGAATTCCCACCTAGAATGTAAGTTTACAAGATAAAGATCATTACAAATTTCGTTATATTAAAATGTTCAGTGTTACATGAACTACAATTTCTACCATTAATCAATGTATATATTTTCTCAAAAACAACTCTTGAAGCTGGAAGTGTTTAACACTCAGGAAGCTGAGGTTGGAGGGCTGTTATGACTTTGAGGCAAGCATAGACTATATAGCAAGAGCATCTCAACTGCTCCCCTACTAAAGAAATAGAATATTGTAATTACTAGCTTCCCATATTTTTCATATAATTCTAGTGGTAATATCCTATTAATTATTTAATATAGTTTACTAATATTACTCCTATCCTATTTATTTACAATCCTTACGATTTAAATGGTTTATTCATTCTTGCAGAACCAACATCTTTCCTGATTGTCTATAACTAAGTACTGAGATTATGAGTGTGCTACCATGCCTGAATTCTATGTAACTTATTTTATTATCAGTTTCTTTCAATGCCATGTTTCATAATTTTTATTTGTAAATTAATTACAAAGTAACCAAACTCATGTAGATAAAGCACAAAGACAGAACAGCTGAATTTATAGATAGTTGTATCATGAAAGTATAAACAGATTGTGATACATTAATCACAAAAATAGCAAAATACATTTTATTGCTTCTATTCAAGGCAAAGGTGTGGAAGGGATAGCTACAGAAATTAAAGTTTGAGAGAGTTATGAATTCTAATAGTTGAAAGATATGTGGGTTATTATTTGATCTACAATGGTGTCCTGCCTGCAAGATATGTTAAGGACAATAATAGCATGAAGCTTATGGGAGTAACCAACCCATAACTGATTTGACTCAAGGCCCACTCCAAAAGATAGAACCCATACCTGACACTGCTTAGGTGACCAGAAACCAGAGACTAAATAGCCCAGAGACCTAGGGTAAAACCAAATATTACTGGTCTATAAAAAGAAAAGAAAAAGAAAAAAATATATAGTGATAAAGTGACTTCAAATGACATTCTGCCAGACTCGTAGATCTGTGTGCCTTGCACAACCATCATCAGAGAGGCTTCCTCCTTCTCCAGAGGGGCACAAATACAGAAACCCACAGCCAGACATTATGTAGAGAGTAAGAGACCTTGGAACACTCAGCTCTAAATAGGATATCTCCACTAAAATGCTTCACAGAGCTCAGGGAACCCCAAGAGGGGGAGGAAAGAGTGTGAGTGCCAGAGGGTATGGAGGAACCAAGAAAACACGGTCCTCTAAATCAACATGACTAAAACTCATATGAAGTCAGACACTGAAGCAGCATGCACAGGGCCTATAACAAGGCTACTGAGTCTACAAGTTTACTTCCAATCTTGTGAGTTCAAGTCCGTGATTGACTATTACTACCTAGCTCATAATGCGCCTTTCAAATTCAACTTGGCTAATACAGAATACACTATCTTCCCTCCCAAATCAATTAATAGTACCACTTCTGTAGCACCAAAATTAAAACTTGGGAGGCAGCTTAAGACTCAATTCTTCTTCAGACCTCAACTTCTAATCAATTACTAGTTCATAGAAAGCATAAATTTCCACAAATGACATTTTCCAGCTTGAAAATGTTAAGATTCACCAGATAGGATACTCAAAAATATAAAATGAACAAATTCTCTTATAGCATTAGAAAATACTAAATATACTGGAAATATAATTGTCTACGTTGCAGACAGAAGAATACATGAAGGTCAAAGGGTCTTGGGACTGTGGCAGGGTTCTTATTACCTTTCCCAGTTATAGAGATTAATGTTGATCTGTATGGCTTGGTACACGAGGCCAGCCTGGAGCAGGACTGTTTCAGCCTCCAGGATGTTCCCACTAAACATTAGTATGTGGGCCATTTTTGACTCTCTAGATGGAAGATCTTTTATAGCATTGATGTACCGAACTTTATCAATCTAAAGAGAGGAAGTGAAATATGTCTATCACAAGTCAGTAATAATATAAATATAATAAATTATGTTAAGAAAAAAACTATTGCACATTACGTAAATATGATTTACTTACTTCCCCAACTGCTGCATAGGCTATTTCTGCAGTTACCATATCTCGATTAGCAACGGCCATAGCCGCCAGGCAAGCCCACATGCTTTGTTCCTAAGGGAAATATGAAAAAAATGACCTTAAGTAGGTGGCCGAATCACCTATAAGCCAATGGTTCTCAATCTATAGGTCATGACCCCCTTGAGGGTCACACTTCAGATATCCTGCATATCAGATATTTACGTTATGATTCATAAAGTATTGCTATAAGCAGTAGTTTAAATTCTAATGGTGATACAACCAAGTAATTAATTTACAAATAAAAATTATGAAACATGGCATTGAAAGAAACTGATAATAAAATAAGTTACATAGAAGTCAGGCATGGTAGCACACTCATAATCTCAGTACTTAGTAGTCTGAAGCAGGCAGATATCTCTGAGTTTCAAGCTATTCTGGTCTACACAGCAAGTTTAAGGCCAGCAAGGGATACACAGTAAGACCTTACTTAAAAAAACAAAACAAACAAAACCAAAAACCAACCAAGCAAAAAAAAAAAAAGAAAGAAAGAAACAAAAAACAATTACTAGTCTATTTAAAAATATTACCATCAGACAGAGAACTTCTTTTGAAAAAAATTTTCTAAAAACATTTTATTTCTAATTATTAAGAATTTCTTTTCTTTATAACTCAAGATGAGCTTCCAATTATTTTTTTTTTTAAGAAATAGCAAAGAATATAACTTACAGGAAATAAGAGGAATAGTAAGGTTCTCACACAATGCCACCAACAAGCATGTAAGGAAATACATGTAAGGAAATACATCTAAATGCCATTCCACAAATATGTATTCTAAGGGATGTTACCTGACAACTAATAAAAAGGGCTGTGTTCAAGTATGTCTGGAGTATACTGGATACAACCAGTTAGGAAATGATGATCCAAACCAAAGATACTTAATCTTAGCTATGCAAGAGAAAATCTGAGGAGCCTGAGATGGAGAACTCAGCTTCCACTCAGATGCAACAAGCCAGAGTCTCTGAGGGTAGAACTTAGGGTCTGACTTCTAGAACAGACTCACAGGACTGTTCATGTGCCAGTGTAGGAAACTGCTGGTCTAGTTACAGCTTCTTCAAAGGACATGTCACACAGCAGCATCTATTCCTCTGTGTTCAGCAAGCTGTCCAAGTGGGTAGCAGGAGGGATGGTCCTGCTCACAATCGTCTTAACCCTTACATGTTATCACTATTCATCACTCAAAAGGGAGACCAGTGTACGATACGATATGTGGTCAATACGTAAGGTACCTTAACAAAGCGGCAAAGCCTTACGGCATCTTCCCATTTGGAGCTGCTCACATATTCATGGAGGATAGCGGGGTACGGAGATATGCTGATGTGCACCAGGGAGCCATCGGCTCTTCTTATAGTTACCTGATTTCCAACAAAACTCACTATATGTGGGTTTTTACTATATTCACTGTTGAAAACAAACACGGAAAACTTAAAGCTATGTTCTACACATTTTTTTCATATGTATTAAATTTGGGAAATAACTCTAACATATATAATTTCATATTTGACACCCACCATTTAACCCCAAACAGAATATATATTCAAATAAACATTTCAATATAACATGTAGATAGATATACACTTGAAGCAAAATATACCAACACTTTAAAGTGGCAAAAAGTTATTCCATATGTGATTGCATCTGCAGTAAGCTTCTGTTACGGTTTGGAACCCTGTGGTAATGGCTTGCTCCCCAAAGGGGTTTGTCAGAGGTGAGCTCAGCTGCGGGGGAAGGCTCTCCTAGGACGTTCCCTCCACTCATGTCCTTCCCAGCCCCAGCACTCACTGCAGCCACATGCACTCTACTGCACACTGCGGCCACATGCACTCTGCTGCACACTGCGGCCACATGCACTCTGCTGCACACTGCGGCCACATGCACTCTGCTGCACACTGCGGCCACATGCACTCTGCTGCACACTGCGGCCACATGCACTCTGCTGCACACTGCGGCCACATGCACTCTGCTGCACACTGCGGCCACATGCACTCTACTGCTGCTGCCCTAAAAGCAATGGGGCCAGCTGATCATGGACAAGAACCTCCCAAGCCTTCGCCAGAATATCCCTTTCCTTTTTATAAAGCAGTTTGTCGCTGGGCAGTGGTGGCGCACACCTTTAATCCCAGTACTTGGGAGGCAGAGGCAGGCGGATTTCTGAGTTCGAGGCCAACCTGGTTTCCAGGACAGCCGGGGCTATACAGAGAAACCCTGTCTCAAAGGGGGGGCCGGGGGGGGGAAGCTGTTTGTCTCAACTACTGTTCTAGTAACGGAAAGCTGACTAGCATCTTCTCCCTTGAACCTTAAATTATGAAAACAAATAGCTATAGGTTTTGAAAATATGGACAAGAGGATAAAAAAAAATCAAAGTGAATTCGAAAATTACTTTCTATTAGTACAAATAGATGAACTTTAAATAAGAAGGCTGACATCTTTTCGTTAATTCGTTAATACTGTTTTCCTGGTCAAGTCTTACTATGTAGCCCTGCCAGGTCTGGAGCTCACCATGCAGACCAGGCTGGCCTAGAACTCACAGAGATCCTCCTGACTCTGCCTTCTGCGTACTGGGATCAAACTCCTGGGATCACATCTGGCTAATTTATAAATACTTTTAAAAGTAAGCCTTTATTTTGGTGTTTCCCTAGTTTTGTCGTAGTTGAACTTAAACTCTAAAAGTACACTGTGAAACTTGCTGCTTAGACCTTCAGAGTTTAACTTATTGCTGTGTGAAGAGTAAGAAATATTTCTCTTAAGAATTTAGGAATAATATTCCTGACACATTTTAGGCATTTTTTCATTTGTTTTTTAAAGCGTTTCAGCAATTGTGGATTAATCTACCTTTAACATCACTCAAAAATCCAACTGAAGAGACACATCATTGGGATTCTTAAAGTCAATGAAAATGTGTACACTGGGTAGCTGCCACCAAGTATGTCTTGTTGCAAAGTACTGCTGGGTTAAAAAAAAAATCACTAAATCACAGTGAAAAACCTCACCTGAGCTATTACTAAACAAATCTTGGAAATTATACTCATTTGTAAAAGATGAGTAAATAGTTCATAATTTGTTTTCAATTTGAGTCCATTACTTATATCTTAACCAGCTTTAGCTGAGCAACTAATTTAGTTGTGTCTAATTAAACTTTTAAAAAACATCCAGGACAAAGCATGACAATTAGAACTTCATTTACAACATGGGAGCCTATGCGACACATTACCTTGCATCTCTTTCATACAGTGTTTTAGGCAGAATGTCTCTGTCCACATAAACGACATTAGGGTAATACCATACTGTGAATCGCGTGTCTTGAAGTCCACAGAGGATATTGCATGTATCACACCATGCCAAAGTATGTACCATGGTTCCTTAAAGAGAAGAGTCGTGGTCTATTAGTGTCAACAGATATTAAAATATATCTTTAAAATCAGCTGACAGACATCCTAACTAATATAATGGCTTTATCTCTACGTTCGGTTTGTATAACAAGTGAACAGATTCAAAAACTATGAAAAATAAAAATACTTGAATATTCTCCCTAGACCCATTCTGGATTTAATCAACAGGTGTTTCAGTGCTGATCTGGCCACAGAGTTCAAATTTGCTACTGAAATTGAGTGGCAAAGTAGTGAAGAAATGTGAGACTAAAACTCATCCATTCATTCAAACATTAAAGCTGCTTAATGCACAGTAGTCCATCTAAGAAAACAGACAATAGGGCTGGTGAGATGGCTCAGTGGGTAAGAGCATTGACTGCTCTCCCGAAGGTCCTGAGTTCAAATCCCAGCAACCACATAGTGGCTCGCAACCATCTGTAATGAGATCTGACACCCTCTTCTGTTGTGTCTAAAGACAGCTACAGTGTACTCAAATATAATAATAAATAAATCTTAAAAAAAAAGAAAAATGACAATAATTACAATTTTAAGCACATGAAATTATTTTACCAAGTTTAATAATCTGTTCTTCTTTCCCAAATCGTTTCACTGAAGTGATGTAGAGATCTCTGTTCTTATCAATGAAAGCAATTTTTCTGTCATTGGTAAGTCCTTTTTGATCCAGAGCAATTTCTGAGATTTCATTCTAAAATTTCAAAAAGTATGCAAGCATTAAACCCATTTTAGGGCTTGGCATATGGTCACTTTAATTCGTTATGAGCACACTTCTGTTCTTAAGGGTCGATTAAGCCAACTGTGGCCTCAGGAGCCAGAGGCAGAGGTCTACAAATGTGAGGCCAGCCTGGGCAACAGTGCAAAATCCTGTATTGCGCAGGAAGAAAGAAAAAAACGACACAAAACAAAACAACAACAAAATTAATTAAATGTCAATCACCCACTCATAATAACAAAATGTCCTTATAAACTTATTTCGTTAATTTTTTTAAGCCCATGGAACACAGAGTCAAAGAAAAGTGAGAGATAACTTCAAGAACGGGAGAGGTTCCCAGAAAGGATTACTCCTTCTTCAGTAATTTTAATTGTAAGAACTCAAGAGCAGTGCTAAAGTGTAGTTACTTTGCTGGCAACCCAAGATTCCTTAAAGCACCATCAAAAGCATGTGCACTGACTCCGTAGTGAGAACATCTGTGTCCTGTCCTTAGCTGACAGAATCAAAGGACAAGGGCTCAGTATCACAGGACAGGTCTACATTACTAAAAAGCTTCCTTATAAAATTTATCCTGAATAGATTGCCTAACACCTATATTTTATTATATGTAAGGACACTGTAGCTGTCTTCAGACACTCCAGAAGAGAGTGTCAGATCTTGTTATGGATGGTTGTGAGCCACCATGTGGTTGCTGGGAATTGAACTTAGGACCTTCAGAAGAGCAGTCAGTGTTCTTAACCGCTGAGCCATCTCTCCAGCCCACCTATATTTTAAAGATTTGTTAAGTAAACTTTTGAAACACATGGGAGTGTCTCATGTTTCTAGAACATTAAAATTTACAATTTTCTTCATATTGTTTTCTGTGAAACAGAAACTGTGCTGAAGGCATTATATTTCCCAAATGAGACCCATGGGCATTCAGAGATTATGGGGGGGACGGGCAGCAGGGGGTGGGTTGTTTGGGGGTCAGAAAAAGCAAATACCAAACAAGTTCAGAACTTACAGCTTAGACTTCTAGTTCCAAGATCTCTGCTTTTCTACAATAATAAAACATTTCTAGAATATTGAATTAATCTATTATATTAGCTAGTAAGATGAAGTTTCTTAAAACTCATAAAACACTTTAGTACAGGTTCATTTATGCTTGATCCATGTGTGATCTGTATGTTGCCTACTGTGTCTGAAGACTTCTAGGAATGCTGAGCTCAACAACTATCATGATGGTATTGTATCTAGGATTATGCACATAATACATGTGATGGTTTGTATCTGCTCAGCCCAGGGAGCAGCACTATTAGAAGGTGTGGCCCTGCTGGAGTAGGTGTGGCCTTGTTACAGTAGGTATAGCTTTGTTGGAGTAGGTGTGTCACTGTGGGTGTGGCTTTAAGACCCTCATCCTAGCTTCCTGGAAGTCAGTATCTGTTAGCAGCTTTCCGATGAAGATGGAGAACTCTCACCTCCTCCTGCACCATGCCTGCCTGGGTGCTGCCATGTTCCTGCCTTGATGATAATGGACTGAACTTCTGAAAGTGTAAGCCAGCCCCAATTAAATGCTATTCTTATATGAGGTGCCTTGGTCATGTTATCTGTTCACAGAAGTAAAACCCTAAGATAATACCTTTTAAAATATAAACTATACATAAACTTTTATGCAAATTTGTAGACCAGCCTTTCTACTTTATATTTTTAAGAAAGTCCCTCTAGAATATAATTCATATTTTAAAGAAAAAATAATTCTTGTTTCATGAATATTAAAGCACTATAATTCTAGTGTTATAAAAACACAAATATTTCAAATAAATTATCTTTACAGTTACAGGGTTAGGGTTAGGGTTAGGGTTAGGGTTAGGGTTTAGGGTTTAGGGTTAGGGTTAGGGTTAGGGTTAGGGTTAGGGGTTAGGGTTAGGGTTAGGGTTAGGGTTAGGGTTAGGGTTAGGGGTTAGGGTTAGGGTTAGGGTTAGGGTTATAACCACATACAAATAAGTAAATTAATCTTTTTTTTAAAAGGAGTGTTTGTCATCACCAGCAAAAGAAGCTAGTGTTGGAGTAATATTAGAAATAGTTATACAGATGATTCTGGTTTCTAGGAATGCTAAAGTCAGACATGGAAAGTAATGATGTCTGTATTCACAGAGGTCCTCTTCACAGCAGAACCCCCCTCCTCTTGTGCAGTCCCCCTCTCTCTCCCGCTCTAGTCCTTCTGAGTCACTCTTTGCAGTGGGACATGAAAGCAGTGTGTGGTCATTCAAAGTTTCTCCCTTGCCATGGACTGATAATCATCTTAAGATTAATTAATCACAGACTTAATTTAGGTGTGATGGCATATGCCTGCAATCCTAGCACTTGGGAGGTAGAGACAGGAGGATCAGGAGTTCAAGGTCATCCTCAGTTACACAGTAAGTAAAAGCAAAATAAAACACCAAACTTGAATTCTGCTGTGAACTCTGTTACTACAGCGAAGTGCTTTGGTTTTAGCTTCTTCAAATTGAAGGGATAAATTATTATTTTATAGAATATAAGACACTGTTTTGTTGTTATTGCTTACGTTGGTTTTTATTTGGTTATGTGAGACAGGATTTTTCTACATAACCTTCCTGGCCCAATTTTAGAAATGCAGCCCAGGCTGGGCTCAAACATTGGTAATCTTCCTGCCATAGCGTCTTGTGAGCGTTAAACTTAACCCATAGCGCAAATAAAATGTAAAGCATTTCTTGTGTTATATCCACATACATTGAGTAAGTTAATCACCTCCATTCTTATAACTATGAAACTGTACATTCTTATACTTAGGATATGTGCTCTAGTGGAAAAAGTTGCCATACTAAAACAATTATTTATTCAATGCTATTAGATTATTCTTACTTTAACCTTTCTTACAAAAAAATGATTACAGCTGAGAAATTTATTTCTTTTTATATCCTTAATTCTACTGCCTACATAGTATTGATTTAATTGACAATAAACAGGCATCCCATTATCTTCTAATGGTAAGGTAAACTAATGCAACCTCTTTGGAAGATAATGGTTCTTAAAAATCACAAATGCTCAAATCCTTTGTTATAATTTAGAATTAACAGCGCCTATGCAAGGCAACGCCATGGTGGAAAACACTGACACTCTCGCCTGTCTTTGGAGGGTCTCACTAGCCCAAGCTGGGATGACAGATGCACAGCACGGTGGCCAGCTCCACTGGAAGCTCAGACTCCCACCAACGGGGCAGGTTAAACAAACCACTACTGCCAGACGATGCCAGATGAGGAAAAGAACAAATGTATAGGTGTGGAAAGACCTCTAAAGTGGTGTTCTATGAGAGAAAGTAAAGTGCAGATCTGGGTGCTGCACTCTGGTCTAAGCAGAGGGAAAGAAGACATGTCAGTGCTGTTTACGAGCTGAAAGTCTCTGCGAGGACATAGAAGACATTAGTAACTGTGGTACTTCTCAGGTAGAATATAGAAAATTGGTGTGATAGGGAGACATTTTTTAAAAATATATTTTAGTGTTTTCTTCACATTTCTGATTTTCATGAATTTATACATTATTTGAATGTAAAACAAATAATGACTAAAGGGGAAAATACAATTTAAAGAAGCAATTCATTGGAATTGTTAAATTAACTGTAGTGCAACGTGCTCCTTTTAAAGACTAAAAACCAAAACCAACACACACTTCACAATTCGGGGTGCTTTGTACTTTTATTGAGAATAATTTCCCCCTATAATATAGTTGTTGAGCTATGGTCTTAAAATCTAAAGAAAATGCTGTCTAGGGAAAGTTCAGTAAGAAATTTACTACAAATTTATAAAGACACTTATCTACAAGTTTAGTAAAATAGAACATGTTATTGAAAAGCAGTACAAATCTGGTCAGCAGATACACACCACAGCATCTCATCCACATCACCTGGTCAGCACACACACACACCACAGCATCTCATCCACATCACCTGGTCAGCACACACACACCATGGCATCTCATCTACCTCACCTGGTCAGCACACATACACCATGACATCGCATCCATGTCACCTTGCCCTCACAGGCCCTATTTCAGAACTTCCCTGACCTTAGTCTTAAGCTATGGCATTTTTTGACATAATATGGAAGGCATACACTTATTTTTAAATATTAAATTAGACTGGGGGCTGGAGAGATGGCTCAGCGGTTAAGAGCACTGACTGCTCTTCTGAAGGTCCTGAGTTCAAATCCCAGCAACCACATGGTAACACGCAACCATCCATAATGAGATCTGATGCCCTCTTCTGGAGTGTATGAAGACAGCTACAGTGTACTCACATATAATAAATAAATAAATCTTTAAAAAAAATTAGTCTGTTTTCCTTCTTAAGGGATAACTATTATTTTAAAAAGAACTTAACAGTGGCCATTTATACTAAACCCAGCAAATGTTTGTTACCTTATGAGACAGAAACTTCCCATCCCCTAGGGGTTTTCCAGTTGATGCCTCAAAGAGGAAGATTACTAGAAAACAACAAGTGACAGCAGAACGTTGGTGAGTTACATTAGAACCGTTGTTGGTAAACTTCAGTGGAGCTATCATAATTCCCAGGAGGTATTACTTACTTTATGGACCACAGAACCTCTACCAGCCCAGAAAACCAACATCAAATTTCTAAGTAGTAATGAGGTCACACTTTTTAAAAAATAGTATAACTAATTTTTTTCCTGTTACTAACGGTTAAGGAAAAGGTTCATCAATGGCAAATCCAAATGTGGATGCAAAGCTAAATTCTGGTTATCTCTAATTTAGTTCTATGTAACAATCATTTTCACAAAAGAAAATATGCATTAAAATCCATTTATAGGATACCGGACAATATACAACATGCTGTTTCTATTATACACTCATGTGGTAAAATAAATACTTCATCCTGGATTCTTGGCTGGGAACTTCAAAACCCCTTAACATTTCTGGAATAACAGGAGATTTTTTGCTTTGTTAGTGAGAACAACAGACTCATTGGTACTTTCTTTACTACAGATGAAGGTTCACAAACAGATAAACCAAGCAGCAACTAATAGGATGGAGCTTTTAGGTCTCTGACTTCTGAGGATAAGAAGGGATCTAGAGATTGAGTTCACTGAGTGGCCAATGATTTAACTAACCATGCCATGTAGTAACCTTCAAAGCTCAGCTGCAAGCGTGAGCAGCTGACGTGGAAAGTGACGGCAATCTCACAAAGACTACCCTCAACTTTGTGGCGTGTAAGAATTCTGAATAGTCAAGAGTTTGAACAAAATTGTAGTAGACCATGTTTGGGAGGAAATGGACTGTCAATAATTGAGATTCTCCATAAACCATTAATACATCATTACAAATTGATGGCCTTGTAAAATATTGAACTCACACCTTCAGAGTATCTGCTGGCTTGCCTCGGAATGATGGGAGGCCTTAAGCAACTATCATAGACACTTGCTTTGGGAGCTCACCTAGTTCTCAGGCCAAGAATTTCCTTGAACTCTTGAAGGAAGGTTCCAGAATGGTGCCTTCCATATTTCTAGTGTACCTTTAATTTTTAGAATTAACTTGGGGGAAAAAAAGAGATCAGCTATTGTAGTTCGGATCGTAACTGTCTCCACAAAGTGATGCATTAGAGTTTGGTTGTGGCCTGCCATGCCAGAGAGGAGGTGCTGGAGTCTAATGAAGTCAGGCATTATGGGTGTGCCTCTGGAGGGAGAGCAGGACCCTAACACTCTTCTTTCTCAGCTTCCAGATACCACAAGATGTGCAGTTCCGCCCTACCATTTGTTCCTCCCACAATGTTCTGACTTGCCTCAAGTGATCACGGACTGAAACCAGATACTGTGAATACAAACAGGCCTTTCTATCTTGTAATTGCTTCTCTCAGGTAGAGAAAGCTAACTCAAGTGTAAATAAGATGAAATTTATAAAATATTTACTGTCTATCAGGTGACTATTTTAGAATTATTTCTTGGGTAGTTTTCTTTTTGAAAGCTGTTATCAATGATTTATTTTCCTAAATGCTAGTTTAGGAAAAATAAATACAAAAAAAAAAATAAAAACAAAGGAAATCCGGAAGATACTTCAACATTAAATAACTTCCCTAGATAACCAGGAGTTCTTTAAAGACAGGGAATTTTATAGGGCTGGCAAGTCTATAGAAGGAAATTGCAATGCTTTCCTATTCCAAACTATTGTATTACCTCATATCGGTTAGGATGGCTACTTAAAAGCCACAACAAACAAACACACAAACAAAAATGTCAGTGAAAGTGGAAAAAATGCAAATGAGAGTATTTACTCACTGCTTGCTGTTAGTAGTAATGCAAAATGGTGTTGCTACCATAGGAAACAGCACAGAGGAACATCAAAAAGTTATAAACGGAACTCCAAGTGATCTGGAAATCCATCCCACATGTGGGAAGCACTGGCTTCAGTATCTCATGTTAGCAGTCTCACAGTCATTGCATCATTACTTGCAACAGCCAAAATGGGGGCGTGACATGATCAGTCTGATCAGTAGACAAAAAAAATGTGTGTGTGGGTGGGTGCACAACAGATGGGGGTGAGGAGGGAGGAGAGGCAGAGGGAAAGAGGGCAAGGGAGAGACAGACAGACAGACAGACACACACACACACACACACACACACACACACACACACACACACAGAGGTATCACTTAGCCTTAAGGATGAAAGACAGAAAAGAAAGCCCTGCACATCTGGAAGACAGGCTAGGTGAAATAAGGTAGCCACCAAAGGACAAATGTTGCACAATTCTACCAGTGTAAGGTGCCTAAAATAATGAATCTTACAGAAGCAGATGCAGGACAGCGGTTGCTGGAGCGGGGGAGAGAAATGACGTAAAATTTCAGTAATGAAAGATGAGCAAGGTCTAAAGGTCTCCAGTACAACTCTGCACTACAGTTAACCAGGTAACAACTTGAGAGGAGAAGCTTCACATTAAGTCTTATTGTGAATGAAACAGTGCATGGGCTGGAAGTATGGCTCAGTGGTAAGCATCTGCCTAGCTAGCATGGAGGAGACTGGGTCTTGCCGACCTCTGTCCTCCTCCCCTGCTTGGTTCATGCTGACCCATGGTATAGCCTTCGGACAGCCCCTTTAATGTGTCAATCATTCCCGTCCCGGGATCTTTCTACTTATTTGTTCTCTAAGTCAGTGCACCCACACTGCCACTCCTTTACCCTGGATCAGTTGCTTCAGAGCATCCGCCATTAGTCAACTGTTGATTATTCGTGTGTTCACTGACTTCATTTTGACCACCACTGATAATTTACTTAATCTAGAATAGGAATTCTTAATAAAATGGCTTAATATAACATAGCATTACAAAACACTAGACATTTACACACACACTAATATGGCCTAGATTTTTACATGTGAAATTTAAATTATTCATACCTTCCTTTTACTTCATTAACCTAAAACATTAGTTGAAAAATATATAAACAAAATAAATGGCACAGTGAAGAACAACATTTACCATATTACTAAATGAATATAAAGGGAGTATCAAAGAAGCTTAAAAACTTTAAGAATTAATATATATTTTAGAATCACAATCCTGAAATAAAATTCTGTGATGAATACATACATAGTTACTTCCCACTGGTCTTGGATGTTGAGACAACATATATTTGTTTTATCAGTATGACAATTTTAGTTATTTAGCTATGTTTAAAAGAAATCGGGGAATTCATTTTTTCCACATGTTAACACATTAAGAGACGAGAAAATGAAAGCCCATGGAAACCCTACGACATTATAAACTGCCTGAACTTCTCCATGAAGCGTCACAGAGTGACAGACTTACTTTTCTCATCGGCTTTGTCCTTTATTGCTACCGTGTCGTTGCTCAGAGACACGGTCTGAGCGTTCAGGATGTCTGTCCTCATTCCAGGAAACTTTGGAGAAGAAATGAAGCGTCCTTCATAAGAGTGCAGGTAGATACCACCACCATCCACCAGAAGAAAATGTCTAAAAAAAATAAGATTTTTGGTTTTTTATTTTAAAAAGGGGAAGATACTACATTCTCATTTCTGTATTAAGTAAGAGTTTACCCTTGGGGGGGGGGGGCGGGGAAATCTAAATCCTAAAATTATAAATATATAGATAAAGACTGAAATATTTAAAAACTTGAAGTGTTTGTTTTGTTTTGCCTTTTAAATAGAAGTAGAAGAGGAAATTGACAAGGTCAAAATCTCAAGCCTGTGTCCTCAGATTTTGATGCCATTTACATTATACCCTTAACTCATCTCTTTTCTAGGAAGAAACCTCATACAAAGGCAACTAGAAAATCTTCCAGTTTTCCAGTCAAAGATGTTAATATATGATGCTGTGTGCTCCATGAAGCAATACAGATATGTGTTTCAGAATCACAGATTATGTTAAAGATAAAAGTCAGGTACTGTTTAAGCCAAAACAAAAAATGACTCAAAAATTAACTTCAGTGCCAGCATTTATTAAAGTGAGATGCTTCTGATTTTAAAATTATGAAGTGATCATCAGTACGTATTCATAACAAAACATTAATAAGCCGGGCGGTGGTGGTGCACGCCTTTAATCCCAGCACTTCAGAGGCAGAGACAGGAGGATTTCTGAGTTCGAGGTCAGCCTGGTCTACAAAGTGAGTTCCAGGACAGCCAGGGCTACACAGAGAAACCCTGTCTCGAAAAACCAAAACCAAAAACAAAAGCAAAAAAAAAAATAATAATAATAAATTTTTGCAATGAGCAATCAAGTACAGCTATATTCATATGCTACAGCTATATTCAAGGCTCTAGAATCCTTGTAGTTAATATTTCTTAAACATTTTATGGTCAATATATTTTTTCTTTGAAAATTCACACATTATAAACAATAAAGAGGAAAACAAAGACATCTCTGTACCAAAATCAGTTCAAAACAGATACTGACAGCAAACGAGGGATGAATACAGCAAACATTTTAACTAATATTTTCATCCTTGGGGATTGAGCCTGGCTCTAGATATGTGAGACAAATGCTCTATCAGTGAGCCGTTCACAGAGCTCTTAGTTTACTTTGTGTGTGCTCGTGTGTGTGCACATGTGTGCACGTGTGTGCATGCATGAACTATATGGCTCACCATATGTGTAGGTCACTAGGCAATCTCAGGTGTTAGCCCTTGCCTTCTACCTTGTTTAAGAAAGGAATTCTTTGTTTTATAGAGCTGCTTCCGCCAGGTTAGCTGACCTACACACCTTGGAGATTCTCCTATTTCCAGCTCCCAGTTACCACAGGAAGACTGGAAGTACAGAAGGCCACTACTGTACTCAGTTCACTTGGGGTCTGAACTCTGATCCTCACATTTGTGTGACAAGCGTTTTGTCCAGGAAGCAATCTCTCCCACCTCTAAGTCACTTTTGATGGACATTTTATTTCAAATTATTCATTGTTGTTGTTCTTTGGGGGGAGCGAGGGAAGAGATGTGAGACAGAGTTTTTTTCCATGTAGCCCTGGCTGTCCTAAACTTTTCGTGTAGATTAGGTTGGCCTCAAACTCACAGAGATCCATGTGCCTTTGCTTCAAAAGTGCTGAGATTAAAGGCATGTGAATGTCTGGCTCTTATTCACTGTTTTAAAAGGTGATCTCTGTCTACTTATTTTAAAATATAATTTCAGCCGGGCGGTGGTGGCGCACGCCTTTAATCCCAGCACTTGGGAGGCAGAGGCAGGAGGATTTCTGAGTTCGAGGCCAGCCTGGTCTAAAAAGTGAGTTCCAGGACAGCCAGCTCTACACAGAGAAACCCTGTCTCCAAAAACCAAAAAAAAAAAAAAAAAAGAAAAAAAAATATAATTTCTAGGAGAATAACTTCAGGATCAAAGAGAACATATCTTTTAAAATGAAATTGATGGATGTATATTACAACTATATTTGTATTTCTAGTGAATAAAAAAAATACACACTCTAATTAATACTTAAGGATAGGCATTTAATTAATTGAAGTATTTGGTCCTTATGGATTAGTGTATGACCACACAGTATAAAAAATGATATTTCCCAATTTTGACAAAGTGACACATCATTAATATATTCTTTCTTGCTGTTGTAACACATGCCTTTAATTCCAGCACTCGGGAGGCAGAGGCAGGTCTATCTCTATAAGTTCAAGGCCAGCCTGGTCTACATAGTGAGTTCTAAGACAGCCAAGGGTACACAAAAAACCCTGTCTCTAAAAGGCAAAAACCAAATATCAAATAAGAAAAAAAAATCATCTTTCTTTTTGTCATTACTGAAAGCACTTTGTTTCTACATTGTACAAAAATCAATCCAAAACAGACCTCAGTGTGAGACCTGTCACTCTGAAACTATTATACAAACATAGGAAAACTACATTAAGATATAGTCATAGGCCAGAACTCTCTGAAAAGGAGATGATATCGAGGATTGGCAAAGTGGGGGCTGGGAAGATGGCTGTTGGTAAAGTGCTTGTCGTGCAAGCGTGAGGACCTAAGTTCAGATCCTCGGCACATAAAACGCTGGGCACAGCTGTGTTCTCCTGTAATCCCAGCTCTGGGGAGGTAAAGACAGGAATGCCTGGAACTTCCTGGCCAGGCAGCCTAGCCAACTTGGGAGGCTCCAGGATCAGTGAGAGACTCCATCCCAATATAGTACAGGAAAGCCCAGGAGGCATCAACCCTACACAAACAACTACAGGTAACTAAGGAATTCTAAGGGTGGGAGAAATGGTCTTCCTCAAGGAAAAGCACACCAATTGGTTATCCAATATCCAATGGTCAATCCTCTAACTATACATACAAGTAACATTGCGCGCGCGCGCGCGCGCGCGCACACACACACACACACACACACACACACACACACACACACACACACACAGAAAAAAGGCCATGGATTTGAAAGAGAGCAAGGAGGAGAATATGGGAGGAGTCTGGAGGGAAGGAAGGGAAGGGAAAAATGACATAATTACGTTATGACCTCAAAAGAAATAATCAAAAAGGTATGGCAGAGAACACTATATGGAGACGCCAGGCATGAACTCTGGCCTTCATGCACACAGGTGTGCACATGCACATGAATATGTATGCATAATACACCCACTCCCACCTACACACCCTTCCACAAACAGACAGACAGACAGACAGGCAGGCAGGCAATGGAGGAAGACACCCAATGGTAATCTCTGGCCTACACACATGCAAGTATAACTGCACATGTGCACACACATGCACACAAATGCCACCACACTCAGCACTACAAACATTTCTTATTATAAATAAGACGTCAACTTTTAAACTTCTCATGAGGAAATACTATTTCAATAGGTAAAGGCCTAACTATAGAAATAAGATCAGAGGCAGGTAACTAAATTATATTTTATATAATTATTTATGCCATCAATATATACTTAAATTATGAACATACTCAATAAACTTATAAATAATAAATAAATTTATTTGGAATAAGAGACATTTGAAAAATAGGGTCTTTAGATAGCCGACCTCTTACCTTTTAAATGGTAAAATGACTTATATTTAAAAGTTATGATGTAAGTAAAGCATGTTTCATTTCATTAAATAGATGGCAAAGTTTGATGCTACATTTCCTTGATTACCCAGGGTCACCATTATGCTGACCATGTTGCTCAGTACTTAAATGTCAGTCTGCTGATGCTCGGAAGAATGACAGGACTCAGCCCTGCTGTCTGTCCTTCCGCTTTCTCTTCCTGTGACTGCCCAGCCACTAGCACCCAGCAGCTTCAGTCCGTTCCGGTTACTTACAGAAACCTCTGGGCTGGAAAACCTGCTAAAGGACAGCACTAAACTACCCACATGCTGAGACAGGAGATGAGTTAAGGTGTGTGGCTTTGATGTGGAGGTTTTATATACATCTGTTTAGGTATATAACATTTCCACACTTCGGTAAGTCTTACTGGGTAGCTCTTCTACCCCTGACCTTGACCAAAGTGCAGAGAAGTTATTGGCGAAGCTTTTCTAAGTTTGATACAGAAGGGGATCACTGTCCTTAATAAATCGATTGTCAGTTTTTACTTTAAAACTGTGGCTCCTGGAGTAACAGCTAGTTCTAATTTGCTCAAGCATATCACCCAGAGTTTCTTAGTCCTGTATCACTAAAGAACTTGCCAGGAAATACTACTTTTTAATTTTCAGGCCACAGCCTAGGAGTAGGCTCCTGAAATCAATGAGTTTCAACCAATATTTAAAAATGAAAGTAGAGCTGGGGGTATAGCTCAGTCTCAAAGTATGTACTGAGCACACGCAAAGCCTGGGTTCTGTCTCTGGTGCCAGGAAGGAAAAGGAGGAGAGGGAGGAAGGACAGAGGAGCATCGCTGAGCCACTGCGACCACCCAGTCCTCACCTACAACACGCTTAGATTTCACTACGACCTTAGGATAAACTAAATCCCAATCGAAGTGGAAAAGAAAGAGCAAGCGAGCAGAACACAGGGCCAAGCTACCTTCCTGTGGACCGTCATTCTCCCATGTTGTTATGCTAATGTTACTTGTAATAAGACTTTTCCAACATTTAAAGCTAGTAAACTAACAAATTTCTTGATCTTAATTTTTAATATAGTGAATGTTAATATATATAACCCCCATGTTACCTTCAATATCTTTATAAGAATATAAAGAAATTCTGAGAATAAAACAATTACCACTGATTTACTTAAAAATTATTAAACACATGATAGAAAAAAGACTGATCACAAATGACTACTGTATCATTTTGTGAGAATTAAAAAAAATAAGATTTATTTTTTATTTTTTTGACACTCCCGGAGGATCCAGCTATACCACTCCTGGGCATATTACCCAGAGGCTTTACCTGCATGCAATAAGGACACATGCTCCACTATGTTCATAGCAGCCTTATTTATAATAGCCAGAAGCTGGAAAGAACCCAAATGTCCCTCAACGGAGGAATGGATTCAGAAGATGTGGTATATCTACACAATGGAATACTACTCTGCAATTAAAAACAATGAACTCACGAAATTCCTAGGCAAATGGTCAGAACTTGAAAATATCATCCTTAGTGAGGTAACCCAATCACAAAAGAACACACATGGTATGCAGTCACTGATAAGGTGATATTAACCCAGAATCTCGGATTACCCTAGACACAATTCGCATATCAATAGATTTCCAAGAAGATGAAAGGAGAGACCCCTGGTCCTGGAAAGACTGGATGTAGGGGAACGCCAGGACAGAGAAGCAAGAAGGGGTTGAATGGGGAAAAGAGGAAGGGAAGGGAGCTTATGGGATTTTCGGGGAGGGAGGAAACGGGAAAGGGGAAATGATTTTGAATGTAAATAAAAAAAAACTTAGAAAATAAAAAAAAAATAATAAGTATTAAAAAAGGATTTATTTTTATCTTACATAAGTATAAGAGTGTTTTGCCTGCATGCATATGTCTGTGCGACATGCATGCAGTTCCCATGGAGGCCGTAAGAGGGCACTCGATCCCCTGAAACAAGTTACAGAGGATTGTGCCACCATGTGATTCTGGGAACTGATCCCGGGTCCTTCCTCATCTCTCCCACCCTTGTGAGATGTTTTTAAAGAGTATTTTACTGCAACATGAGCTATCTTAACCCTAAATTCAATAATTAAAATAAAAACAAATTACCTTTCTGCCTGCAGAATTAAACTAACAGTTCCTTCTTTGAGATCAAATATAAGTGGTGTATTCCAGTTCTTCGTACTAAAAGATGAATAAAATGAATTGTATTAGCATTTCAAATATTAAACACATTTTAATAAGCAAGCAGTTACTCATCTTAAATAGTAAATTTAATTTCACAAATTACCACAAATGTATTTCTATTAAAGCACTTTTTAACACATTTCTCTAAAATTATTCACATGCCAGTATCCTCAAGTAAAAAGCAGAGATTCTGTGTCTCCAGCAACTATAACAATAAGTGCTTACTGGAGAATATCATACATGAATTTAGGAATCCTAAGAATAAGTACTTCTACTGTTTATTAGCTCTGAGTTTGGGCAGGCCATTTAAGATTCTCATCTGAAAAACAACAACAGTATAGCATCCTCAAGATGAATCAGGCAAATCTGGATTAAATATCGGGCTGCAACATCTCCCAGTCATGTATGTGACTTTAGCAAGTTTGGCTTCCATAAAGTCAGTGTCTTCATAAAGGATGATGAAGTGTCTGACAAAGAATGTAGTAATGTATGATGGCACCAGGCATGGTGCACACACCATTAATCCTAACACTCAAGAGGCAGAGTCAGGTAAATCTCTTGAGTTTGAGGCCAGCCTGGTCTGCATAGTAAGTTCTAGGCCAGCCATATCTGCATAGTGAGACCCTGCCTAAAACAAACAAATAAACAAAAAACAAATGTAACATGCTCAACATAATTATTTTCCTACAGATCTCCAAGTGTGTTTGTTGGATTAGAACATTATTCCTGTAAAGTGCTCTAAAAATATAAGCTATGACCATGCTTACTCAATGAAGTGACAAGTAGAAGCACAAATAATTCCTCTAATTTTTAGCAGGACAACAAGATTCAAACAACTGGAAGAAAGGCAGACATGGTGGCTAGAATTCCTAGCACACAGCAGTGAGAGGCAGGGGGATGATTCTGAGCTCAAGGTCAACTTGAGCTATATATTAAGAGCTAGGCCAGCTTGCATTAGAGAGACACCCTGCCTTAAAGAACCAAAAACAAAACAAAAGTGGGGCAAGTGAAGACACTTCTGCACCTGAAGTTGCTTCACAGTTGAAATGTCTTATTATTCTCAGTAACTCTCATAGAACCAATTCCGGTTTTGAGAAGCAGTCTTGAACTAGCAGAAACAGTCTTGCTGTCAAGTAGAGTTCTAGGTCGGCCTTGAACTAGCTATATAGGTGTTGATGGCCTTAGACTCCTGATCCTTCTATCTCCACCTTCCAAGTGTTGGAGTTATAGGCATGCATCACTTATTCTTTAATTGTGTTCATATGCACACAATTAAATTGTGTTCATATGCACACGTATATGCATGCATACACAGCATGCAGTTGTATACGCTAGTGCACCCTTCCACCTTACAGAGAAGAAGGGTCCCTCACTGAAGCAGAAGCTCACCATCCTAGCAAGGCTGGCCAGTCAGGTTTAGCTCACAGGGCCTGCATGCCTCTACCTTCCAATCCAGCTACGTGCAGCTATGCACAGTTTTTTACTTGGGTGCTAGAAACCTGAACTCAGATCCGCATGTTTGCATAGGAAGCTCTCTTACCCACTGAGCCATCTCCCCAACACCCTCCCCCACTCCTTAAAGAGATTAAGCATCATTTTCACATTTAGAAGACAGAAAAAGAGAATAATTGCAGAGAGTGGGTACACTGATGTACAACCTAATGCTGGCTGGCTGAGTTTGATACCTCCTTCAGTAAGTAAATGCATGCATATGGCAAAACAATAATAAAATGTAGCGGTCTTGTAATAATGGCTACTCAAAATTAGTGCCAGTAATTAGTCTGATACAGATATGTTTGTTTTTATTTCAGGAAAAAGCACAGTATGCTTCCTTAGTTGTTAGAATTAACCTCCATCCTCTACCTGGAGAGCTAATCAGAGAAGCGGTGATTTATATGGGGCTTTTGTAAACTGTCCTCCTAGGGATGGGGTGGAGTTCAGGGTGGAGTGCTTCCCAGACATGTGTGGCCCTGGGCTCAATTTCCAGGACTGAAAAATTCCTCTTAGAAATAACTAAAATTTCTCACAAGTGAGGCCTAATGTAAATGTTATGAAAATATAAACTCCCTAAGTTCTGAGACTGAACACAAGGAGAGTTTCTAATCTGTACTTGACAAAGTAAGTGCAGTTTTCTGTATTGTTTTCTTTTTCCAGAATTTCTTTTTATAACTTAAGTATATTCCATGTTTGTTTTTTAAATTACATATTATAAGTAAAGAGGCAACAGTAATTAGGAACTTAGGATCAAACTTCAGCTCTGTAGAAGTTAAATAATTTAACCTGGGGTCAGGTTACTTAATTATTCTCTGTATTCTCTGTGACCTTTAGCTCTTCATCTTATAAAATAGGAGTAGTACTAATGATAAGCATAAAAATAGTATAGCGAATCGTTCAACAAATGATAGCTCTTACTACGTACATCACTAGTTTGTGACGTAACGACCAGCTGTGGCGAACCGTCTCAGCACTGTGTTGTTCCGACAGATGCTCCACTGTATTTCACTTTCATAAGTATTGAGATTTGGTGTCTTATCATATATCTTAACAATCAGAAAGGAGAGGCAGGGCTAACTCAGGAAAGAAGACTGTCTTACACTGCCCCACATGATACACTATGAGGAAAATAAGACAACTAAAAAGTTAAATAACAGCATCTGACAGTCCTAGTATGTTCTTGTCTCTATCACCAGGAAACTAAATCCCTTATTATGGATTTAGTTAAGTCAGAATTAGCTACAAAACAAACAAAATTTAAACAGAACTTGCCTTCATTTTCCTTAACCCAATGTAAATTAATTAGTCAAATACGCATCTACATTAGATGATATTTTTCTTCTACATCACACTCTTTTCCCTATATCATAGCTGCTTGGTTTAGTATCTTTCCTGATTTTTCCTAATTACCAGTATTCATCCTTCTTGTCGCTAAGCAAACAATTCACATAACACTGAGCAGCTTTGTTCTCCACTCTCAGCTCTCTCTCCTACTTCAGGACCCCTGACGCGGCTGCTAGCAAGCTGCAGATTCTGATTAGTTGCAGATTTAAACATACTAGGTGGGAACTGGAGACTTGTCAATGAAATTCAATATGGTTACATTATGAATTGCTGGGCCTTAGGATATCAATGCAATACTATACTTTATGTGCTTTGGTTCATTTCTTTATTCAAAATACTTGCTAAGTGACTAGCATATGTTGAGCTAAGCACTGGGCAAATAGTCTCTCCCCCATATTTATTAAATGGTTAAACTAGAAATACATTGTAGTATAAAAGCAAGCACAATTTTTTAATGTCCTAACAAAAGCTCCTGAGGGTACAAGCGGTTTTTTTAAGTTTTCTGAACAGTTTAGATGGTAGGATGTAAAAGCTGGCTTGTACTACTTAAAATAAGGATTTTGGAAGTTGACTATTAAATATGGCCACTGCCTAAAAATGAAATTATATAAACTTACTATTACAGGCAAATTATGTTCCAAAGAAAGGTAAGAAATGCTCAGGAGTCAGCCCTTCAGCTTCATCTGCCCAGCTTATTATCACACTGCAAGTTACTTACGTCTGCGGAAGCGGGTAGTGGTAACTGTACATACTGACTGCCCTCGGCATCGCCATTTAGCAAAGTCACACTGACAGCTCAACAGTGGTCACTGTAAAGTCTTTACATCACTGTAATCACAGCCTGCCCACAAACTCCTTGGGCAGTGCTCATGGGCACAGCCGTACCGAGTGTGTTTTAGGTTCCAGGCCAGTTCTTGGCATATAAATTATCATTCTAGTACGGAGGACACTGAATGTACTTCTCACTGTTTCTGGAGTCATCAGAGCATTTACGGTTACTAGAGTTCCATGCCCTTACTGAATCCTTCCAGCCTGCCAGCCATCCTGTGTTACAGCGAATCTGCTGGCTCTCAGCCATCCTAAGCCCTGGACTTTGAGTTAAGACTCTACCAAGGTCTTCAGAAATGTAAGGAAACCACACCACACAAGATGTTTCCATTTTAAAAGTGAGCATTAACCTTTGACACACAAACTTCATTACCTTTATTTTCACTGCACATAGCTTGGGGGGAGGGGGGAGGTTCCTCATTTCCTGGTCTGAAACATGGTGCTAATCAGTATGGCTTTGAGAAAGTTAAGGTTAAACCAAAATGAATCTCTCATCACTGACAAAAGCTCTGGATTTTCAGAAAATGCAAAGGTGCTTACGAGAACACGTAGCACTGAAGAGACGTCGAAACAACCAAGTGTGCGTGGTTCAGGGACGCTTTAATGACTCTGTCCCGGAACTCCAGCAAATCCACGGCATCATTGAGAACGTTGCGAACCTGAGCAAGAAAACACAAGGCAAAGAAATATCAACAAACAATATCTTTAAAAAGAAATCTAAATTTTAAAAAGATAAGCTAGCATGATGTTAATATGCTCTTAATTAGCTAAATATATATATATATATATATATATAATTCATCTAGGCATAAACTAATATACTTTGGCATAAAAATCAACTGAGAAGGTCCAGATACCAAAAAAAAAAAAAAAAACTCTTAGAAATAAATAGAAAAGACCTATAAGGATTTCTCATCTTTATGCCAAACCAAGTGATGCAGGAATGGGATGAAGTGAAAACATGCTCCGGCACCAAGATGCAGCCAGAGAGGATGACATATACAAGCTGGAAAGAGACATATGATTTCTGTCCAAAAGAGTAAAAATAGCTCTTTTTTCATTAGATTTTACTTCAGACTTTAAGTTCTAAACAAAGAGATGATTGCCTTAAAACTCAAAAGTGGAGGAGATATTGCTTTCATAAAAGAAATGAATAAAAGACTGTATAGAGAAGAAGGAAAGCGCGCAGAGGTGGGAAGCACTTCCATATGTGAGAACAGGCAGTAGAGGAGGTTAAGAAGCAACTGGAGCTGGGTGTGGGGATGCAGGCCTTTATCCCCAGCATATGGGAAACAGAGACAGGCCAGCCTGGTCTACAGAGTGTTCCGGGAAAGCCAGGGCTACACACAGAGAAACCCTGTCCCCCTTTACCCTCCCCACCACACAAAATGCAACTGGAAAGAAGAAATTCAAAACACTTCCTGGGGAAGAGAGTAATCCTGCTCTATGCATGATCTCCTACAGAAGGGGGCTCGAAACTGCTTCAATCCGACATAGGCTGGCTGCACAACACAACTAGCACTGCTGTCCTTTACATTCAGTTACTGGGTTCCGGAGCTGAGTCCCAACAACCAGTCCATCACCACCATTATCTTACACCTTGTTTTTAAGGACTTGAGCTAACTTGTCCATACTTGTTTTCCTCTCTTTTGGTATCCTGTTGGTCAGTCCCTCTGGGAGCTAACCTCCTCCCCACACTCATTAGTTCTGAGTCTGTGCAGTCACCACTAAAGAAGCTCTCTGGGCAGAACTGACATCAGCGTTAACTTCACTGAGCCTTTACTAGCCCTACTCACTTTCCTGGAGAGTTCATAATTTCATTTTCTTTACAGCTGAATAAAATTCCATTGTGAAAAAAATCTTACAAATGTTTAGAGCAGACAAGACTGCAAGGATTCTAGCATTTGGCCATGCTGGTCAAAAGTTTTTAAGTCAACGGACAAACTATAGTAAATCAGGAAAGAGGGTGGATGGGTCAAGCTCTCTAAGCTCTGGGTGAGGTCAAGATGTATAGGGGAGCAGGCGTACCACAGAGTGAAGAATCAGGAGAACAACGCAACAGCGGCCACAGACTGGTCGCTCTTTAGACCCTCCTCTAGAAGGTATCGTTTTTCTAATAATGCAAAGCTTTAATAAACAATTCAATGACAGAAGGACAGGAAGTCACATCCTTCTAAATCCAGCTTCAAATTTCTCTGTTGAGTCCTTATGGGCCCCTCAACTCCTGTTGTGGGGTCCTCAGGAAATCAATGTATGTCTTTAAAAAAGAGGCCTTTGCACTCTCAAGTGAGGACACAGCAAGACAGTTCCAGATACGAGACAGAGTGTACTTCCCCTTTTGGACACTAAATCTACTGCCTTCTTGGTCTTGGACTTTGCAGCTTCTAGAATTATAAAAGAAAACTCTATTGTTTACAAGCTACCAGGCTAAGGTATTCCATAAGACAGCCTGGTAGCTTGCTACGTATCTGTCCCCAGACATCATGACACGAGCCAGCAAATGTACATACACATACGCTCTCTGTTACAGCATTCTCAGTTCTAAAATCCCATCTCAAAGATATGTAAGCAAATCTATAGAACACCACCTGTGCAGGCTGCTTACAATGGCACACAGTAACAGCAAGACCAGAAACAGCCTAAACGTCTGCCAGCAGTTTGATTAACCCACAGTGCATCCACACATGCTGTATAGCTAGAAAAACGCAGAACAATAAAGGAGCAACACAAGACACAGAACAGCCTGTTTAGAATGTTATCTTCTATCCAAAAATGGAAGGATGTTTACATATACGGACGTGTTTGCATTTTTGCAAACAAAAATATTTATTAGAATAACTTTCTTATATATGGAAAGCTAATGACCTTGAGAATCAAATGTTTCTTTTAAGAGTAAGAACAGCAGATAAAATCTAAAATCTCTGCAACCTTAAACATGAAGTAGGACTTCTTAGTATAAACTCATGATTTACTTTTATCTATGAAAACCAAATCCATTTTGTCTAGAAGTCATGATCACTCAGCAGCAATGAATGCATGGGACACCTGAATTCAGTCTCTGTATGAGCAGGTCTTCCAGTAGAACTGCAATGGTGGCAGAGCAGAGCAGACTGGAGCGAACACCTCAGCCGTAAGAGCAAACTGAGAGTACATGGTAATTGCTCTTACAATTTTACAACCATGGCAAGTCTGTTCGATGCTGAATTGGAAGGTGTGCCCATTATTCTGTCCCATGCAGGGCTATGTCTATTAGTCTCTTCATGCTTATCACCTGATACGTGTCACGAGGAAATACTTGGACTATCTTGACACCCCAAAAATCAAGGAAGTCATTAAAATCACATCAAAAGAAGTAAGGGGCATTGGTGAAAGACATAACAATTTGAGCTTCAAAGAAAATGACATCATTGAGTTGAAACATGTCAAAAATGTTGAAGTTGGGGATTGAGAGATGGCTCAGCAGTTAAGAGTACATACCGTTCTTGCAGAGGGCCCAGGTTTAATTACCAGAACCCATGCTTAGGTATCTTATCCCTGTTCTAACTACAGGTGATCTAACACCCTCCTTTGGCCTCACAGACACCCATCATAGGCATGGGAACACAAACATACATACACATAATTTAAAAAAAAGTTTTAAATGTTAACATTTGCATGTTTATAATGATAACTTCAACAACACACAAAAAAAAAGCTTATTGGGACTACTAGAAAATTGGCTCATTAATCAAAAATTTAAAAATAAAGGAAAATAATTTAGCATTTGTCTCATTTCTGGGGAACCAGATAGTTGATAAAACTAAATCCTTTACAAGAAAACTCTAGCTGATAAACATGGGAAATGCTGGACTTACAGTAGAAGCATGTTGCAACCTTAGTGAGAGCCAGTTCTAAACAACTATCACCAGTGGCTTCTAGGCACACTTAGGTAAGACACCCAACAGGATCCTTCATGACAGCTGGGTCAGGCTTCCTGTACCTGGTGATAATGAAGAATCTAAAGAGAGACAATCAGGTACACATGCCCTTTGAAGCAACAAAGCAGGAAATGTGTGGCATCATCCTACAAAGTATTTTATAAAGTCAATACTCAAAAATACTTTTTTGAGATGGGGTCTCCTGAATCTCCAGCTGAATTCAGTAAGTAACTAAAGATGGCCTCCAACAGTTAACTCTCCTCTGTCCAACTCAAGTGTGCCAGGATTCTAGGCCTGTGCTACCACACGTGGTTTACATGGTCCTAGAGATAGAACTCAGCACTTGTGAGGCAAGCAGTCTAAAAACTACCCCAAATACATCTGTTCTCATTTTCACTTCAGGTATTTATCACAGCACATGAAGTCTGACTGGCACAGAAAAGTTGTAGAAGAACAATGGTCTCTGGAAGAGGCTATATCTTACACACTCAACAGTGTGCGGGGGAGTGGGAGGGGAGAGTCATGGATGGCAGAGAGAACTAAAATGCACCGTATGTTTGTGTGAAATTGTCAAAGAAGAAATGTAGAGCATGTTTTCAGTGCAAGTGTGACCCCACTGTCACCCGACGTCTGAGTCCCCAGAAACCTTCCTAAAGTCTCTCTTCTCTTAGAAACACTTTCAAGTTACGAGAATGACTTTTTTTTATTTTTTATATTTTTATTTACATTCAAAATCATTTCCCCTTTCCCATTTCCTCCCTCCCCGAAAGTCCCATAAGCCCCCTTCCCTCCCTCTTTTCCCCATTCAACCCCCTCTCGCTTCTCTGTCCTGGCATTCCCCTACATCCAGTCTTTCCAGGACCAGGGGTCTCTCCTTCCATCTTCTTGGAAATCTATTGATATGTGAATTGTGTCTAGGGTATTCCGAGATTCTGGGTTAATATCCCCTTATCAGTGACTGCATACCATGTGTGTTCTTTTGTGACTGGGTTACCTCACTAAGGATGATATTTTCAAGTTCTGACCATTTGCCTAGGAATTTCGTGAATTCATTGTTTTTAATTGCAGAGTAGTATTCCATTGTGTAAATATACCACATCTTCTGAATCCATTCCTCCGTTGAGGGACATCTGGGTTCTTTCCAGCTTCTGGCTATTATAAATAAGGCTGCTATGAACATAGTGGAGCATGTGTCCTTATTGCATGCAGGTAAAGCCTCTGGGTATATGCCCAGGAGTGGTATAGCCGGATCCTCCGGGAGTGTCATGCCCAGTTTTCTGAGGAGAATGATTCTTAACAGAGTATAGAAAAGATTCCTGAAAGGACAGTTTTTAGTAGAATGATTTATAAATTCATTTATTTTTATTTTATATTCATGGATGTTTTGCTTGCATATTTATCTGTGTGAGAGTGTAAGATCCCATGGAACTGAGTTATAGACAGTTGTCAGCTGTCATGTGGGTGCTGGGAATTGAACCTGGGTCCTCCAGTAGAACAGTCGGTGAGTACTCTTAACCACTGAGCCATCTCTCCAGACCTAGAGTGATCTTTTTTTTTTTTAAAAAAGAGAATTTAAGGAACATTATATATTAGTTTCCTTAGGGCAACATGAGATGCTGTGAAATAAGCTGATGGTTAATTTGCCTTTAAGAAAACACAAAAATACTAAGAAAATACTAAAATAAAAAATATTACAAATTTTTAAACGTTCTGCTATTATTCAAATTATCATGTTTCTTAAATTCCATATTTTCCTAGAGTTTGCTAAGGAAGGGTAGCCATTTTTTTTGTCAATGCGAGGCATTTGTGTTAAAGAAATATCCCAGCCACAACAGCAAAGCTAAAGACACTGCAATTTTACAACTTCAGTACTATTGAGTCTCAGTCAGGCACGGTGCACAGTTCTGTAATCCTAGCACTTGAGAGGCAGAGGCAGGATCTCTGTGAGTTCAAGGCCAGCCTGGTCTACAGAGGGAGTTCCAGAACTACACAGTGAGACTCTGTCTCAAAACAACAGAAATAAAAATGAAAAGGAAGCTCACACAACAATGCCTTATGATGGATTTTAAAATGCCCATTACTCTGTTCAGTTCAAGGCTTCTCCAGGATTCCACGTTAACACTTATATTAACTTACACTTCCTCACAATATTTAGATGTTTCAGCTTGATATAAATAAAATTTCCTCAATTCTCACTTAATCCTCCACATGACTATGCCGGCAGCAGTATCGACCACTCACTTTCATTTCATCTACATAATCTCCTCCAGTCCTCCTTATTCACAAGAAATAAAAGAAGTGAAAGGACCAGGCAGCACGTCCTAATGAACATCAATCTGTACTCCATGCCAAAATTTGGATACCAGCAAAGAAATGCAGGCAAGTTGCCCAGGATCTGCCCTGTCTCCTACACCAGCCACCCTAGGCCCCTCTTCCAGACAAAGATATCTCTTTTGGAACAAATTATCTGTTAAATTCAGCCTGCTGTACAAGAGGTAGATGTAGAAGTATTCTTATCCTAACCTCTGCTATGTCCTGGAAAGCTGACATTAAGAATATTCAGCATAACTGTTTGAAAATTAATATATATGGTTAAATTTCTTGCTGATACCAAAAGAGATCATTTGGAGATTAAAAAAAATAAAACCTTTGCTTGTAATTAAAGTTGCTGCTGCTTCTGTAATGTGTATCCCCACCCCCCTGGTAAAGGGTAATTGAACTATTACACACACACACACACACACACACACACACACACACACACACACACACACACACACACAAGACAGAAACTTGCTACTGGGAAATAGCAGGGGCCAGGTCAAGGTCTACATTTAACAGTAACAACTCAACATCATCTACAGCTTTTTACTAAGTAAAACAGTCAACTACAGTTCTGCACATCTAAAGAAGCTATAAAACTTCAAGCATTGTAAACAAAAGTTGTGATTACTCATTCTTTATGGAAATCCTGTCAAACAAAATCCAACAAAAGAATGTAATGTGCTAAGAACTACTACAGTCCCCAGTAAGATAATCCTCCAAAATTCCTGAAATGTACTTCATGAAAAGGCACACTGGGATGCCAAACTGACAAATATATAGCTTCCCCTGCTGTGATATAACAGTCTGACAAGAGTGACTCACAGCTCAAGGGTACCGTCCATCATGGCTGGGAAGTGAAGGCAACAGCAGCTTGGTGCACCTGGTCACACCACAGCCCAAATGAGGAAGAAGAGAGAGATGGCTAGATTCCAGGCTCAGTTCACTTTCCCCTTCTTACTGTAGTCCAGCATCCCAGCCCAGGAAAATGGTGAGTGGGTCTTCCCACCGACATTAACCTCATCACGACAGGCATGTCCAGAGCCCCGCTACCAGGTGACTACAGAGCCCACAAGCTGATCATTAACTCTGAGCATCACACCAAACAACAAACTCTCCTGCAGAGAGGAAGTCTTAGGGTGTTTGGCTAGAGTCAGGTGTGGGTTTGGTACTCAGGGTGCTGCTTTCTCTTCGGCCCCCTTGCCCTACCGTTTTCACTGGGGCCGCCTCATCTGCCTTTCATTATAGTAATATAAAGGAATATGAGGAAAGTGAACGGGGAGAAAAAATAAATGTAGTGAGATGAGTCCTGTCAATACTAAGGTCAGGGAGCCTGAAAGCAAAGCGTCCTTCAAATGAGCCTTAATCCTGCCCAGACCTTCACTGCATCCAAGAGTCTGAGCCACAGAAGCTAACCAAACCGTTACTAGATACCCACTCACGGGAACTGAGAGAACATATGTTCCAAGAAGTTTCTGGCTTTTCATGTAAGAAGGTGAACTGTCCCCACTACTAGCCCTAGAGGTGACACTGCTTTCAGAGGTCTCGGCACCTTTGGGACATAAGCCTAGCTGGCGGGTATGCGGCTGCAGATGCTGGGCCTGAGAGGTGCAGGTTAGCTCTGCTTCTGCTTAACCTCTCTTGCTTCCGACCGCCCCGGCAACGGAACCAGCTACCACCACCCTGCCACCATGCCCCCCAGGCAAGATTCACTGTCTCTGCCTCTGTCTCCTGTGTCTCTGGCTCCCTCTCTTTTTCAGGAGGGGGAGGGTCTGCCTAGAATCAAGTATGCCTTGATTTCCCTTGGGAAACCACTCCTTCCACTAGTCTCAGACACTAAGTAGTTCAGATGAGACTGACACTTCCCCCTCCCCCTCAAAGGCATTTAACCCAAGCCAAGTATATAAGACTGAAAGCTCAAACTTCTGCTGGAGTTCCTACAAGAAAGGAGCTTTCTGATGGACTTGAGCTGGTAGGTGCAACACTGGAACTACCAAAGCCACGAAACAGAGCCTACCTATCTTAAGTGAAGCCAGTTACAGGGAAAAAAAGACTAAAGGAGGACATGATTGGATCCTCTTGACAAAATCTGATCCACTAAACCAATAATGTCTCAACTCAGCCTATCTCCTGACTTCACATAAACCAGTCAATTTCTTCTTTTCCTAATTTCTTACCTTAAATCAATTTGTATTAATGTACAGAGTAGTTTTAAGACACTAACCTAGGAGGGACATGAGAACAGAGAACAAACTTGTTTTTATTTGGTGCTGTGTTCCTCATTGTTTAATCTAGCACCTGGAAATCTAGCATTATACCTCATAAACATCCAATGGGTAAATAAGGGATATTACTAATAAAGAATAGTGAATGGGTCTAACTCAAAAAACTCAATGTTTTATAATCAGAGACAATAAAATCCTTTATAAACTAAAACACTTTCTATTTTCTAGTTAATTTATCAATTTTGTTTCTAAGGATAACTTGAATTCAATATACCCTTTAAAAGATTCCACCTGTAATGTCACATGAAATTTACCTAGTCACTGAGATGAGTCCTTCTTATTTCCAAAACTCTATTTAGAAGCATGGTTATGTTCTTAGGAGAGTTCTCTAGAGTATAACACTAGACTTATTTTGATAATACTAGATTCCTACATATATGAATAAAATGGTTTTGTCCCAAATCAGTAGATTAGAACTCTCAATGCAATTCTTTGTCCTGGAGACAATGTCATGTTTTAGTTCCAAGTTAAACAAGAAATATATATTTTATGGCATTATTTAGATACAACCTTCTGTTTGCAGGAAGTTCCAAAGACAAAAGGGACATGTCAATCCAGCCCATGGATGGATGGAATGGGCTTTAGCGCAGGGGAGCGGCTGACCTAGCACATTCTGAGTCCCTGGATCTAATCACTAGCATCAGAAAACAAAACAAAAACAACACTCCACAGACTTCAACCTGTTTAGTCCACACTGTGAAAAACTCTGTGACAAATTATGTGGCTTCCTAAAACAAACAAACAAACAAAGGTAAGAAGAAACAGATTCATAAAAGAAAGAAAGGAAGGAAGGAAGGAAGGAAGGAAGGAAGGAAGGAAGGAAAGAAAGAAAGAAAGAAAGAAAGAAAGAAAGAAAGAAAGAAAGAAAGAAAGAGAGAAGCTACAGACCAAGACCAACTTAAACAATGCACCAAACCCACTGCAATCATTTGAATCTTGACTTTATACTTATGACATGTAGGAGACATCTGAAGATTTAAGCATTTTGTAGACAGTTTATAAAAGAATTATTATTATTATTAGTGTATGAAAATGATATTATGGTTAGAGTAAAACAGAGATGCCCTATGTTTAAGCTATAGACATAGACCTTTTTACAGATAGGGTACAATGTAGGGTTTTGCCTAAACTCAGGGTAAGTTGGGGCAGGGGTGGGTGGGGCAGGGTGGGTCCCCAGCTGATGGCTACTGAGGCTAGATAGTAAGGACATGAAGAGTCTAGACACAAAAAAAGACATTTTCTAAGTAAAATATCTAAAATAAGCAAAGCAAAATTCTACTAAATCTAATATTTAGTCTGGGGATCATATTATCGACATTTTAAAATCTTGATACTTGAGCTAACAAAGTTCTTTAATTAGGTTAAACTTACATATGCTTCTAACCTTTAACAGGAATTAAAGTCACATGACTATGAATACATAGGACAGAAGCAACCGATACAGATGACAGGGTGAGGGGAAGTAGCACTCCTCCTCCTCTGGCAGAGTATCTTCACGGGGCAACAGTCTCTGTAAGCAACTACCTTGGTCCTTCAGCTGAGTCTTGATGTCTGTTGGACACTTACTCGGTGCAAGGCACTAAGCTAGTGCTGGGCTCATTGAAGAAATAAAATGGAGAACACAGTACCCAGCCAGTCCTTAGATGCTTACAACTGACCTTCTGATACTCTCTGATCTATAAACATCCCCTCCCTTCTCTCACTGACATATCCTATTTTCATGTATTAAACTACAAAATATTCTACTTCAAAACTACACAATAATCCCCAAATATGGCAGCTGGCATATTGCATATCCCCAGGCAAAGGGACAGGAGGACACAGGAGCAGAAGGTCACTCTGCCTTTCCTAACTTGCTCTCAGCAGGTTGTAAGACTAAATTTCTGACCTTTCTCTGAAACAGCTCAAAGACCCTTCATGCAATGTCTTCACAGAAGTGCTTAGTGACCTCCTGTCTCTGACAGCAGAGGGACGAGGAGCAGGGTCTGCAGAGTTCCCAGTCCAGGCTCACTGAGCAGACTGTCTTGCCCTGTCTGTTTTCTCCACAGCTGTTTGCTCTTCCTCAAACCTATGATGTCATGTCAAAATTGCATTCAACAACGCGAATGCTGGTGAATCTGTCCATTGTCATAGAGGCCTCAGTCAGAAACCCAAGTCTTTCCCATCTTAACTTGCCTTACCCAATTCTTAAAAGGCAATTAAAACAAAAAGCTTAATTGAATTCAGCCATAAAGAAATAGTCCATTGGGCCTGCGTGGACCAGCTTCTGGTGTGAAATCTGACTTATTTCTCTTTGACTTCTTCAACTGTCCTTCCTCCAGTGCATCTCACTCTCTAAATGCTTCAAATGTCACTAGCCTGTGCTATGCTAAGCGCAGTAACTACAAACATTCAGATGCTTTCAGTGAAGGGTCTTATGTCATGACTAAGTCATGTACTTCCAACCGTGACTGGATGTCTATAAACAGGCAAAAGTGGCCAATAAGGATGAATCCCTGCTCTGTATAGTGCAAAGAAGCAGATTTACCGGACTCTGGAACACGATCATACCTGCATGGTCCTTCTCTTCGTTAGCGTTACTTGAAAATTTTTCCACTCCCAGCGCTGCTCCACCACATGTGCAAAGACAACATGCCCGTTTCCACAGGCTCCCGCGATCTGAGTGCCATCAATAGACCACGCAATATTAAATATGCTGCCAGTGTTGGGCTTCTCTAAAGCATATGACCACTAGATGGAAAAAGAAGAGAGTGAAAATTGATTTATTGCCCCCCAAAAGTGAGAACTTTTAAACTGGGGATATATTACATATTAAAATACTAAGGTGATTGGGGGTTGGGGGGGGTGTTTCGAGACAGGGTTTCTCTATATAGCCCTGGCTGTCCTGGAACTCACTCTGTAGACCAGGCTGGCCTTGCAGTCAGAAATCCACCTGCCAGGATTAAAGCTATGCATCACCAGTGATTTTTTATTTTTTATTTTTATTTTTTATTTTTTTTGGTTTTTCAAGACAGGGTTTCTCTGTGTAGCCCTGGCTGTCCTGGAACTCACTTTGTAGACCAGACTGGCCTCAAACTCAGAAATCTTCCTGCCTCTGCCTCCCAAGTGCTGGGATTAAAGGTGTGCGCCACCACCGCCCGGCATCTAAAGTGATTTTTGAAGGAATGAATTTTGTGGTCATTTATAGCTTTATTTCTTGGAATTTAAATGTTTTGCAGTGGAGCCAATGGCAAATATATGTGTCTCTCCTGGAATACACTAATTCCATTAAGGAAGGTATTGACACCTTAAAGTAATGGTTCTCAACCCGTGGGTCGCAACCCTTTTGGTGAGGGTCAAATAACCCTTTCACAGGGGTCATGTATCAGATATCCTGCATATCAGATCTTTACATTATAATTCATAACAGTAGCAAAGTCACATTTATGAAGTACCAGTGAAAATAATTTTATGGTTGGGGTGGGGGTTCACCACAACATATGGAACTGGATTGAAGGGTCCTAGCATTAGCAAAATTAAGAACCACTGCCTTAAAGGAACTGCTTTCTTAAAGTCCACAGACACACAGAAGTTCTAAAGCTAATTTCAGATACACTGTAATTCCTAAAAGTTGTTTCCGTTTATGAGTCCATGCCTTCTTCTGTGTGGAGCTGATCACTGCCACTGTTAGGCCAGAGGAAAATGTACTTCTATT
Source organism: Tokudaia tokunoshimensis (assembly GCA_036184795.1). Lineage (NCBI taxonomy): Eukaryota > Metazoa > Chordata > Mammalia > Rodentia > Muridae > Tokudaia > Tokudaia tokunoshimensis. Next base: position 90,669,602 of record BTHU01000003.1, on the reverse strand, counting down.
TGAAATTATTAAAGGTCTTTTTCTTGATAGAATTATGAAATGATACAGATAGAATTTTTTTAAATTATACATTAGAAACACAGTAAAACAGTATATGAAATAGCCCAAGAACTGCCAAAACCAAACTGCTTTAATGCGAAGTATTACTTTTAAGTAATGATATTGAAAATAGTTTATTGGAAAATAATTTACTCAAAGGTTTTCTATGCTCTATTTTAAAACTTCTGATCATAATATTTCAAGACTATCACTAAAAAACTACAAAAAACATCATCGAACATTTGCTACGCATTCTGAGTCATGAAAGTATCAGATGCACGAGGCAAGCTTCCCCTTGTTTTTTCAGAATGTAGTAGATAGAACACCCTCCGGATTTGAGGGATCTGTGAAGAAAGCAGCAAGCTAACGTCAAGGACAGAAGAGTCTTCTCTCTGTTCTAGAAAACTATCATTTTGGCAGACTATCTCAGATGCTTTTTCTTTTTCTTTCTGCAGATGTAATATAAGTTTTTCTAGAATGCTTAATTTACTTGACTGAACATCCATATTCTCTTCCTGTTCTTGCAGCCTCATCATCAAGTTCTACCTTGTGCCCTGCTGTCGTTCTTTGTTAGGTGTTCTGTCTGGGCAGGAGGATCTCTTATTCAAGGCCTGTCTGGGCTACATGTCAAGACTCAGGCCTAAAATAAACATATAAAACAGATTAGCCACCTCAAAAAATGCCACCAAAATTACTGACTGGGTCACCAAGGAACTAATAAAACTCTTTGGAAATGGAAACAATATAATCTGCCCATAAAGTAACGCACTAAAACGGAACAGTTCTACAATGCCCTCTACACGATGCGCTGATTTTGTTTATTTACTTAAGATGCATTGTATGTGTATGGGTGCTGTGCCTACAAACACATCTGGACAACATGTGTGTGCTCAGTGCACTAAGCACCCTGACAAAAGCCAGAAGAGGGCATCAGATCCCTGGACTGGAGTTGCAGATGGCTGTGAGCCACCACGTGGGTGCTGTCCTCTACAAGAACAGCTCCAGGCTCTAAGTGTTGGTTTTAAAAATAATGAAACTAAATTCTATAACAGAAATCTAATTTAGAACAATTTTTTGAGCCTCTCAATCTGAGATAGCAGAAAAGAATCTTTTGCTTTGTGGTTTATATTTTATGGTTTCTAGCAAAGTTGGTTCTATACCAAACTTGAAAATGTAACTATAAATTCCTCTTTGTCTTTCAATATAAAGTCAGGAATTCACTAACATAAATAGGAAATTTCTCAGAGGATTAAACTAAAAACTTCTGGTAAATCTAAAATGATCTGAGACCAAAAAAAAAGAAAAAGGTCCCACCCCCCTTCCCCATTACTGACTTTGCCCTTGCCAGCAGCTCGTGTGGCTACTCTAGTTGAGTCCTGCCAGCTATGTTCATATCATCCCCCACAGCATGCCTAAAAACATAAGATTAGGCCAGGCTTGGATTCCTAACCAAGACAAGGCTACCCATCGCTCCCCTGGTACCAACATGCAAAATTGGGACATGGATTTTTGATGTAGTCTACACTCTTCAATGTAAGGAGTGTTCACTTTAAGTCACTTTCCGGCATGTACACTGGGGAGAGGGGCACAAGTCACTCAGCTGGGAAAGACAGACCCCTCCAAAAAAAAAAAGACTCTGGATATGCACACAGAAGCAAAAACAAAAGACACAAAGGCAATGCTTTTGGTTTTTTCTTTTTTCTTTAAGATTTATTTATTTATTTTATGTATGAGTACACTATTGCTATCTTCAGATACACCAGAAGAGGGTGTTGGATCCCATTACAGATGGTTGTGAGCCACCATGTGGTTGCTGGGAATTGAACTCAGGACCTCTGGAAGAGCAGTCACTGCTCTTAACCGCTGAGCCATCTCTCCAGTCCCACTTTTGGTTTTCTTAGCAATCTACTTCTTGGTTCCTAAGGCCTACCTACAATTTTCCCCGGGGCCTCTAAACGATTCCTCTGTATCTTTATGTCTCTTTGTTTGATGGCTTCTACTTGCAAACAACCACAATAAACTGTAAAAACCTAAAGTCACAGGTCAGCCGCATTGCTCCAGCACAGCTGGAGGTTCTCCCACAGTTGGTGTGCCCTGAGCAGTTTTACCTCCTATAGTAAAAGGCAATGAAACAAGCAATTAGTAAAAAGTAAGTGGCATGTCCAGTGGCAGGGACGAGATGGCACAGGATGGTGGAGTTAACAGAAGAGATGATCATTTAGCCCTGAGCCCTTATTTTGTACATAGGGATTATAAAGGCCCAGGAGGAGCCTTCATTTTGTAACACACCTCTGGAGCTTTGACCCCCAACACGAGAAATACACCAAAGCTGCTTCCACATTAAGCAAAATGCAATAAATAGTTTAAATTTCATTAAAATAAGAGGCCATGCTGAACAGTACAATATTTTTTAAAAGTAACTGAGAAGGCCTCTATAAAGTGTTAACTACAGGGCTAGGGAGATGGCTCAGTGGTTAAAAGCACTGCCTGTTCCTCCAGAGGACCCACGTGTGATTCCCAGCACCCACGTGACAGCTCACAATCCTCTGTAAATCCAATTCCACGGAATCCAATATGCTCAAATGGTCCCCAAGGGTACCATGTATGCATGTGGAGCACAGACATAATACATGTAAGCAAAATGTCCATACACAGAGAATAAAAAATTTTAAATGTTATGGTATAGAAGAAAAGAACAAGACTTATTTTCTTGCATTCTCTGAAGTTGTTTATGCAAGTCATTTCCCAACAGAGAAATATATACTTAAATATAAGACAATGACTTAAGTCTCAACAACGGCCTCTTTTCTACACAACTCCTGTACACATCCATATATTATACTGCAAGGCTCCTCAAAAGCACAATCTTTGTTTGGCCTAATTTAAAATTTTCAACTCATAAAATTACATACACTTAAATCTGACTTATGATAAGGAGATAGAAGCAGTTCTTACATTCTTAGGAACTGTCTCAGATCTCTTAACATGAGACAAATGGCACTTTATGTACATCAATAGTAGTGAAAAGTTACATAGGGCTGTAAGAACATTCCTGCAGGTAATGAATTATTAAATTTATTTTAATTGAATGGATGAGTGACTGAACTAAAAAAAGTCTGAATGTTCAGATAAAATGAGAATTACAAAAAAAAGTTATCTTCTACACAATCAATAGTGCCCCCTACTGAAACATAGAAGTTACATTGCTAGTTAATTGAGCCAAAACTACCTTGCATCTTCAAACTTTTCTCCTTAAATCCTATTCTGTCTAATAACTAGTGTAATTCATTAACACATTCTGAATGTTTACTTAAAATTCCTATGTTACTTTGAATCACATTTTTAGATATCAAAGATAAAAACGAAGTTTATTACAGAACCTAGGAAAATATGGAACTATAAATTTAAATTTTATTCCACAAGCAATTTGCTTATATCATGATTCATTTTACTGATCATCCAGAAATATTTATTTTCCTGGAATATTTATTTTTGCATTTCTTGATCATTTAACTTAAAATAATGCTATCTCAGACTGAAGAAATACTTTAATAGTTAAGAACACTTGGGTTCAAAACTACCTGTAACTGTCTTGCTCCAAGAGATCCAAAACTGTCTTCTGGCCTCTGCAGCCCCACATACTCACACATGTGGCCTGCCCATCCACACACATGTGGCACTTCCCCACATACATGTGGCACCCCACACACACATGTAGCATACATACACACAGATATACACATACATATAAACGATTAAAAATAATGCTATCTCTTTCCCAGCTTAACTTTTTGTTCTATTCTTTTCTTTATTTATTTTGGTGTGCACACACGTACTCATGTGGAAGTGAGAGGACAATTTAATTTGTTTTCTCCTTCTGCCATGTGGGTCTCAGGGATCAGAGTCAGGTCATTAGGATGGGTGACAAGGACCACTACCTGTGTAGCCATCTCAGTGAACGTTTTATACCTTCTTGAATGTATAACATCTGGGTCAGAAGTGTCAAATTACACTTGAAAAAACCTGTAGTGGCTAATGCTTCTGTCCATGTGCCACAAGGAAGGCCATTTTCACATTTTCTGGGTAGTGAAAACTGTATTGCTCTGTCAATTTTAGATGCATAAAACTTGTTACTGATCTTAGCCATTCTGACTGGTGTGAGGTGACATCTCAGGGTTGTTTTGATTTGCATTTCCCTGATGACTAAGGATGTTAAACATTTCTTTAGGTGCTTCTCAGCCATTCGATATTCCTCAGGTGAGAACTCTTTGTTTAGCTCTGTACCCTATTTTTAATAGGGTTATTTGGCTCTCTGGAGTCTAAGTTTTTGAGTTCTTTGTATATATTGGATATTAGCCCTCTGTCGGATGTAGGGTTAGTAAAGATCTTTTCCCAATTTGTTGGCTGCCGTTTTATCCTATTGATAGTGTCCTTTGCCTTACAGAAACTTTGTAATTTTATGAGGTCCCATTTGTCAATTCTTGATCTAAGATCAAAAACTCAGGAGACAGCAGGTGCTGGCGAGGATGTGGAGAAAGAGGAACACTCCTCCACTGCTGGTGGGATTGCAGGCTGATACAACCACTCTGGAAAGCAGTCTGGCGGTTCCTCGGAAAACTGGGCATGATACTACTGGAGAACCCCGTTATACCACTCCTGAGCATATACCCAGAGGCTTCCCCGGCATGTAATAAGGACACATGCTCCACTATTTTCATAGCAGCCCTATTTATAATAGCCAGAAGCTGGAAAGAACCCAGATGTACCTCAACGGAGGAATGGATACAGAAAATGTGGTATATTTACACAATGGAATACTACTCAGCAATTAAAAACAATGAATTCATGAAATTCTTAGGCAAATGGGTGGAACTGAAAAATATCATCCTAAGTGAGGTAACCCAATCACAAAAGAACACACATGGTATGCAGTCACTGATAAGTGGATATTAGCCCAAAAGCTCGGAATACCCAAGACACAATTCACATATCAAATGATGCCCAAGAAGGAAGGAGAGGCCCCTGGTCGTGGGAAGGCTCGATGCAGCAGTGTAGGGGAATACCAGGACAGGGAAGCGGGAGGGGGTTGATAGAGAACAGGGGGAGGGGAGAGGGTTTATGGGACTTTCGGGGAGGGGGGAACCAGGAAAGGGGAAATCATTTGAAATGTAAATAAAGAATATATCTAGGGGGGAAAAAAACCAAATTTGCTACTGAAAAGACATTATTTTGGAGTTCTGGGAGTATTTATACTTCTTCTAAGCCCTTGCTCAGATTTTTAACTTCAGAGTTCAAATTGGGTTCTTTTAGATAGTTCTTTGGCTGGATGTTGTGGTACATGCCTTTAATCCAAGCACATGGAGAGCAGAGGTAGGCAAATCTCTGAGTCTGAGGTCAGCCTGGTCAACAAGAGCTACATAATGGACCCTGTCTCATGGTCTCAAATTTTTTTCTGTTGATTTATCGACATGTCTTTAATTATTTTGAGCACATGGTCTCTGTCTAACAGATTCAGTGCTAGATATCTTGGGAATGGTTTTTGTCACCTTTTCCCCCTTAAGAATGGGCCACTGTATTCTGCTTTTCAGTATGCCTTATGCCTTGTTTGTTTGTTTGTTTTTCTTTATGAAACTCAATTTTTCTTTTCTTTTTAAATCTGGATATTTGAAATATCTCAGTGTGAGTAACTCTGGAAATCATCCTCTTGTCTCCATCTGTGTAGCTGACTGATGGGAACAGCAGTCATCTTCCCATTTAGAGACTTTTCCTGACTGTTAGCTCATAGACTATTCCCCTTCTGTGTCCTGAAGTCTTCACTGTGTTATTCAGCAGTCAGCCAATGATCTGACACAGCCAAACAGAAAGAAAAACTGCTGCCTTCCAACCTCTGGCCAGTTGGCCGTGCCTGGGGCACTCCTGTAGCTCCAGGCCATACCATCAGAAACTCTGACTTGGCCTCTCCAGTTTGTGAATTGCCCACAAGCCACCAGTGACAGATGTGAGTGTCTTTCCTGATCCTCTCGTGCTGGCTTGTACGGTCTACAATGGAGTCCTCAATAAAGGCGACAGACCACCAAAGCCCTATTCTTCATCTCTTCCTCTCTCCTCTTTCCTAGGCTTGTTTGGGATCAGTCTTCTCCCTGCCACCCCTCACCTCAACTGGCTGCCAGGAGCCTCTTAGGAAGGAAGGAAGGGAGGGAGGGAGGGAGGGAGGGAGGGAGGGAAGGGAGGCAGGCTGACTTATCATGGGTATTTTTTCGATCAATTAAGCACAAGTTTTCTTTCACATTCTTAAAGAGCTGTGGGCACAAGAGCAAGCCAACCGACATTCCAGCCTGCACAGAGGAGGGCTCAGGGACTCCCACTCTCAGCTAAGGAGCCATCCACACCAATGCTTCTGGGGCGGTGGCGGGGGGTGGGGGAGGTCAGTTTTCTTTGTGTACGGAGCCCCCAGAAGCTGACCATGCTGTAGACAACAGCCTCACAAACCCTGAATATATGAACAGGATAAACTGGGCTCAGTAGGCTGCTTAAGGGACTAGAGAGATGGTTCAAGCAGTTACTAGTGCTGGTTACTCTTCCAGAGGACCTAGGTTCAATTTCAAGCACCTACATGGCAGCTCACAATTGTCTGTAGGTCCAGTTCCAGAACATCTAGCACCCTCATACAGACAAAATACCAATGTACATGAAATAGAAAATAAATCACTTAAAAATGTTCTTTTAAAGTTTTCATAACCAGGAGGTAGTGGTCCACACCTTTAATCCCAGAACTCAGCAGGTAGAGGCAAGTGTATTTCTGTGAGTTAATTGCCAACCTGGTCTACAAAGCTAGTTCCAGGACAACCCAGGCTACACAAAGAAGCCCTGTCTCAAACCATCAAAAATAAATATAAATAAATAAATAACTATAAAAATAAAATAAAATTTAAAATATAGAGCCCAAGAACATACCTTTTAGCAATACCCAAATAACGCTTATGTATGTTAAATTTAAGTAACTTGATTATTGTAATATTCAAATGAACTATCAATCAAAATAACACAAAGTTATTATGTCATATTCTATTTATGTCATATTAGGGGGCTATCTTCAAGAAATTCATGCCTCTTCCCGAATAAGATGTCTTCTGGACTCTTCAGCTCTACTCACTACCCCATTTTTCAGACCAACAGCCTAGGCACTCTGCTTCTGTTCTATCTCATTTATAATCTGTCCCTACACTGACCTCAGAGTACACTCTCTTTCAAAATGTCCAATCTCTTAAAGGCCACTTCGAAATGTCAGTAACTCACCATTATCCACACAATAAAATCCAGATTGCTGCCCTGTGCTAAGCTTTGTCTGGTAGGCTATAACCCTGTGCCTTTGATTGGTTTACCTTTTCCCCATATTCCTGTTCCTTTGCTATCAAAGCAATGCTTCCAGTATCTGAATTCCAGTGTGTTACTACCCTCCATCCATGATGCTTTACAGACTAACACGCCATGCTGGCCTTCCAAGGTCACTGTTCCAGCAGTTCAAAAACCTTATAGCAGATGCTCTCGCAGTAAGCCAGGTCAATATGGAGCGGTCTCAGACTGCAGGAAAAAAACACTCTGCTCTCAGCCTTGTCTTTCTCACTCTGCAGCAATCCCTGCAGGGCTGCACAGAAAAGCATTACATCTTCAAGGTCTAAACTATCCTCTTCCATACAGCCATAACAGGCACCTTTGGTGAATATCTTTGCTATATCAACCCCTGATAAAATCTTATGCAAGGTCTACTGACTGCACAAAAACTGCCATACTCTTTCACTCTTGGAGGCACAAGAGGTTCCTCTCGCCTGAACCTTGTCTCCTTGGAGAACTACTTATTCACCAAGCCTTAGTTCTCCAACCAATGTCCCGCAGGGAGAATTAGCCTTCCACACATCTTCACAGAGTTTAACAAACCTCATAATCTGATTCTCTACTAGACTGTTGGCAATTTGAATGCAAGTCTTTATATGTTTTAATATCTAAAGCCCAGTTTCTAGAACATCTGTCTGATGAATAGTATATATAATATAATGACTATCAAATGAAAAGAATATAAGAAATTATATCAAATCTCTAAGAAATTATAACATATTCAGTTAATTCAATTTACTTTTCCAGAATTATTAAATCTAAAAATGGATATAGTGCTAAATGAGGTGAATTTGGAATTTGGTTATTTGTATAAATCAATTTTTAAAATTTTAATCAAATGACATATTAAAGTAATTATGCACAAACTGACTTATTAAATTTATTATAGCTACTATACTTAAGTATAGATAATACTTAAGCTATGGGATCCTATCAACTAGAGTCAAAAGTAATATACATAAAACTAAAATAGGTAATATAAAAGCATAATATATCACAAAAATGAGTGTATATGTTCTATAGACACAATCACTGATAGACATCTGAGGTAAAGATCCTACATATGAAAACAAAGTAAAACAAAAAAAAGGTTTTTAAGTGATTAGATAATCTAACATCCTGTTATACCTGCAAAACAAACTGAGAAGTAGAAAAACAGATTTTAAACACCATGACATGATAAAAATGAATGTCAATTGAGAGACAGACCTTAAAGAATGTGTACAATTCACTAAGCAGAAGATGGAAATGAGAATATTACACGAAAGGATAAAAATGAAGCTGAGCGTAGTTGGTGCACAGAAGCTCAGCTTGGGAGGCAGGAGGAGGATAACATTCAAATCCAGTCTGGGCTGCACAGCAAGACCCTGGCTTTCCAAAAGAACGGACAGAAGGGAGGGGGCTGGAAAAAGGGAAGGAAGGAGGAAAAGATGAGTAAGAAAAAGAAAACAGGAGTGAGGATGTGACTAGCAGGAAGGGCCGAGGAACCAGGGCTCAACCTGATGCGCAGACACTTTAGGAGCTGTGGGGAATGACTGAATGCTTGTCACAGCAACAGATCTCAAAGTTTCTACTGCCAGGTGCAAGGCCGGAAGCTTCTGTGATGAAAATAAGTAATATAAAAAGTTATAGGCCATTTATAAAGTCCTAATTCTAATGAATCAACTTTGCACTCAAAGAAGGGAAGCCACGAGGGTTAGGAACAGTCCTGAAGCATCCCACTGCGACAGATCAGACCTCAGCCTCTCAGTTAGTGGCCTGAGCAGTCTTCTGGACAGCACCTTTAGGAGGGGGCAGAACCTATGGAAGGGACAGCAGTGCAGAGGAAGTCTTTGTGCACTCAGCACTTGGGACATCCTTAAGAGGGATGTGCTTTCCCTCCCTCACCTCCTGGCTTGCTCTGCCACACACAGCTGCCTAACGTTGCTTCCCAGGTGCCCAAAGGCATGGAAACAAATGGTCATGGACTGGAACCTTCAAGAGTCAAAATAAATTTTTTATTCTACAAGCTGATTTTCTCACCCACTCTGTTACAGTGACAGATAGTTAACACAACTCAAACTCTTTCAGCCATATCACGTTCTGCTTTTGGAACACTTTAATACAAAATTCATTCTTTGAGAATAATGGGTAAATGTTACTGACCTTGGCATTTGCCAGTATTGAATTCTGCTGTAAACATAGCATGTACTTGTATCTAAACATGATTACTCATGCGCTCGCTCATGTGCTGACATTGTGTGTGTGTGTGTGTGTGTGTGTGTGTGTGTGTGTGTATGTATATGCATGCTATATCCACATATGGCATCTGTGTGAGTGTGAGCACACATGTGTGTATGAATTTGGAAGACAAGTTGACATTAAGTATCTTCCTCTATCTCTCTCTTCACTCCATGTTTTGAGACAGATTCTGTCTGAACCTGAAGCTTATCTATTCAGCTAAACCACATACTTAAGGAGCCATAAGGAGCCCACCCGGCAGGGCCGCCATGCTGGCTGGCTTTTACACGTGAAGAACCAGAAGTTAGGCCCTCCGGCTTATGCAGCAGGCCTGACATCAGCCACCTCCCAGTTCCCTAAACGAATCCTTATGAAAGAAACACATATCCTCTGGGGATTTTTAGAGAACAGTTTGCTTGCTTATTATTTGAAATAGGGCCTCACTGTTCCTGGCTTGTCCAGAACTTGCTATATAACTAGCTGGCCTTGAACTCATAGAGATCTGTCTGCCTCTGCTTTCCAAATACTAGCACTAAAATTAACTTTTAAATTTAAACACTGGCACTAAAAGTAACTTTCAAATTTACTATTAATTCCTTACAAAACTATGTGACTAAAATTTTATATGAAACATATTGATACCAAAAATAACATTTAAAGCTCTGTGCTCCATACTAAGTGGGTATGAATTGGAAAAGTTAAACTGTTTTGCCATCCTTCAGACTCATGCTCAAAACAAATATTTCCAAAAAGACAAATAATAGAGAATATGTCCACTCTTCAGTTGCAAACCGCTTCATCTCATAAATTAGGAACGGATAAATCAGAGCGGTTGTGTCAAACGTTTCCAATGAGAACATTTCAAAGTGCCTGCTGTGGCTCACTGTGTGGCACATCACCACGTGTGGCAGCATGCCAGTGACGGGAACTTACCCCAGTTTTATCACACAAGCGTAAAGTATGAAACGATCCAACGGCAAATATCTCCCCATCTGGAGCCCAGGCCACTGAGGTGATAGGGTGCTCATGAGGCTGGGAGCCATACAGCACGCGACCATAACTATCCCAAACCTATAAAATCAAAGTTGTAAATGCTTATATCATTGCCACATTACCACAAAAAAGTCTGTCCTCCAATAAGATATTGAGTGAAGACTCAGAAATCATAACCGTATAGAATTAGCAACCAGACTTTGCTATCACACAAGGGGACAAAGCAATATTCCTGGAAATGCTCATGCCTCAGAAAGAAAGAATTTCAGAACATTACTAAACCTGAGTTAAAGGTTAAATCTGTCCATTTTAAGTACTTTAAATTTTGCAGTATAATCTGGTGAGGGTTAGTGTTTTCTATAATTTCTTTTTGCCAAATGAGATTTCTATTGGCTTTCTTTAATAATTTATTTCAACTAAAGTCCCTGTAACTACAGTGACAGTAAACGTCACTGTTGGAGCTAGGGACAGAGCTCAATATGGAGCCTTGGCCCAGCATGTCCATGGTCCCAGTGCTGCAGAAAGGGGAAGCACCTTAGCTCCCACAAATTATTTTATTCTGAAGTAGACCAATATTTAGGAAGTTAGAAAGTTGATTTTAAAAAAAATATGAATAAAGAAATGAACTGATTTAAATTGAAACACACACAAACAAGAGCTGAATTGAGATGTTACTGCTTATTAAATCAAAATTTTATTATGAGAACTTTAAATAGCACTTAAAGTTGGAATACAATTTGTTCAATTATTACAGGCAAAAAACTAAAAGATAGTTCTATACACTATTGTAAGTCAAACAGTTTCCCCAAATTTCATTCTTTTAAGCCAATAGTAAGTCTAACACTATGTGCCATGATGGTCAGTTTTATTTGCCAACTTGACACAGCATATGGGAAGAGAGTTTCAGTGCGGGATGGTCTAGCAGGGTGGCATGGAGACCTGTCTGTGAGGCTCTGTCTTGATTACATCAAAGGAAGCAGGAAACCCTGTCCTTGTGGGCAGCACGACTCCCTAGACTGTAAGCATTGAAAAAAGCACTCAGCCTCTGCTCTTGCCTGCTGCTGTGACTAACTGCTTCCAGTCTCTGCCCTGACTGCCCTGCAGTGATGGACTGCAACCTGCAACTGTAAGGCAATATGTCTCTCTTAAAGCTGCTTCTGTCAGGATTCTATATCACAGCAACAGGAAATGAAGCTAAGACACCTACCTTATACTTACAGTCTTCACCAGCAGATAAAATAAGATCATTAACTGAGTTCCAGTCAACTTTTAAAATGATGCCATCATGGGCTTTCCACTATGATGGGGGGGGTAAAAAAGACATTACTTAAAACTTTAGAAGTGAAACATTTTTTCTATTAAAAAATCCTTTTTTGGGTCCTTTTCCTCTTTTTTTTAGAGCTGAGTGTGTTGCTCAGCTTGGTCTAAACTACAAGACTCAAGTGATACCCCTGCCACAGCCTTTCACAGATTCTTATCTTCCTTCCACAGCCACTGTACAATCCTCATTTACTTCATTGCAATTTGCATCAGGGAAAGCACCTAGCAACATGGCATCTACTTTGTAGGTTATAGTCTATGAATTTGCTCAGTTGCCTGAACTACAGTTGGGAACTGTTTGCTGCTAAATTGTTTCAAGATTGGTGTTAGCATTAAAAACTGGAATAAATGTTATACAATTTACAATATCAGCTGATTTTTAAATCTCCTAATTACAGATGTCTTAACTCACATGAACATAAACCAAATGTATAAATGAAAAGATTTCACATTCTTGTTTTTGCTGTCTAATTTCATTGCAGATTTGTTGGTTAGTTTTTTGTCAGCTTAACACAAGCTAGAGTCATCTGAGAAGGAACCTTAGTTGAAAAAATGCCTTTATAAGAGTAGCCTTTATAAGGCAAACCTGTGTTTTATAAAATTAGGTTATTAATTTTATAGCACTATAAAATTAAAGTATTAATTTTCTTAATAATTGATATAAATAATTAGTAGACAGACACAAAGATTATAGACGGATGGATGGATGGATATATAGATAGAGATAGATGATAGACACAGAGATAGCAGGCACAGTCTATATAGAAATACAGAACATGAAAGTTTTCTTGATCTCTTTATTGCTTGAAATCTCCATCTATCCAACTTCTGAAACTGATACTTTAAAAAAAACTTACATGTTCAATTGGCTGCATGTATGTTCATCATATGTATGTGGATTACATGTGTGTAGTACCCACAGAGGCCAGAGGAGGGCATCAAATCCACAGGAACTAGAGTTATACTCAGTTGCTAGCTGCAGTTTAGGTGCTGGGGGCTTTCCAGCCTCCAAACTAATGCTTCTTAAAACACTCTTATACCTTCCATCTCCACCACCAAATTCCTTACATCTTTTTAAAATGTAACTTTTATTTTATTTTAGCATTTTACGTGTGTAAGTGTTTTCCTGCAGGTATGTCTAGACACCACATGTATGCCTCGTAAATGTGGAAGCCAGAGGAGGGCACCAAATCCCATAGAACTGGAGTTACAAACAGCTGTGAGCCACGTGGGTGGCAGAAATTGAATCTGGAGCTCTGAAAGGACAGTCAGTGCTCTCAATGGCTGAGCCAGTGCTCCGGCCCGCCCCACTTCCCTATGGCTGAGCCAGTGCTCTGGCCGCCCCACTCCCCTATGACTGAGCAGTGCTCCGGCCCGCCCCACTCCCCTATGACTGAGCAGTGCTCTGGCCGCCCCACTCCCCTATGACTGAGCAGTGCTCCGGCCCGCCCCACTCCCCTATGACTGAGCAGTGCTCTGGCCGCCCCACTCCCCTATGACTGAGCAGTGCTCCGGCCCGCCCCACTCCCCTATGGCTGAGCCAGTGCTCCGGCCCGCCCCACTCCCCTATGGCTGAGCCAGTGCTCCGGCCTGCCCCACTTCCCTACAGGTTTTTTTTTTCTGAACTCTTTAGCTTATTAAAATGGAAAGAAGGTATACTAATTCATAATAACATCAGTAACAGCTACTCAGTAGGAAGTGTTTACTACACACCAGACAGTAATCCTTACAACAATCCTCGTGAATAAGTGTTGTGTAGACAAGAAGGCTGAGAGATAAAGAGAGTCAAACATTATGTCATCACATAGAGGTAAGCACGTGAAGAGACCCAGTGCCTCACTCCAAAGCTGTAGTGGTTTAAATGAGAGCAGTAGAATTTGGCAGTACCGTCCACACAGCTCTGGCTTTAGAGTTAAGAAAGATACATGGGCTGTAGAATCTTTTCCTCTGGTTAAAGAGAGGTGCTGAGGCCAGGTATGTGGCAGGGACTGTATGGAGGCCTGAGAGGCTGCTGCGAGAAGCTGTGAAAGTGACGCCTGGTTGGCTTGAAGACTCCAAGACTTTGAAGATGCCAGAGACATGAGACATTTGCCAAGGACAGCTGCATACAAGGACTGGAGCCGGCCCAAGAGGGACAATTGTGTTGCCGCAAGCAAAGCTGCAAGGACTGAACCATCTCAGCCTCTGACAATTTTTAGAATGGTAATGTATATTTTGTGTCACTGTATGTTAAAAGTATATAATTTGCTTTTTGATTTTACAAGGAGTTATACTTAAAAGATTGCCTTGAATCTCAGAAGAGACCTTGTACTTTGAACTTTTTAAACTGTGCTGAGACTGTGAAATACTGTGACTATTAAAGTTGGACTAAATGTATTATGATATGATCATGAGCCTATGGGAGTCAGTGAGTGGAACGTGGCAGTTTGAATGAGAATGGCCCCCATAGGCTCATAAGTCTGAATACTTGGTCTCTAATTGGTGGAACTGTCTGGGAAGGATTAGAAGGTGTCACTGAAGCAAGGCTTCAAAAGACTTGCAACATTCCCAGTGTCTTTTTCTCTGCCTCCTCCTTGCAGATATAGGCATGAGCTCCCAGCTACTGTTCCAGAGCCATGCCTGCCTGCCTGCCTGCTGCCATGACAACATGGACTCTAACCCTCTGAAACTGTAAGCCTCAAATACACCTTATAATGTGGGAGCACAGTCCAAGAATGCAGCCATGGGAGAATCCTAAGTGCTTGTGAGAAAACTCCAAGAAAACAAGACAAGAGTCTTCTGACCTCAGTTTATTCAAGACACAGAATTGGTCTTGGGAAGTAGTTTCATGATCCTCCCAGGTGTATCAGATAGGAGTGAGTTTACTTCAGCTGTTGTTATTCATACACCTCTATGAAAAATCTGTTCCTGCCATGTACGACTTCTTCTTGTGATTATATACTTCCCTCATGTGACTCTTCTTATCCCTCAGAGTATAAATTGTCTGACACTCTGAATAGAGTTGGTTATTGCATGAAATTTTAGTCCACCTCATTTTTAGGCCCTGGGAGGCCTAGGTCCATACTGGCAACTAGAGCAGTAAACACTAAAGTTGCCTTGGACATAGTGTATTATCACAGCCACAGAAAAGTAACTAAAACAAACAAAAGCCAGACTCCACTGTCATTATCATAATGTGAGAGAAATCCTTCTGTCTTTCAGTGCTAGAATTAATAACCAAATCTTGCACACTGGTTTAAAAGTCTGACCTTTATGTGACCTGACCTTCCCTAACAGTCATTGCTGTTTCTTGGCTTTTGTGTGGTTCTGTTTACCCCTCTCTCACACAGTTTTGAATAACCAATTTTTTTCTACTCCCTGGGTTTAGGAATCGCATCCCCATCTATTCTTTATAATTTCGTTCTTAATAATGATTCCTTCTTCTGAATAACACACGAGTAAATATCAGTTCAACATACACCCTCAAGCCAAATGCTCTCCATATTATTCATCAAGTTACAAGCACATAATTGGTTCTAAGTCTAATAGTGACCCCTCCACCATTCTGAAAGAAAGAAACCAATGCCCTTTGAGAAAACACAAGTGTGCAAACAGATGATTAGGATGATTAAAAACAAATCAGCACTCTTAAGACTTTCATTTAGCTTTGTTTCATCTCAAACCCACTCACGAGACTGACTGTAAACTGAAGGCTGCTCAGTTGTGCCGAATCACATGACATCTCGGGAACTCAAAACACCAGTGCGAGTGACCAGAACAACGTGAGCCTCTGGGAAACAGAAACAGGAAGGCATTCCCGTACCTATAATACAGTCTGAGGAGCCTGCAAACTCAAAGCTCTCGACTAACCAGAAGACAGGAAGCTCCAAGTACACCCAGCTTGGCAGTGACAAAGAGCCAGATAACTGCTCACAAAGGCCTGAGATGTACCTGTAAAACTTTGGCATTTGGTTGAAGAGGTTTAATGATGAGTTGTTTGCCTGCTGTATAAAGAACCTTTTCTGAGTCAGGGCCCCAGGCGACTGAATACACTGGTATTCCTGTGGGGGAAAAAAAAGGAAAATGATAAACTTACGTTTTCATGTCTCTAAAAGAACGTAATGTTAAGAGAATCAAAATCTTGGCAAGGTGGCACAGGCCAGCAAATACAAATACCAGGGGGGCTGAGGCAGGATAATCTTAAATTCTAGGCCAATCTGAGTAACACAGAAAGGCCCCACGATGAATAAATCATCTATAGGTTATTTTCACTCTCTCCTTAATCAGTGGTCCATTCATATCATAGAAGTTGGAGACAGAAATACAAACTAATAATTCCAAAATAAAAACATTAAAGATCTACTGTGAGCCACTGACACACTGTATTTTGTGTTTCTATGTATTACTTTGTTGTTTTGTTTTTGTTTGAGAAAGGATCCTGCTGTGTAACCCAAGTTAGCCTAACAAACTTCCTGCCTGACTTTCCCACTGGGATTACAAGTGTGCCCCACCTTACCAAAAACATATCTTTTCAACTGATTTGGATCTAGCTAAGAAAATATAGCCATTTTCAGATATTCCAGATACTATGCTATTAAAATCCATAAACTAAGATAAAAGGTTTTTTAAAAGTTCAGGACTCTTTACTTTCCATAAATAGCCAACAGAGCTATTCTGTTGAGCTAAACTGCCTCAATGTGTAAATTTAAGCCCACACACACGCACAGACACACACACACACACACACACACATACACACACACACACACGCATGCACGCGCGCTTTTAGGGTTTCTTTTTTTTTTTTAAGATTTATTTATTTATTATTTGTAAGTACACTATCACTGTCTTCAGACATAACAGAAGAGGGCGTCGGATCTCATTACAGATGTTTATGAGCCACTATGTGGTTGCTGGGATTTGAACTGAGGACCGTCAGAAGAACAATCAGTGCTCTTAACCGCTGAGCCCTCTCACCAGCCCACCTTTAGGGTTTCTCTATGAAGTCCTGGCTGTCCTGGAGCTCACTATGTAGACCAGGCTGGCCTCCAACTCAAGAGATTCACCTGGTGCTCTGCCTCCCTAGTGCTGGGATTAAAAGCATACACCCACACGAGCTGGCATATTCTTATATAAAATATACAGAGTATCTATTGCTATCACTCTCTACTGGGTTTTCCAAGACTAAGACAGTCTCTCACTGATCATGGAGCTCGTCAATTAGGCTAGATTGGCTGGCCAGAAAGTCCCATGGATCCTCCTGTCTCTGCCTCCCCAGGAATGGGGTGCCAGGCGTGCACCACCACCCCAGCTTTTCTGTGTGGGTGCTAGGGGTGAGAAATCAGGTCTTTCCCTTGTGTGACAAGCACTTTGCAAAGAGCCATCTCCCATCCTCAAGCCTATGACTTCTTACATTAAAGACTCTCAGAGGAGGACAGGTTCTGCAGTTTGTCAGATGTGGTACCCATAGCCAGGATGGCAGTAGCCCTGCAAACGGGAAAGCGCACGTATATGTACAGGTTGAATGTGAAGTGCTCACTGTGGAAGGCTTGGCCTCAGCTCACAGCACTATTACAGGAGACTCTGAACACTAGAGGAGGTAGGCCTAGCTACAGGAAGTACATCTGAGCCCCCCAGCCCCATCTCTCTCTATTCCTTGGCTTGCTGTGATGTGAATTGTTCTGCTTCTCCATGTCATTGATGTCAGCTTGATGGACTATGTCCTCTGAAACTCTGTGTACAAAGAAAGCCTTCCTCCCTTGTTCATGACAAATGTTCTGACACAACAACAGTCAAATACACCTATCACAAATCACATTAACTATGGTAAGGATGTTGGTTTCTGACAAGAATTTATATAGTATTTTTTAAACTCAGTTACATTTAGAGACAGTACTTTGTTTCTTTCCATCCTTCCTTGTAAAAAAAAGATATATTTGTTTTAGTTTTATGTGTATAAGTATTTTGCCTACATGTATTATGTCTGTGTACTACATGCATGGCTGGTACCCACAGAGATCAGACAAGGTGTCAGGTTCCCTGGGCCTGGAGGTAAGAGAGTTGTGAGCCACTCTGTGGGTTCTGGGAATAGAAACTGGATGCTCAGAACGAGTTATCTTTCCATCCTACTCCACTTTTTTCTTGACACAGGATCTTGCAATATAGTTAGGCTGGCCTCGAACTCCTGATCCTCCTACATCTATCTGTATCCTAAGCGCTAAGATTAGAGGTGTGCATGTACCACCATGCTCGGCATTCTTAACTTGATAACTCCCTGGGCTTCCTACTATCTTGTAGAAACTGTGATTTATGTGGCCTTCATTTTAAGAAATAAGTATAATAACCAAGTAAGTGGTACATGCCTATAGTCGTAGCTCTCACAAGACTGAGACAGGAAGATTGCAAATTGGAGGCTATGCTGAACCACATAGTGAGTGATAAGCTACTCTAGATTACATACCAAGGCTTTATCAGATAGATAGATAGATAGATAGATAGATAGATAGATAGATAGATAGATAGATAGATAGATAGATAGAGCAACCATTGGTTATCTACTAATAAATAATCTGTATTCCCCTTACCTTAGTCTACCTATTCATTAGAACAATTACAGGGTTATATATGAAATACTAACCCATTTTTAATTATAAAACCAAGCCTCTGAAAACTGTCTAGAATTAGACTGTTACAGCAATTGACTTCTATGAAAAAAAATGAATGAATGAATGTTCAAGAAATTTAAATTCCCAGGAAAATAAAATCTGAATTTGCTGATTCATAGGTGATAGGTATTTTCTCTTTCTCAATGATTCAGATATAGGCCAGATTAGACCAGATTAAAAGTAGATAAAGGCAGGGTTATTAGGAGACAGCTCTAGGGTAGGTTCACTGATCTCACAGGTGGAAGTCAGTGATGTCACACATCCAGGCTGAAGTAAGGAGGTTTTATAGAACTTAGTCGAGGAGTGATGACGTGCTCACTAGGAACTGGGATTGTGCCCATACCTGGTCAAAACCTGAACCCCTGGGCAGACACTCTTGGGTGGGTTGCCAGATACTCAGAGACAGGGAGTGGTGATATGTTCTCCTGTAGTTTTTTCCAAGCGCAGGGTGGGGGGGGGGGTATTTTTTCTGTGCGGGCAGAGTTGGGGGAAGGAGGGCAAATAGGGTTTGCTGGTTTGCCAGGTTATTCTAGGGATGAGCAGGGGTTCCAGTCTAACAATGGGCAATCAGTGAGACATAATTACTGATTTGGAGAGAAAATTCAACATGCTACAGTTAATAGAGAGTGTGTTTCGCCAAAACAAATTACCATTTATTTTGTCCATTTTCCCCAAATAAGTGCATGCATAAGCAAGTGTCAGTGGCTTATGGAGGCTGGATAGTCTAGTTTATACCTCACCAAACAAACTCTTTAGGGTAGCTCCATAGTTTAATGTTATACAGTCTCTAATCATCCTGTTCGGCCAACAGCATTCAGGCTTTTAACTGTATACAATAATCCATGAACCTAGGCCTAATTGGTGATCAAACTCAAACACCACACCTCCTCTTTCTGTACTTAGTAAGAAGATTCTCTAGAGGAGCCTGGAGCAGGCCTGCGACTCAACAGCAAACTCCTGGCCAGGCTGAATAGGCTCATGCCTATAATTTAGCACTCAGGGCTGTGGTTAGCTGGGGTTAGCTGTGGTTAGCAATAGTCCCAGCCAGGCTACAGTATGTGTAAGACCCCCCCACCTCAAAAAACAAAGCAAAACAATACCACCTTCAAATGCAGCCTTCAACTCTAATAAACTCCCTAAAGGACGCAAACCCAAACTTCAGCAACTCCAAATGTCCTTCTTGTAAAGACTGGAAGGGAAATGAACAGCCATGGATTTAGTAGTTAGATGGCGGTTAGTTAGCTGCGCCAGCCAGACAACTACAGCTCTCACCCTCATCAAAGAAGCTTCTTTTTGCAGCAGATAAAAGCTACTTCAGAGATCCACAGATGGTCAAATGCAGAGAATAAAGAGCCATGGGGTGCCAGGCCCCAGTTGGTACATCTACAGCACAATCTCTACGCTATGCCTATCCTGGCTAGTTTTATGCCAACTTGACACAAGCTAGAGTTATCAGAAAGAAGGGAGCCTCAGTTGAGAAAATAAATATCCCCATAAGATGGGCTGTACATAAGCCTAAAAGATATTTTCTTAATCAGTGACTTAAACGGAAGGTCCCAGCCCATTTTGGGTGGTGTCATCCCTGGGCTGGTAGTACGGGCTTCTATAAGTAAGCAGGCTCAGAAACCCAAGGGGAGCAAACCAGTAAGCAGCATCTCTCCATGGCCTCTGCATCAACTCCTGCCCCCAGATTCCTATGCTGTTCAAGTCCCTGTCCTGACTTCCTTTGATGACAAACAGTGCTGTGGAAATGTAGCCAAATAAACCCTTTCCTCCTCTTGCTTTTTTGGTTGTAGTGTTTCATCACAACAATAGTAACCCCAACTAAGACAATGGCCACGGGAGGAGATACAGAGACAAAGTGTGGAGCAGAGACTGAAGGAAAGGCCATCCAGAGACTGCCCCACCTGGGGATCCATCCCATATACAGTTACCAAACCCAGACACTATGTGGATGCCAAGAAGTGCTTGCTGACAGGAGCCTGATATAGCTGTCTCCTGAGAGGCTCTGCCAGTACCTGACAAATACAGAGGCAGATGCTTGCAGCCATCAGAGTGAGCATGGGGGCCCCAATGGAGGAGCTAGAGAAAGGACTGAAGGAGCTGAGGGGTTTGCAGCCCCATAGGAGGAACAACAATATCAACCAACCAGACCCCAGAGCTGCCAGGGACTAAACCACCAACCAAAGAGTATACGTGGAGGGACCCATGGCTCCAGCCGCATATGTAGCAGAGGATGGCCTTGTTGGACATCAATGGGAAGAGAGGCTCTTGGTCCTGTGAAGGCTCGATGCTCTGGTATAGGGGAATGCCAAGACAGGGAAGCAGGATTGGGTGGGTGAATGGGGGAACACCCTCACAGAAGCAGGGGGAGAGGAGATGGGATAGGGGGGTGCCAGAGGGGAAACCAGGAAAGGGGATAACATCTGAAATGTAAATAAAGAAAATATCTAATAAAAATATTTTTTAAAAAAGACAACAGCCAAGAGGAAATTAGAGAAGAGGAGGTAGAAAGACAGTAAGAGCCAGAGGATCAGGACACCTGAGGGAAGAGACTGTCTTCTACACATGACCGCACCCATGAAGTCTAAACAATATGGTTGTCTACACCTGTATAAGACACATGCCAATGTGGATGAGGAAAAATTTCATCACACCCCTAAATGAAGAGCTACAAGATGGACAATGGCTGTTGAAAGGAAAAATACATTTTCTGCAGGGAGGAGCCCCCTGATAGTTATGCAACCTCAAGTGATCAGCATACAGGCAATCCTAAATGAACTCAGTAGGCTGTGTACAAACACAACAGTATGTTTTATATATACACAACAACAACAACAACGTTAGGCATGGTGGCAATACTTGCCTTTATTACCAGTACTCTAGAGTTAGAGGCAGGCAGATCTCTGTGAGTTCAAGGCCAGCTGGATCTACATATCGAGTTCGGAACCAGCCAATGATGTATAGTGAGACACCGTTAGAAACAAAAACGTAAAAGACAAAACTAAGAATACTTGCAGAACAGGTCATGACTTCAAGGGAGGGGGCATGGGAGGAGCAGTAGAGGGTAGAGGATCTGAGAAGAAATGAAGCAAATACACTATACTCATGTATAAAATTCTCAAAACGTTTAAGTTAAAACAAAGAATGTCGTTAGGGTTAAAGTAAACTAGTATGTGCTTTTTAATTTCCATTATTATAGTTATATTTTTGTGAAAAGGGGAAATTAATATATTTTAATTTATAAATTATCATAACTCACAACTCTCAGTAAAAGTACTCTTTGCTGAGTTATATACTAACCAATAATAAACATATACACCAAGGAAATAATTCTGTAGCCACAGCTCCCATTGAGTTGCACAGGGTGTGACTTTTGGCCTTTAGTTGTGGTGTAGGATGAGGAGCCAGGGATGTGTTCATCCTCCTCCTCCTCCTCCTCTGACATTTGCATTTCCTTGTTTACAAACCTTCCTTCATAATACTAACCTACCACGTGAGGACAAGGAGACAATTTATTTCCTGCCTGTACAGTTTTTAATAATGGTGTTTCAGAAACGTGATTTAGAGAACAAAGTAAACTTAGAAAGTGAAACATGTAGTTTCTTTGTTACAAACAAGTGTTTAAACCACATTCCTTCAATCAGATATTAACTTTCGATGAGGGTGCTTTGGATGAACAGCATTTATTTAGGTAGATGAACAGCTTTACAGAGAAAATGACTTATGATGAGTCTCTCTTACTAGCATTTAAGTCAAATTCATAATATTAAACCACTGTTAAAAACATACATATTGGGGCTGGAGAGATGGCTCAGAAGTTAATAGCATGGACTGCTCTTCTGAAGGTACTGAGTTCAAATCCCAGCAACCTCATAGTGGCTCACAACTATCCATAATGAGATCTGACGCCCTCTTCTGGTGTGTCTAAAGACAGCTACAGTGTACTTACATATAATAATAAATAAATCTTTTAAAATAAAAATGACTACAATAGTACATGTCTGCAACTCTAGCCCTGGTGTCAAGAGTGGGAGGAAAGACTCAGGTAAATATCTGGAGCTCATGGCTAGCCAACCTAGCCAGTTGGTGAGTTCTGGGTTCAGTGAGAGACCCTGCATTAAAAACAAACAAACAAAACAAAAAAACATACTAAAACATAAAAAACATATTAAAGCATGAGTTAGTCAGGCATGGCAGTGCCTGTGTGTGATCTAAGCACTTAAAAGAGTGTAGCAAGGGGACGGTTCCAAGTTCGAGGCCTGCCAGGGCTCTCCCTCGAGATGCTGTCACAAAATAAACTAGTAAAGCACTAACCTTGCTGCACTTCTGTTTGCAAAAGTAAAAATAATCCATTTAGGCTCCAGAGGAAATTATTTTAAAATAAGAACTTAGTAAAGTATGTAACAAGATGTTATTAATTTTATCATTAACAAAAATAGAAATACATAATCATTTTATAATAAATTCTGGCTTTTTGTTAAGGAAGTTTTTATTTATGTTCCATTTCAGTTAAAACACTCAAGAAGATCTTGTTTTTCTGACTTGGTACACTAAAGTCATGTGATCTTTTTGACATTTTTTAAGAAACCACATGCACCTGGGGTTGTGTTAAATGTCAGACCCTTATCTCTCGGTAAAACAAATTATCTAAATTCTTTCAACCCTTGAAAGCATTTTAAACCACAGAGGAGCTGAGAAAATGTATTTCCATTGTTTTAAGGAAGTACCTGGTCAAATGTACCATGTTTTTCACATTCATACCATAACAGTATCCCCTAAAAGTGTTGTTTTTCTGTTACTAAAAGATGTATTAGAAACAAAATACTCGCTAACGTGACACAGTGGCTGTCTTTGCCCAGATTTTACTGTGGATTTACAGAGTGGATGGAAATCCTTGGAATGGCAGCCCCCGTTAACCAGACACTAGCAAGGACTTTGTGAAACGATCGTCACATTCGCTTCTTTCTTGCTCAAGAACTAATCTGCCAGTTAAGCAACCGAGGCCTGTACCTGTAATCCCAACCTGGAGAGCAGGACTGTCCCACAGTGCCTTCAGACAAGCTCAGGTCACCGTGCCAGAGCCTGTCAAAAATAATCACATTTCCACACATCTAGATGTGCAGCTTGGTCTTCGTGTGGGTCTCAAACAACTGGAACTGGGGGGAGGAGGGTATGCCAAAAGCTGTTGCCTATATGTGGGACAAGTTCTTCTAGATGGACTGCCTTGTCTGGCCTCAGTGGCAAAGGAAGCACCTAGCCTCACAGAGACTTGAAGTGCCAGGATGAGGGGAATACCCAGCTCAGAGGAGAAGGGGAGGGGGAAGAATTGTGTGAAGGGTAACCAGGAGGGGGCAGTGAGCAGAATGTAAAGTGAATAAATAAAAAAAAAAAAACCACACATTTTGCTTCCACTCTACTTGCAGAAGATAAAGATCAGTGGGACTCATGCCAGCAAAGAGGCTTGCTTATGTATGTCACTGGGTCAGGATGAAAAAAACAAAACAAAAAACTTAAATAACAGCACTTGTTTCCTCAGGTTCTACCCTCTGCTACCTCCCCATTTCCCCATGACTTCAGTTCTTCACCTTTACCTATGTAACTACCCCCAAGTTAAACTTTAGCCTTTATTTCTGATCTTCAACACATTTCCACTTCCCCCAAAGACACCTACAAACTCAAACTCAAACTCTCTATAATCAGATCAACCATTGTTCCGCCAGAAGCCCTTATTCTCTGGCCCCCTTTAACTCTTACAGGGTACCCACCCTTCTCAGCCCCCTCCTAGAACTATGCTCCACCCTTCCCCCAGCGGCCACCTCAGTGCTTCTTTAAATCCTATCCTCATTAACAAAGGACCTTTGAGAAACAGCCTCATTGGCTATCCTTTACAAATTCCAACCTCCTCCAATTTCCTCTTGTCACAACCAACTAGAGCAAGCTACCAGCAGATAATCACTTCTTCTTCTTCCTCCTCCTCCTCCTCCTCCGGTCCTCCTCAGTGTTTTCTGGTTTGTTGTTTTGTTTTGGTACAGGGCAAGGCAGTACAGCATGGTTGCTCCACAGTTCTGAGGCACGCCCAGAATGTCAGGCCAGACTTGACTGACATACCCCGACCAGATGTGGAATGTATCTACTTGGCAGATGGGAGCAGGTTTACCCAGAATGGAATCGGGTATGCAGAGTGGCGGTAATGGACTTGGACTCTGTTATTTAAGCAATTGCTTTGCCCAGAAAGCTGAACTAAAGGCTCTAACCCAGGCTTTCAAACTGGCAAAGGGAGTCACAGCCACAGCAGATATGCCTTTGCCAGGGCTCACGGACATGGGTCCATATATCAAAAGAGGGCATTATTGACTGCAAAAGGAAAAAAAAACATCAAAAATAAGGAAGGAATACTTGCTTTATTGGAGACATTATGGCTTCCTCTCAAATAATTCATTGCCCCGGGCATCAGAAAGGGACATCAGAAATAGCCTGAGGGAACAGGATTGCTGATAAAATTAAAAGGGAAACCGCCCTAGCATCTATTGCTAACATCCTGGTAGCTTTGCTGCCCCCTGTGCCCCAGCGATCCCTGAATATACTGCTGAAGACAAATGACATCAGGCAAAATGCCAAGGAGTTTACAGAAGAGATGGATGGGTGCTGACCTGTGCAGGCTGTACCATCCTACCTAAGGAGGTTGCTAAGCAACTCATCCATCAGACTCATCAAGCTTCACACCTGGTCCCCGAAAACTGCAGGAACTGCTATGAGGGGCAAGGAACAAAATATCTGACTTAGGACACTTGGTTGATCAGGTAATCTCAGTCTGTGCCACCTGCCAGGCTGTGAATTCCTCAGGCCCCAATCAAGGAGCCACTCCAGGAACCAGAATCAGGGGTCAACGGCTAGGGGCTAATTGGGAAATAGATTATACAGAAATAAAACCAGGAATATACAGAAACAAGTATTTGCTAGTTTTTATAAATATCTTTTCAGGATGGGAAGAAGCCTACCCTACAAAGAAGGAGACTGCCAACGTAGTGGCAATGAAGCTTCTGGAAGACATCATACCCAGGTACGGTTTGCCTACTCTGCTTGGTTCTGACAGAGGACTGGCACTCATGTCTCAGGTAACTCGATCTCTAGCACAGATTCTGGGGACCAATTGGAAATTATATTATACGTACACACCCCAGAGTTCAGGGCAGGTAGAGAGAATAAATCAGACCCTTAAGGAGGCCTTGACCAAATTGACCCCTGAAACTGACAGTGACTGGGCAGCTCTATCTTACACCTTATATAGGGCTAGGAACAGCCCCTATTCTTTAGGTCCCCGCCCCCTTTGAAATCCTATATGGGAGGCCCCCCTCCCATGCTGCCTAACCTCCAGTCTGATATCTTAGCTGAATATGACCCACATACGTTTTTAAAATCCTTGGAAGCCCCTCCACAGGGTCCAGAAGCAACGCTGGCCTGCCATCTGCCAGGTTTATGAGTCTGCTCCTCCCCCTAACCTCCATAGCTTTGAACCAGGTGAAGAAGTCTGGATTAAGAGACATAACCACAAAACTCTGGAACCTCACTGGAAAGGGCCTCACACTAACCATACAGCTGTTAAGGTGGACGGGATCAGGATGTGGATATACCACTCCCAGGTTATGCCTGCTGGGAGAGAAATGATCCAGCAGTTGAGGACCCAGCAGTGGAGACTTCCGGGTGAACTGTCACAAGAATGATGGAAGGTCACCCCACACCCTGTTGATCCGCTGAAACTGCAACTCTAGCACTCCTGATCCTGCTTGTTTGCAACAACCTTGTCATCAAGTTCACAATGGCTGGCAGGAGGGCTGATTGGACTGCCAGGTCTTAACTCTTCCCTCCCCAGACTTAACACAGAACTGCTGGTTACCGGACAGGGACTCTGCATTGGACATAAGGTACCTCCAAGCCTATTCCCACCTCTGCAATGATACTATAACCCCTACTGTTGCAGGATACATGCTGCCCCCAGAGAATGCTTGGTGGGCTTACCCCATGCGTTTGTGGCCTGACTGTACATACGACTGAGGTTTTTATGTTCCAAACGGCTTGTACCCATAGTGACTTATTACTCTGGGGAGGATGTCTTCAACCAGCTAGCACCTCCAAACAATTGGGTTAAAAGGGTGGCCATCTCCGCTGTGTTACTAGGTTCTCTCCTTGACATAAGGCTGGCTGGAGCTGCTAGTGTAGGGGCCTCAGAAACATCTCAAGGATTCGAGATGGCCCATTACTGAAAGGGGGTGGGTGAGAGGGATGAGACAGGCTGACTCCATGGCAGGCTTCAAACTGACAGTTAAAGAGACTATGCCTGCCAGGCGGTGGTGGCGCACGCCTTTAATCCCAGCACTTGGGAGGCAGAGGCAGGAGGACTTCTGAGTTCGAGGCCAGCCTGGTCTACAAAGTGAGTTCCAGGACAGCCAGGGCTACACAGAGAAACCCTGTCTCGAAAAACCCAAAAAAAAAAAAAGAGACTATGCCTAAGAACTGGGCAAGTCCAGGCAAGGCAATTACTAACAGAAAAAGTCCACGCCCCATAACGGTTCCTGATTGCCTAGAGATAGAGTAAGATAAAGCTCATCTACCCCAGAACGCCAGTGTGCTTTAAATCAGGCCTTCAAGCTCACTTGATTGTGTCTCAATCTTGGTAATGGGAGACCCCAGCATGCTGGACTTCTGCAGAATAAAACACTCTTTGCCTTTACATACTATTTGAATCCAGGGTGTCATTCCTCAGGGAATCATGGCCCCTTACACTTTTCACCTTTGTCCAATTGGGGACAAACATGGATCCTGATGTACTTCCTACCTACATATTTTCCAACTTAGTGTGATCAAACACATCCTGTACAATTGGGACAACCAATCTTGTTTGGCGAAGTGAAAACTTACTTGTTATCTTATATAAGCCCTCCCCCCATCCCCCAGTATTTCAGGAAGCTATCTGTCATTGGGCAAGTGGGGCTTACAGGTTAACTTTAGCCCTTACAGAATAAAGACTTTCAAACTGGCTATAGACACTATAGCCTGTTTCTGTGTAGTCCCCTCTGGTGGGTTCCCTATAACAGTTTGGTTGTTTTGTTTTGTTTTTTGGAAGTGTGCTGCAACTGTTGTTTGGTTTTGAAAGACTAGAGTCTCCGTAGGTCAGGCTAGCCTGAAACTGGCTATGTAGCAAAAAATGACTTAAACTTCTGTTCTTCCTGCTTCTACTGTACCCCACCCCAAATGCTAAGATTCCAGTCTTGTAGCACCTTGGTCTGCTCAATTCTGTTTTAAGGTTTTATAAAATTACAGAATAAACTTGAACCCCTTCATTCTGCATCCTGCGCTGTCAGCGCCATGGCAGTTCTGTCAGTACTGTTGCCCACACATCCGGAATCTGCTAAAATGTCTGCTCCACTTGCCTGACCTCCTGCCTCCTCCTCTCCTGCCTCTGATCAAATTAACTTCCTCCAATACCAAATCTACTATCACACCAATATGGCTATTTCCATACCTAATTCCTTCACCTTTCAAAAACCCAGTGAAAAAGATGCTACACTGTTTGTTTGATTTTTTTGTGGGTTTTTGTTTGTTTGTTTGGTTTGGTTTGGTTTTTTGAGACAGGGTTTCTCTGTGTAGCCCTAGCTATCCTAGAACTCACTCTGTAGACCAGGCTGGCCTTGAACTCAGAAATTCGCCTGCCTCTGCCTCCCAAGTGCTGGGATTAAAGACGTGCACCACCACTGCCCAGCACTACACTGTTTGTTAAAGGCCTTTCCAATAAATACTTTCTCACCAACCTCCAGCAGTGCTTTACAGTAATGTGCATTCTGCTTTGCATCATAGCTATTCATGTTAATTTGTTTATTCTTTACCAGTTTCATCATATACAGTTCCATCTTTTATTATTTTACTTCTGTACTCACATATTTACTTGAATATTTTAGTCTAATCTTAATCCACAATAAGAATGTACAGTGTAACACAGATAGGGCTTACTTACAATTATTCACCACTTACATACTTTCCTCAAATAAGGGTGACTACTCGTAGGCACCAGGAAGAATCATTCCTAAGCTAAGTTAAACTGCATCCCACTCCAGTTGGGATTCATCATTAATATTAAAATAAGAATTATGACTATCCTTTTCTATGCAGAAACCTAATAGTTATAAATGTTCTATGTAAAAAGCTCTAATGGTCAACAAATGAATACAGGACTGGCTATTGGCATGCGGATTTAATCCCTATATTCCAGAGTCAGAGTCAGGAGAACCTATGGGAGTACCAGATAACCAAGGGTAGAGAGATCCTGTATCAAAAACAAAAATTAATTCAGAAACTGATTTTTCGTCATCAACAAATAAACGTAGAGAGCATCCTGCCCAGCAGGTGAGGGCACAGCCTGCCAAGCCTGATGAGCTCAGTTTGATCCCAGGATCCACGTACTCAAAGGGAAGAATCACTTCTGTAAGTTGTCCTTTTGTTGTGAAGTAAGCGCACTAGAGACTGCCATATGGGCAATCTTAAAGCCAAAGAGAAAATCTTTATTATATGGGGAAGCTTGCCCAAATCCTGCAGCCCAAGCCCATGACTCTGTCTTTTATGAACAAAACCCACATCCTGACTGTTCCATTTCAGTTAGCAGGAAATGGAACTACAGAAGCCAAAAAGCAGGGGTAATACATTTGGAGACTTCTCACTTGGGTACTTTCCTGGACTCGTTGACTTAGCCTTTGTTCCTGTTTTGGCAGGTGGAATAGGTCTTTGCTCCTGTTTTGACAGGTGTTGCAACCTATAGACTGGGTTTCCAGGCCTGAGTGGTGCTTCCAACATGGCATCAGTTGTGCTAAGGTCTGGAGGCCTGTTACACTCTGACCTCCACAGGTGTGCCATGGTATGCATTCACCTGCATGCATATACAATAAATGAATGAATGAATATATGTGTGTGTTTGTGTGTACACACCATACATATATATATATATATATATATATAATGCATGCCAGAGAATAAACTTTTAAAGAAAGTGCAATTGACATAAAGGTATAGACAAAATAACAAAGATACTTTCAACACTGTTCATAGAATTCCAAGTTTTAGAGTAATTGGGGTTTGATATGTTTTTATATCCAATTTCTAGTCTCTGCAAAGGAAGCTGACTTGCCTGACTTTCTGATTTGAGACATCAGCACCCAGCCCTCAAAATTTGCTGTCTCTAACTCATTTTACAAATTCATCAGAAACTGTTCCTTCTGAAATAGGTCATTATGACATGTTAGCTTCTCTAATGATTTTCCCAGAGATGAGGCATGAAAAGTCTGCCTTGTTAGAAAATACACAAGTAATTCAAACTTCAAGAATTAAATGTACCGTTCTGTAGTATCACCTTTAAAAGCAGATTGTTTGAAATAATAACAGAGTAACTAAAATAGGAAAATCTAACTTAATATTACTTATCAATATCATAATTATATAAACCTTGAGTGAGAATAAGATTAAGCAAGACAGAAGTGATTAGCAGTTTCAAAGTCGCCCCATACCACCCCCAACAGGGTTTCTCTATGTAGCTCTGGCCATCCCAAAGCTTGCTCTTATAGAGCAGGCTCTTATAGAACTCAGTGATCTCTGCCTCTGCCTACAGAGTGCTGCCACCACCTGGCTCTCAAAGTAACTTTTATACCAAAGAAATTATTGCTATTTAGAATGATGATAAATAACATCATTACTAATATAAAACATTTGTTTGTAAACTAAGCAGTGGTTGGGTTTCTAGATCCTTAACATATAAAGTACAGCACAGAACTAATATGTAGCACTGTATCAGCACCCTCTGATGAGTACTGTTAATATTAAACAACTTAGCCTGGTTTCTACTTCAGCCTTGGAAAGTCTGAAATTCAAGGGCAGTACGTGGCAAAGAAAACAACCAGGGAGGGGCTGGAGTGGCTCAGTGGTTAAGAGCAGTTGCTTCTCTTGCAGAGGACGTGAGTTCAGCTCTCAGCACTCGCAACTATTTGTAACTCTAGTTCCAAGGGTCTGACACCCTCTTCTGACCTCTGCAGGCAGGCTGCAGAAAATCAGCTATAGGTAGTTTGGTGGCAGCACTTGCCTAGAAGTTACAAGACCTAGAATTTGATCTCTAGCTCCAGCATTGAAAGAAAGAAAATCTATAAAGCCAAAAAAAAATAAAGTGCCCACTAAAGTAAAGCTTATTTTCTAAATATACATTTCATCATTTTATTACTAAAGGAATAATTACTAAAACTCTAAAACATGACACATATCTATGACTGTTCCTACGTTCTAAAAGTTTCTACTCATCAACATTCTACTTAGAGATTATGGGTAGATTAGAAAAGACTTTACCTCAGAAGAAAAAAACTACTTAGCATTTCTAGTCACTTCTGGTAACATCTGCTTCACGAATAACTAAAAAAGATGCAACTTTAACATTAAGAGTAAACACAATTTTAAAAATAGAATGTTAGAGATGCTTTATATTATAATTCTTTAATATAATTCTGAACAATTATCTGCAAGTGTTTTTTGGCAGCCTGTCTACAGATCAGCTCATACATGCTTAGGTAAACACAAGATTCCTTTGTGTTCTAGGACATTTAGCCTGCTTTACTAAAGAATTTACATGTAATTTAAGCCCCAACAGGAATAGAGCTTACACATCATTGATCTACCCGCCACTCCTCCCCTCATACAGATATGTAACTGGTATCTGTATGAGAGTACATAGCACATATGTAGTGTACACACACACACACATACACACATATATTCCTCATACAGAACTTGGAGATGTTCCTTTAAACAGTGCCAGTTACCAAGTTTCACTTATCACCATGTCTATTCCCCTTTATTAGGACAGAAATCAAAGTTCAACATAGTTTATAAGAAGTGCAAATCTTATCAAATTACTGGGACTTTTGTTGTTCTTTTGAGAGAGTATAGCCCAGCTAGACAGAACTGTCTGTGTAGTACAAGTCTCAAACTTGTGGGCATCCTCATGCCTCAAGCTCCAAGTACTGGGATTACAAGCATGGTCCACTATGCCTGGCTACTGGGACTTTTAAATGAAGAGGATTTATTTTACATTTATTTTACCCCCCCTCCACGTCCGTCTTCCTTCCTTCCTTCCTTTCTTTCTTTTCAGTACCATGGATTGAACCCAGGGCCTTCTGCATGTTATGTAAGTATTCTACCAAGGAGCTATTCTTGAGACAAGGTTTTGTTATATATTCCAAAATGGCCTCAAACCCACAATCCTCTTGCCTTTGTCTCTTAAGTGGTAGGATTAAAGGCATGTAGCACTGTGCCCAGCTAGACTGTCTTAACTAGATATTCAGGCATACTTTATATACAAGATGCTCTAAATATTTCAGAATCATTTAAAAAATATTTAGCCTACAATATATATATATTTATATTATGTAAAGCTCTATCAATAATATAGTTCTGGATATCCTAGAATTGATTATGTAGATCAAGTTACCCCTAAACTCACAGAGATCCAATTCCTTCTACCTTCAGAGTTCTGGGATTAGAGGTGCCCACCACACCATACCTGGCTTTTTAAATATATCTTAATTTAAATAATATTAAATCAGACATCGTGGAAAGGAAGAAAATGTAGAGGGCTGGTGAGATAACTCAGCAGGAAAATATATTTGTCACCAAGCCTATAACCCGAGTTCTATCCCTGGACTGCACATGGTAGAATGAAAAACCCAACTCCCATGAGTTGACCTACAGCCTCCACATGCACACCATGATGGGTGAAGGCATATGAACCCACAAGTAAATGAATACATAAATGTGATAACAGTAAAGTATAGAGGCTGAAGAAAAAGCTCAACCATTATGAGCATTTGTTGTTCTTGCAGAAGACCCAGGTTCGAGTCTCAGCACCCACATGGTAGCTCACAAGCTCCTATAACTCTAATTCCAGAGGATCTGACAAGCTTGCCCTCTACTGACCTCTGCATTTACCAGGCATGCACATGGTGCACAAACATGAAAGCAAAACACTCACATAAATCTTTTTTTTTTTTTTTATGTTCTTAAGTCCAAATAGAAGTAAAAATATTCAGGTTTTGAATGTGACCAAAGTCAATCTCAACCACTATAACAGATTCTATTTTTTGAGAAAATCTTCATATTATACACATATATAATATGGTTATCCACTATAAACAAGTTTTTAGTTTATTTATTTTATGCATCTAAGCATATTGCCTGCATGAATATATGTGTATCACACTCATGCCTGGTGAGAAGAGGTGTCAGATGCTCTGGAAGTGAAGTTACAGACTTGGGTGAGCTGTCCTGTGAGTTCTGGAAATTGAACTCGGGTCTTCTGCAAAAGTGGTAAGTGCTCTTACGTTCTGAGCCATCTATCCAGCACTGTAATAGAGTATTTATAAAAGAGAACGTTGTGTCCTCGTGCTGTACAAACGTAGAGTTTAAAGGAACGAGTGTAGCGCATACCTTGCTGAGCTAAAGTTGATCTAAGCATCCCCGTCTTTGACCAGATTTTCACTTGTCCATCTTCTCCAACTGTGCAGAAAAAAAAATTATCTGTAGAAAATAATCTTAATTTTAAACATTTAGATGTTTATATATGTACATGTAAACTTGAGATCCAATTCATTCCAAGTGTAACAGAGTATGTTTTAACTGTAAATTTAAATCGAAATTACATGAAAAAAAAAAAGCTTTCATCAACGTAACCTAACTTCCATAGTCAAAATTTCATTTTTTTTCCTTCAAACTTGGAAAACTCAGGAATGTGTTACTCAAATACTACTTCCGTTGCCATTATGATGTCCACTTAGACTTTAAGGAAAGTATTCTCCATGTAGTATCTACTACAGTTACCACCACCAGGGAAATGAAATCCACCTGTGACCATCTTAGCTCAAACAGGAAGAAAGAGCCTGGAGCTACAGAGAGTCATTTAAGAAAGGGATTTCTGGTTGGGTGGTTGGTTGGGTGGGTGGTTGGTTGGTTGGTTGGTTGATTTGTTATTCGGTTGGTTGTTTGGTTGGTTTTTGTTTTTCCAAGACAAGGACTTACTATATTGCTCTGGCTGTCCCTAACTCACTATGTAGACCAGGTTGGTCTCAAACTCACTGCCATCCACCTGCCCCTGCCTCTGGGCAGGGATCAAAGGTGTGCATCACCACGCCCAGCAGGATTTTTCTTTTTATTTACTTAGTTGTTATATTCTACTTCTGTGGTGCTAGGGACCAAACCTAGAACTTTGTACATAGTAGGTGAATACTCTGCTGCTGAGATACATTTCAGCCTAGAATTTATATTTCCTGCCTAATTTTTAAAATGATTCACATCTAAATATGCTGGAAAAGAAGCCATTGGAAAAGAAGTTAAAGGTACCAGGGAGACACAGGACATGTCACTAAAAAAAGTAATAATAATAAATTTAAAATCCTCCTAGAGAAGGTCTAAAGGAGAGATTAAAAGCATCTGCACAGACTGTAGGTACTCCTTCTTCAAGGGGTGTAGCTTAAGCTTGCGCTTCTTCATGTGCTCCTACCTGGTGACTTGCTTCTAAGAACAGAGCGGGATGGAATGGCCAAGTATGATTTCTAAGGGTGAATCAGAAAAGATACTGTGGTTTCTAACTTGCCATTTTTTTGAACCCCTGGGAAGCCACGTGCCATGATGTAAAAATATTCTTTTAACCTATGTGGCAAGGAATTAAGATCTCCTACTAAAGCCAGAGAAGAACCAAGGCTCATGCCAGCATCCACATGTGTAAGCCAGGACAATCAAGCCTTCTCAGGACTGTAGCCACATGTTACAACTTGAAGGAACCTCATGGCACATAAAACACCCACCCGCCAAAGCTGCTCCAGGCCTACGGAAATGGCCACACATTCAATAATTATTGTTTAAGTCTAATTGCTGAAGTAACTCATTATGCAGCAATAGATGACTAATACAGTAAGTTCTACCTGGAGTAGGGCTGGAATAGAAGAGAGAAGGCAGATATAGGTTAAGTTATATGAAAAAAATTTCAATTTTAGAATTTTTTAAAATTATAACTTTTACCTGCTCTAGGACTTAATCATTCTACAAGCATCCTTTGATAGAACAAATAAAAGTAATGATTAGTATAGATCTCAAGAAATGGAGATAGTGAAACCCTCCTGTAGTCCCAGCATTGAGAAGGCTGAGGCAGTTGCTAATGAGACCAGACTGAACTACAAAATGAATACCAAGCCAGCCTGTTCTTCATATCAAGAGTCTATCTCCAGATAGAAAATGAAGAAAAAATAAAATATTCTGAATGATACCATTTATACAGCAGTCTAGATTGGTACTGTGACAATTATTTGTTACTAGACAGTAAAAATATGCTACTGCTAAAGGAATATGGTGGTTAGTTTTAAATGTCAACTTGGCACATCCAGAACCACCTGGGAAGAGAATCCCAACTGAGAAATTATCTAGATTAAGTTGGCCAGGAGGCATGCCCGTGGGGGATTATCTTGACTATTACTTGATATAGGAAAACCCAGCCCAGAGTGGGCAAGTACCGCTTCATGGCTGCCCAGAACTGCATGACAGCAAAGGAAGCGGGTTCAGTATTTGCTCTCTCTCTGTTCTTGATTGTGGAAGCAATGCACTGAGTTCCTGCCTTTGCTTCCCCACAAAATAAACTATAATCTGGACTCATAAACTACAATAAGTCCTTTCCACCCAGACCCTGGCTTTGCTCACATTATTTTATTACAACACAGAAATGAAAGTAAAACAATGAAAATATCTTCTAGGAAACTCTCTCTACAAATTCAGGAAAGGGTTATTTGGGGGTGAGGAGGAGGAGACTGATCAGTGGTAGCTCACTTGCCTCATGTGTGAAAGGTCCTGGCTTTGATCCCTGCAGGGCAAAGAGAGGCGAATTTGCAGAACACTGACCTGTCACTAATGCGGTCCCCTCGTAGTTCCATCTTCCGGCCAGCACAGCCCCACAATGAGCCTCTACACTTTTTTCCACTCTTCCCAACTTGGAAATCAGATGAAACTTACCTAAAAGAAATTATCTGTGAGAATCTATTTTATTAGTTAACTTATATTAGAATATTTGATTTCCTCCTACTAGATTAATTAGCATTAATGAACTAAAAATTAGCTGTTAGGCACTAGAGGCATAAGAATAACATAGTCTCATTATTTTTTCTTGATTCAAGGAACACATGTCTAAATGTTGCATCAAAAAGATACAAAAATGTAGCATGATAGATACTCACATAGAATTTGTCTAGTAAGCAAAAAAATTAAATTTAAAAATATACATAAGCCCTGACTTTTTGGAGTAATGTAAATGAATTACAAATGAGAAATTAGTTATATACATTTGAAAGATGTGGAACACATTTTTTAAAGATCACAAATGCCTTACAACTGTCCACACACTGGAACATGCCCATAATGTCAGCGCATAAGAGGCCAAGGACAGTGATTCCAG
The DNA here is from genome assembly GCA_036184795.1 of Tokudaia tokunoshimensis. Lineage (NCBI taxonomy): Eukaryota > Metazoa > Chordata > Mammalia > Rodentia > Muridae > Tokudaia > Tokudaia tokunoshimensis. The sequence goes on along the minus strand of BTHU01000003.1, from coordinate 90,633,476 downwards.
AACAGCCTGGGACATACAGAGAGACTTAGAAGGTGTGGGTTCAGGGACAGGGAGAGGGAAAACACAAAGAAAAGGGGAGGGGAGAGGGGCTGAGGGGGAGATGGACCCAAAGGGGGACATAATATTACACAACTACTAAATGTAATATTTACAGTAGTCTAGTATCTGGGTTATTCATTCTAAAAATTATATATTAAAGAATTAAATGAATGAACGTATATATGATAGAATAACCATAGTTCCTTACTGTTTCCAAGAATTGGAAAAAGAAAAACTAAGCCCTGTAGTATTGAATTAGAATTGGTGTAACCAGAATACATTCAAGGTTTAGATAGAGAGTGAAAGAGAACTGGTTACTGACATGCATCTAATTTGTTTTTACATTTATTTATTTATTTATCTACTGGGGGAAGAGGCATGCATGTACCAAAGAATGCATATAGAGTCCAGAGGACAACTTGCAGAAGTCAGTTTCTCCTTCCCACAATGGGGTTTTAGGGAATGAATTCAGGCCCTCAGGCTCGGCAGCAAGTGGCTTTACCCACCGAGCCACTGAACGGCTCTAATATTTTAAGTATACACTTGAATCCCCATGTCCTAGTTGTTTGATGAAGAGTCTGAAGAGTGGCCACACACCATTGGAAAGAACACTCCTGGCAATGCCTGTATCTTGACTTTTAAATATGATTAACCATCTAAAGACAGAGCTGTTTGGAAAACAAAGACCACAAGATTAGTTTCAGGCATCTTGTGCAGTTAAGGACGTGCTCAAAGTGTGATGAGAACATCTACAAAACAAGAGCAAAAATTAATGTCCTTGGCTCCACTGATTGTGCTCTCGTGGCCAAATGTGGGACACTTTCAAAATCAAGGTTAAGAAATTATAATAACAGAATATTAATAAAAAAATATCTATGAGATTAACCTAACATTAAACCAAATAAGAAAAATGGCACAGGACAGAAAGGTTTTTGGTTTTTGTTTTTTCTTTTTTTGGAAGTAGAATACCAACTATCTAACATGGATAGATTACCAGAGACAGAAAAGCTACCCCTGGCAGCTTTTCTGGTAACAAATGATCTGGCCCTAAGAATCATCAGTTGAGTTTTAGAAATGAGAGTAAGTCTAAGCAGGGAAAAATCACGTTTATGTAGTATCAAAAATATATTTTCATAAACAAGTTATTAAAAGGGAGAAAATAGAGGCTAGAAAGATGGTTCAGCGGTTTAAGAGCACTTGTTGCTCTTGCAGGAGACTGACTTTACTTCTCAATACCCCACATGAAGGTTCGCAACGGTCTATAACTCCAGTTCCAGAGAATTTGACACTCTGGTCTGATCTCTCCAGGCACTGGAATGCGTGTGGTGCACATGCATACATATAGGCAAAAGACAACTACACATAAAATAAAACTAATCAAAAAGCAGGGGAGAAAATAGTAACATCATAATAGATTTACTTAGTAAGCATTGGCTATCAGATAAGGAAAGTTAACATCGCAATAATGTGTCAAATCAACACCATGAATTTCCCAATATTCCCATTAAAAATTTGTAAGCTGAATCAAATCTTAAAGAAACAGTGGGAAAAAGAAAACCCAGGGATTTTCTATAAAGTAAAAGACTTCCTTCAAAATCAAGGTCACAAAGGAAAATAAAATGACAGTGGATGTACATCAAATAGCAGTGTTTTAAGACAACTCCCGGCACAACCACAGTACTGTACTATATTGTTCATACAAAGCGGTGCAGAGGCCGCTCATTAAAAACTCACCATCAGAGCTTGTGAGGACAAAGCTCTCGGCCTGCGTCTGTTTCTTTATGCCTAAGCTCTTGGGAAACCAGTGAAGGTCTATTGGGTAGATGTCATCGGGCAGCTTGACTATCAGGCTGGTCTCACTGGTTAGCAGGTTCCACTTCACTATCTGGTGATCGTCACTGCAGGAGTACAGCTCCTCAGCCGTAGTCCAGCCCACACAGCTCACTAATTCTTGATGTGGTGCTGCGTCAAGGAGATGTAAAGCACAAAAGACTTACATCTTTAAAGTCATTCAGGATGTGGATCATGAAGAGCCAAATGAATAGACAAATGTTTTCAAGCTTCTAAATGTAGTATTTCATTGTGCGACCTTTTTTTTTTTACATTATTTTTTATGATTTATTTAACTTGAATTTATGTGCATTGATGTGAGGATGTCAGATCCCTTGGAACTGGAGTTACAGTTGTGAGCTGCCATGTCGGTGCTGGGAATTGAACCCAGTCCTTTGGAAGAGCAGAGTGGTGCTCTTAACCACTGAGCCATCACTCTAGCCCCTCATTGTGTGACTTTTAATATCTTTTCCATATAAAGGAAATTATCTTCTAAATAAGTTTCAAGAATAGAAATCAAAGAAGAAAGCCAGACAGAGAGGGAATAAAATTTGTGATTGAAGATATTTCTTAAGCATGGTCAATACACACACACACACTCTCTCTCTCTTTGTCTCTCTCTCTGTCTGTCTCTCTGTCTGTCTGTCTCTCTCTCTCTCTCTCTCTCTCTCTCTCTCTCTCTCTCTCTCTCTCTCTCTCTCTCTCTCTCAAAAACAGCAAGTAAAAACCCAAAAGGTAGGAAATGATGTTGGGAGATAGGCAGGAAGAAAGGGAGACCAAAGACATAAATACTTATGCACACATCTTATTACATGAGCTATTTGATTAGTTATTAGAACAATATATCTTATCATTTTAAATTGTTGTAGATTTATTTAACAAGTATGATCTATTTAATGTGTGTGAATGTTCTGCTTGCATGTATGTCTGTGTACCATATACAGGGCTGGTACCTGTGGAAGTCAGAAGAGGGTTCCAGATCTACTGGAACTGGAATGAGCTAGCTAACTCTGTCTATTTGATTAAGCTGGAGTCATTCGGAAGGAGGGAACCTCTACATTTGAAGGAAATGACCCACTAGATTGGCCTGTGGCGCATTTTTCTAGATTGATGATGAATGTGAAAGGGCCCTGCTCACTGTGGGCAGTGCTCTGGGATAGTGGGCCTAGGTCATAGAAGGATAGGTCAAGCATGCCGTGAGAGACAAGCCAGTAAGCAGAACCCTTCCATGGCCTCTGCATCAGCTCCTGCTTCTTGGTGCCTCCCGTTTGAGTTCCTGCCCTGACTTTCATTTGAAAGCCCATGACTTTCAAGTGAAGGACTGTGATATGTAACTCCCTCCCCTGGTTGCTTTTGGTCATGATGTTTTATCACAGCAATACAAAGCTAAGATATAGATTTATGGATGGTTGTGAACCACCATGTGAGTGCTGTTAATTGAATTGTGTCCTTGGAAAGACCAGTAAGCACTCTTAAAGTCTAAGTCATCTCACCAACATTCTCTCTCTTTTTGAGACAGGGTCTCCCTAAGTATCCAGAGCTGGTGTAGAACTTACTATGTAGACCAGACTGGCCTCAAAAATCACAGATATCCATCTGTCTCTGCCTCTGCCTCCCAAGTGCTGGGGTTAAAGGCATGAGCCACCATGCCCAGTAACACATATTGTTTAGTAAATTAAAAACATTAATTTTTTTAAAGACTGGACTGTAACAGTGAACTGTCTCTTTCAGTTGCACATTATGATGATGATCTTCTAGGGAAGGTGGGACCTAACATCTGGAATGACCATCTTACCATTGCTCCTGTTTTCATGTTAGTTACCTATTTCTATTTTGACTTTTTCATTTGTATGATCTAAAGAGGAGTCCTAGGGCTCTATGTATGATGGCTACATCCCCAGCCCTTAGTTATTTATGTTTAATTAACAATATAATGTTTTTAAGTCTTAAAAACATATTTATTATGGGGGAGTGGTCACATATGCGTGTGTGGTGTGTGTATGTGTGTGTGCGCATGTGTGTGTGTGTTTGTATGAACATGTGTGTGTGTGTGTGTGTGTGTGTGTGTATGTGTGAGTAAGCACTGCCAAAATGCTTGTGTAAAAGTCAGAAGACATCTTGCAGGAGTGTGCAGAAGTCGGTTTTTCCCTTCTACCATGTAGGCCCCAGGAATCGAACACAGAACAGGCACCTTTACCCACTGAACCAGCTCAAGGCTCCAACAATACAAATTTTCTGACACTGAAATAAAGAATAATTCAGCTATGATTTACCTATAAGATGCATAGTAATAAATGAAATATGATCCCCACCCCCCAATTCTTTATTCCCTTTAGTTTTATCAGTCTCTGATTTAACCCAAGAATTTCTATGTAAGTTCTCACATCTGCTATCAGGACAAACTGTTTCCCCTAGCAGACTATGTACCTGAAGGAAATATTCCATTTGTCACTTGTGTAAGGTGCTTATTCTTATTTATCTTTCTACTTCTGACTCACCAGGTCAGCCCTGGTTAGGTTGCCTATTCTCTTAGAGTTCTTCTACAATCTTCTCACGTTCTCCTTATTTTTCCAGCAATGTTCATTTTACCTTATGTGAACAAACTTTTTCCAAGGAAAGAGACTGAGCCATAATCATTCTGATGTGTTCCAAGATCTATTAATTAGTTCAACATTTGATAAATTAAGCAAACAAATAAAAAGACGGAAGTGACTGCGGACTATTCTGAACTGAAGCCCAAGGTACAGGAAAGGACACTGGGCCACTAGCAAAGAGTTCAGCACAACTGCAGTCACCGCACAATGCTTCCTTTTTAAGGATTTACTTGATTTTTATTTGTGTATGTGTGTGTATGCCACATGTGTATGTCAGTGTCCTCAGAAGCCAGGAGAGGGCATCAGGTCCCCTGGAGTTACAGGGAGCTGCAAGTCAATCAATGCAAACCACACTTGGGCCCTCTGGAAGCACAGCGAGTGCTCCTGGCTGCGGAGCTGTCCGCCCAGCCCTAACATTTCTAAAACCAAGACAAGCAGCAAGGCAACCCAACATCACACACATACACCTCAAAACACAACAAGAGTGATTTCTATAAGGTTATTAACATGTATGTCCAGGGTTAGTGAAGACAGTAGCCATGGGGAGGACTACTAGATGAAGAAATCTAAAACAGGAGTTACTCTTGAGCTTAAAAGGGGAACTGCAGACAGTGGGCACCTACAGTACTATGAATTCCTGAGAGCGCCCTTTGAAATGAGAGAAAACCAATTTAAAGAAAAGAGAAATCATATCTCTATTCAAGAATTAAATAATTAAAATACTATAAATAAAAACAAAATTTAAAAGGAGAAGGATATGTCTAAATCAGTATTTTCCTATTTCTGATGAGGATCAAATTTTTTCTTTGTTTCACACCTATAGCAGATCAACATCTTGAAAGATGAAATAAAAATGGAGGCTGGGAGTATAGTTTCCATGTAGAAATTACACTTAATACACTCAAGGTAGGCTTGGGTTCAATCCCCAGTCATAAAATAAACAAGCAAGCAAGCAAACAAATAAACCTTATATTACTAAAGCATGATCTTTAAATGCTGCAAGAACAATAAATTGAAATAGTAAGTCTCCCCCATATTAAGTTTCTTATTCCCTCACAGATTGGCAATGAAGCCCACAGGTAATGTTTGAGAACTGATTGAAATGTCTAATAAGATGAGGAGGGCCAATTGTACCTCCTTAAAGTCCAATTAAAGGCTCTCTCTGACAAAAATATAAAGGTTGTGTATATAGGAAAAGAATGATTGCTCTCTTCCCTTGTGAAATAATAAAAGGCTTACTGTTCAGATTTCCCTAGTTTGTCCTCTACTTTATCAGAAGTACACAGAAATAAAGCAAAACTAACTGAGCACCTATGTGTGAGCTCGCATTACAAAGTATTCAGATTTTTGTTTCGTTTTTTGAGACAGGGTTTCTCTGTGTAGTCCTGGCTGTCCTGGAACTCACACTGTAGACCAGGCTGGCTTTGAACTCAGAAGTCTGCCTGCCTCCTAGTGCTGGGACTTAAGGTAGGCACCACCACTGCCTGGAGGATTATTCAGATTTTGTTAAAGACTCTTTTTAAGATTCTATTAGACTAAACAATGGTTAATTTTTAAATACGTAAGAAATAGAATAATAAAAATGTCAGTAAGTATTAGAAAGTAAGACTTTGGGCTCACAGTACACCAGAAAAATCTACAACTGGGGTCTTAAATATTTTGAAAACAATTTGTTTATAAAATAACTTTTCAGAAATGGAAAATAGGCAATAAGTAGAGTCAAAAGAGCAGAAGAGAACTTGACGGTATGACCACAGGTTGAAGGCAGTGAGATCTGTAAGTTTAAAAGGATATGCTTTGGTTCCTTTAAGAGAGATATCTTCAGTCTCATGTCTCCAGTTCCAGAGAAATTTTAAATACTACTTGATTGTATTCACTGTAAAGATAAAGAGAACACATATCATCATTGAGAACTGTACATACACATGCATGTATGCACACACCCTACACCTTCTGAATTCCAAGAAACACAACAGTACCTTCAATTCCTCTAATGTAAACACATGGAGAGAGGAGGAAAAGTCTCGGTCTGACAAGGCCAAGAATTGACGGCACCATGGGTTGAACATCCAAGGCTCAACAGACCTACTCTTTTTTTTTTTTTTTTAATTTAATTTAATTTTATTTTTTTAATTTACATTCCAAATCACTTCCCCTTTCCCGTTTCCTCCCTCCCCGAAAGTCCCATAAGCCCCCTTCCCCTCCCTCTTTTCTCCGTTCAACCCCCTCTCATTACTCTGTCCTGGCGTTCCCCTACATCCAGTCTTTCCCAGGACCAGGGGTCTCTCCTTCCATCTTTTTAGAAATCTACTTGATATGCCTGATTGTGTCTAGGGTATTCTGAGATTCTGGGTCAATATCCCCTTATCAGTGACTTCATACCATGTGTGATCTTTTGTGATTGGGTTACCTCACTAAGGATGATATTTCAAGTTCTGACCATTTGCCTAGGAATTTCGTGAATTCATTGTTTTTAATTGCAGAGTAGTATTCCATTGTGTAAATATACCACATCTTCTGAATCCATTCCTCCGTTGAGGGACATCTGGGTTCTTTCCAGCTTCTGGCTATTATAAATAAGGCTGCTATGAATATAGTGGAGCATGTGTCCTTATTGCATGCAGGTAAAGTCTCTGGGTATATGCCCAGGAGTGGTATAGCCAGACCTACTCTTTCAGAAAACCTCTAAGTAATGTCTGAGGCCATAGCATGCATGCACTCATACAATAAATAAATGAATTCTTAAACAAACAAAGAAACAAAGAAACACTTTCCAACGGCTGTCCTGGGACCAAATCAAAAGATGCAGCAAACCAGGAAACCCTCAATCACAGCTCAGTTTTGATCCTGTCTAATGAGCTAACTTCCTCAGGCTAAACTACATTTTTAAGTGCCTTAAATCTATAATCTACAAGCTATTACCAATGTGTGTGTGTCTCAGTCTGGGACTAACAATCTATAGTGGGGGAAAAAACTGCCCAACAGCTATAGTTAACACAGTGAAAAACAGCTGCATTGCTTAAGGACAAGGCTATAAATTGCTTTAAAAGTTCTACAGGCTGGGCGTGGTGGTGCTGCTACTTGAAAGGAAAAGACGAGGTGGTTTAAACCCATGAATGAGACCAACATGGACAGCATAAGGAAACCCCATCTCAAAAAAACCTTTTTTTTTTTTAAAGTTGGTCACAAAATTAACTTGTATCAGAGCATTATTATAGTACACGCACTTAATCCCAGAACTTGGGAGACAGAGGCAAGTGAATCTCAGTGAGTTCAAGGCCAGCCTGGTTTACACAGTGAGTTCCAGGACTTTCAGAGATACATAATAGAACCTGTCCAAAAAACATATGAACAAAACAAAAAACAACAAACAAACAAAAACCAGTATTTAATTACCAAAGGAAATTAAAAACAAAACAAAAAACATTGTAAACACTCTCCAAATAATTGCATAACCAAAGAGCTAATCTATCTGAGTCCAATATACATTTACATTTTTTGAGCAGTATCACTAGACAATACAAAAAAAAATCAAGCAAGAATATAATCAAGTGAGAATATAATTAAAGGGGTAAAAAAAATCTCTACCATTCTAAAATTAGAGAACTCCATCAAAGGAGGTGCTAACCAGAGATTTTCTTTAAAAAGAACCATTAGGGCTCCCTGAGGTCACCTCTCAGTCCCCAGATTCGGGAAGTCCCCTGGGCAGGCAGAGTGTGCAGCACTCTCTGCTTCTCTCTTTGGCTGATTTCTCTTAAATTTAAAAAGTATAAAACTGTACGTGGCACAGACAGGACAAATATGATTTACTTCAGGCACATTTCCCAGATTCATTTTTGATACAAAGGAGCTCCCTAGCTTTCTCAAAACTCCTTCCACCTTTCCATCAGACCCTTTTGGGATTAACTAATATTAATGTGTTAATCTCAAAGATTCAAGGAAGAAAGACCACTGACCTAAACCACCATAGCTAAATTAATTAAAGCAAGCTTTTATACTCATAAACACGGGCTGTCTCCCCCTAAAGGTAGGATTCAAGAATCAGCATTGGACATGGGGGACGATAAGGGCTTGTAGCTCAGAGGTAGCAGGGTTCCAAATGGGGGATTTGGTGAGAACAATAGGAAGGGTTACAGATGCGAATATAACAAGGCGGTCATAACAACAGGTGGTCATAAGAACCTTTGAAACAAAGGTAGGGTTGCAAGGTGGTCATTACAACTTCTTGAAATAAAAGCCCGGTCTTCTTTTCCTGGAACAGGCAATACAGAATCATTTGCTGTTAAAGTTCAGGTGGGGTACAGCCTGAGAAACAAATTTAATCATAAACAGGAATGAGTCCACGTAGTCTTTACTACTGGATGACTTTGGAGCCTACGGTACTTTCCATCCTTAGAAGAAAAAGGGTAAATAACACTTTAGCATATAAAAACCTGGTTCATCACAATTATTCAAATTTATTAACATTTTTTTCCAAAGTACAAAAAAATTACAGAATTCTTGTTGCTTCTGCAACAAACCATAGATAAGATATTTACATATTTATACTACTAACTACAACCTGAAACCTAATATTTGGAATAATGAAATACAATCACATCCATAATATAGATACTTCCTCACCAGGAGAAATCATAATCAAGCTTTACATAGTAAGAGCAGTGCATTCTTGTTGATGGTTCACCCACCATTCAGAAATAATGATGGCAAATAATCAGAGAAAGAAAACAACAGCCTAACACAGGAACGAGTCTCCCTGGCTTAGAAAGACTTTCCCTATATAGTCCACTTAGCTGAAATCAGCTATATGAATAACATCTAAATGTTGACACAGTATTAAATAAAAAAATAAAACAGTATTTTCCCCACATAGCCGATCTGAAGAAGTACAGAGCAGCCTGAATGCTACATTGAAGGTATTTGTATCTGCCCATGTGGGATGGCTAATTTCAATTGTCAACTAGGCTGGAATAAGGAAAACCTAGGGCATCAATAGGACACATCGAAAGCTGTGTCTGGGATAATGTTTACAGAGGTTTAGCTGAGGAAGAAAGTCCCACCTTGAACGTAGGCTGTGGCACCTTCTTGTGGCTGGGATCCCAGACTAACTTAAAAAAAAGAAAAAAGTTGGACAAAGAGCAAGACAGCTGAGGACTGACTCCCCTTTCTGTTTCCTGACCAATGGTGCAACAAAGCCACTCTGCTCTCAGTGTCTTCATGTCCGTGATGAAACGCAATCTTTCAGTGAGCAAGCAAGGCTATCTCGGGAGTGGGTGGGGAAGGATCTGAGCAACCAACAGTGTCTGGGGAGCAGGGAAGGGAGGCAACAAAAAACAGAACACAGCAATAGCAATCCTTGTTCTTTATGCTACGTATCATTTATAAGTTGTTGTTGGTCTAGGGTGGGTCAACATTTATAAGGCTTGAGAAAAAACATTTGGTCAGAAAAACCTGACAGGTAGGTGTGGTACACAAGCCTGTAATCCCAGCAAATACAAATAAATTAAAGTGAAAACAAGATAGCTTGTTTGTTTATATGTTTATATGTTTATATGTTTATATGTTTATATGTTTTGAGACAGGGCCTCACTCTATAGCTTTGGTTGTCCCAGAATTCACTATGTAGACCAAGCCAGCCTCTAACTCACAAATATCCACCAGCCTCTACCTCCTGAGTGCTGGAATTAAAGGTAGTTGTCATCATGCCCAGCTAAGTGTTCATTTTCTATTATCCAGGTAGATAGACAAATGAATGTGCCCAGAACCCAGTGCTAGCAGAGAGAGAGAGAGAGAGAGAGAGACAGACAGACAGACAGACAGACATATCAAATGTCAAAATTGATAACTCTATTTGGAGTTCTTTTATGGCTCTACAATAAAAAGAAATGATAAGATTTTTTTAATTATTCAGATAAGTTTTATCAGAGCTGTTAGCAAACTAAATTTAAGGTCCATTGTATAGCTGAGAAGGAAAATAGGGGCAGGCTAACTATTTCCTAGAAAAGACTAAGACATTTGACCACCAAAGGCACCAGGAAATACTGCTTCTGCAGGATAGTACAGTTCAATTAGTAAGGACCTCCAACCCTCACCTCAGTCTAATTCCTAGATGTGCTTGTTCTCTCTGCTTTGGGTTCAGGATGTGAGCTCTGAGCTTCGTGTTCCTACTAACCATGCCTACTGCCTGCTGCCATGCTGGCCTGGCCTCTAATCCTCTAGGGCTGTTAGTCAAAATAAACTCTTCTATGAGTTACACTGATCATTGTAGTATGTATAGTTCTTTACAATTCTACTCATGATTATTTTCTACACTCCAATATTACCTTTTTATTTTGAGACAGGGTCTCACGTAGCCCAGGCTGGCCTCAATCTGGCAATATAGCTGAAGATGACCTTGAACTTCTGATTTTCTTGCCTGATGCTTAAGTACTATGCTAAATATGTACCATTAAGCCCAGTTTTCAATATTCTCTTTAAAGTTGTTTGGGGGAGGGTGTGGGGTAGGAGAGATGATTCAGCAGTTAAGAGCACTTGCTGCTCTTGCATAAGTTGGTTCCCTGTATCCACACGTCAGCTCCCAACCATTTAGAACTCCAGTCCTAGGGGAGGTGAAGCCCTTTTTGGGCTCCTTGAGCACTGCATGCACATGGAATACAGATGTAGATGCAATCAAAACACCCATAACACATTTTAAAAACATCTTTAAAATTTTATTTTATTATTGGTGTCATCGGAAGTAATAGGACAACTTTTAGGAGTCAGATCCTGGATAAAACTTGTGTCATTTGGCTTGCACTGAAATAATTTTTACCTAAAAGCTATCTCTCTGACCTCAAGACCATTATTGTAATTAATTAGTTAATTGTATGTGAGTAGAGCAGCACACCTTGCAGAAGCTGACTGGGTCCCTCCTTCCACCATGTAGTTTCTCTACTGGATGGGCCATCTTGCTAGCCCCCATGTCATTTTGAATGGCTTTTACAACTTTTTGCAGGGTGTTCAATTAATTCTAGCAAAGCACTAATTCACGAGTCTAAAAATACATATTATATAGTGAGTGAGGTTGAGGGCATGACTCGGTGGGTAAAGTGATTGTCACATAAGCATGAGGACTTGTGTTTGGATCTCTAGCACCCATGAAAAACCCCACATGTGCTTGTAACACTAGCACAGGAGAGAGAGAGATGCAGAACCCCAGAACTGCCAGGAGGTTGAGCCAATTGGTAAGTTCTGAGTTCAAAGTTGTTCCCTGTCTCAAAATCTAACACAGTGAGGCTAGAGAGGTGGCTCAGAAGTTGAGAGCACTGACCACTCTTTCAGAGATCCTGAGTTCAATTCCCAGCAACCACATGGTGGCTCACAATCATCTATATGAGGTCTGGCACCTTCTTCTGGCATGCAGGCATATATGCAGACAGAACACTGGGCACATAATAAGTAAGTCTTTAAAAAGAAAAAAAACTAACATAGCAAATGACAGAAGACACCTGATATCTACCTCCAGCCTCAACATAGGCATGAGCACCTACACACACATGTACATACAAACACACATATACACCCCAACGACTCATAAATACCAGTGATCTTCAATTCAACTAAAGTGAAGAATCATATTGCACCAACAAAATACAATGCTACATGATCATTTTTCAAATGGGCTATCTACTTGATATAGAAAGATAACTATAATATGCAAAAGAAAAGCATGATGTACAGCAATATCATAAAACTTCGGGTCAGCAAGAGGCTCATCAGGTAAAGGCACCTGTCACACAAGCCTGATGACCTGAGTTCAATCCCCAGAGTCTACCCTGAAGGCCCTGGAAGGAGGGAATGGACTTCCCAAAGTTGTTCTCCCGATCTCCACATGAGTGCCGTAGTACATGCCTATGCACACATCAAGTACATATACTACAAAAACTTTTGTAAAATATAATTCAATCCCTTGTGTGCAAATGAAAAATGATATGTCTGTTCCCACGGACTGCGCTGGAGAGACGGGTACCCAGGCTCTCCCCCCAATATAACATCACTTGGGACACGGCCTGTTGGGGCTTCCGTCTGTGCCCGAGGGCGGGTTGGCGCTGTGGTCGTCTGGGTGCCAGATCGGCGGGCCATCGTGACCACAGGGTGAGCGGCGCCACGGAGAGTGCCCTCCGCCATCTTTGCTCCAGTGACCAGGTAGTTGGGACCGCACAGGCTCAGAGACAGACAGGCATAATATCGCTTCGGTCTCAGGCAGCTTGTGTGTAACCTGCTCCCAGGTGCTGGGCTGATCTGCAGTGACCAGCGCGCCAGATCTGCTGTGGGACTTCTGCCTGGCAGAGGGACGCCCCCTCCCCCCCCAGAAGAGATCACACACCCCTGCACAGGGCAGGAGCCTGCCAGCCTCCCTTTGGCGACCTCTGCTCCAGGAATCCACTAGGCTGAGCCTTTAGATGTGCAAGGCCTCCCCAATATAAGATCACTTGGGGCAAAGCACATTAGGGCTCCAAAGTCACTCAGGAGCAGGCAGGCCCCAGAAATCGGTGCCAGGGGAATCCTGGTAATCCAGGGGGGGCAGAAATAGCTTTGCAGGCTCACAGGAGGTCCAACCAACAGCCAGAGGCAGCAGGACCAACTAACACCAGAGGTATCCAGATGGCAAAAGGCAAACGTAGGAATGTTACTAACAGTAATCAAAGTAATGTGGGACCATCCGAACCCAACTCTCCAACAGCAGCAAGTCCTGGATACCCCACCACACCGGAAAGACAAGATCTGGATTTAAAATCACTTCTCATGATGCTATTAGAGGATCACAAGAAGGACACAAATAAATCTCATAAAGAGTTACAGGAGACCATGAATCAACGGTTAGAAGCCCTTACAAAGGAAACACAAAAATCGCTTAGAGAAATGCGGGGAGAACATGGATCAAAAGATGGAGGCGCACAAGGAGACAACACAAAAAATCGCTTAACGAGATGAATCAACGGGGTAGATGCACTCACAAAGGAATCACAAAATTTGCATAAAGAAAATGCAGAAGAATATGGGTCAACAGATGGATGCCCATAAGGAGGCAACACAAAAATTGCTTAAAGAAATGAATCAACGGTTAGATGCCCTTACAAAGGAAACACGAGAAACTGCTTAAAGAAATGCAGGAGACGATGGATCAACAGATGGAATCCCATGAGGAGGAAACACAAAAATCGCTCAGAGAAATGCAGGAGAACATGGGTCATCAGGAAGAAATCCTGAAAGAGGTAATGCAAAAATACCTTAAAGAAATACAGGAAAATACAAACAAACAAGTGAAGGATCTCAGCAAATCCATCCAGGAATTAAAAAGGAAGTAGAAACAACTAAGAAATCACAAAGGGAGACAACTTTGGAGATAGAAAACCTTGGGAAGAAATCAGGAGTCATAGATGCAAACATCAACAATAGAATACAAGAGATGGAAGAAAGAATCTCAGGTGCTGAAGATTCCATAGAAAGCATCGACTCAACAGTCAAAGAAAATGCAAAATGCAAAAAACGCGTAACCCAAAACATCCAGGAAATCCAGGACACAATGAGAAGACCAAACCTAAGGATTATAGGTATAGATGAGAGTGAAGATTTGCAACTTAAAGGGCCAGTAAACATCTTCAACAAAATTATGGAGGAAAACTTCCCTAACTTAAAGAGAGAGATGCCGATGAACGTACAAGAAGCCTACAGAACTCCAAACAGACTGGACCAGAACAGAAATACCTCCCGTCACATAATAATCAAAACACCGAATGTTCTAAACAAAGAAAGAATACTAAATGCAGTAAGAGAAAAGGGCCAAGTAACATACAAAGGAAGACCTATCCGAATCACATCAGACTTCTCACCAGAGACTATGAAAGCCAGAAGATCCTGGGCAGATCTCATGCAGACACTAAGAGAGCACAAATGCCAGCCTAGACTACTATACCCAGCAAAACTCTCAATCACCATAGATGGAGAGACCAAGATATTCCATGATAAAACCAAATTTTCACAATATCTTTCCACAAATCCAGCCCTGCAACGGATAATAGGTGGAAACCTCCAATACAGGGAGAGAAACAACACCCTGGAAAAAATGAGATAATAAGCTTCTTGAATCAAACCCAAAGTAGATAACCACTCAAACATAAAGATAGCGTCAAGAATGGCAGATGGCAATAATCACTATGCCCTTAATCTCTCTTAATATCAATGGTCTCAATTCCCCAATTAAAAGACATAGACTAGCAGACTGGATACGTAAACAGGACCCAGCATTTTGCTGCATGCAGGAAACGCACCTCAGTGTCAAAGACAAACACTACCTCAGAGTAAAAGGCTGGAAAACAATTTTACAAGCAAATGGCCCCAAGAAACGAGGTGGAGTAGCCATCCTAATATCGGAAAAAAATTGATTTTCAACCTAAAGTCATCAAAAAAGACACAGAAGGACACTACATACTGATCAAGGGAAAAATCCACCATCAAGAACTCTCAATTCTGAATATCTATGCTCCAAATGCAAGGGCACCCTCATTCGTAAAAGAAACTTTACTAAAACTCAAAGCACACATCGCAACCGCACACAATAATAGTGGGTGACTTCAACACCCCGCTCTCTGAAATGGATCGTTCAGGAAAGACAGAAACTAAACAGGGACACAGTGAATCTAATTGAAGCCTTGGACCAAATGGAACTAACTGATATATATAGAACATTTCATCCTAGAGCTAAAGAATACACCTTCTTCTCAGCTCCTCATGGTACCTTCTCCAAAATTGACCATATAATTGGTCACAAATCAGACCTCAACAGATATAAGAAGATAGAAATAATCCCATGCCTCCTATCAGATCACTATGGAATAAGGGTGGTCTTCAATGGCAACAAAAACAAAAGAAAACCCACATACACATGGAGGCTGAACAATGCTCTACTCAATGATAACTTGGTCAAGGTGGAAATAAAGAAAGAAATCAAAGACTTTTTGAAAGTTAATGAAAATGAAGGCACAACATACCCTAACTTATGGGACACAATGAAAGCAGTGCTAAGAGGAAAATTCATAGCCCTGAGTGCCGCCAAAAAGAAACGGGACACAGCATACACTAACAGCTTAATGGCACACCTGAAAGCCCTGGAACATAAAGAAGCAAATACACCAAAGAGGAGTAGAAGGCAGGAAATCATCAAACTCAGGGCTGAAATCAATCAAGTAGAAACAAAGAAAACCATACAAAGAATCAACAAAACGAGGAGTTGGTTCTTTGAGAAAATCAACAAGATAGATAAGCCCTTAGCCAGACTAACCAGAGGGCACAGAGATAGTATCCAAATTAATAAAATCAGAAACGAAAAGGGAGAGATAACAACAGAAACTGAGGAAATTCAAAAAATCATCAGATCCTACTACAAAAAACCTGTATTCAACACAACTAGAAAATCTTGAGGAAATGGACAATTTCCTTGACAGATACCAAGTACCAAAATTAAATCAGGATCAAATAGACCATCTAAACCGTCCTATAACCCCTGAAGAAATAGAAGTTTTCATTGGAAGTCTTCCAACCAAAAAAAGCACAGGTCCAGATGGTTTTAGTGCAGAATTCTATCAGACCTTCAAAGAAGACCTAATACCAATACTCTTCAAACTGTTCCACAAAATAGAACAGAAGGAACACTACCCAACTCGTTCTATGAAGCCACAATTACACTAATACCAAAAGCACACAAAGATCCGACAAAGAAAGAGAATCTCAGGCCAATCTCTCTTATGAATATCGATGCAAAAATACTCAATAAAATTCTTGCCAACCAAATCCAAGAACACATCAAAACGATCATTCACCACAATCAAGTAGGCTTCATCCCAGGATGCAGGGATGGTTCAATATAAGGAAATCCATCAATGTAATCCACTACATAAACAATCTCAAAGAAAAAAACCACATGGTCATCTCATTAGATGCTGAGAAAGCATTTGACAAAATTCAGCATCCTTTCATGCTAAAGGTCTTGGAAAGATCAGGAATTCAAGGCCCATATCTAAACATAGTAAAAGCAATTTACAGCAAACCAGTAGCCAGCATCAATCTAAACGGAGAGAAACTTGAAGCAATCCCACTAAAATCAGGGACTAGACAAGGCTGCCCTCTCGCTCCATATCTTTTCAATATAGTACTTGAAGTTCTAGCTAGAGCAATTAGACAACAAAAAGAGGTCAAAGGGATACAAATTGGAAAGGAAGAAGTCAAACAATCACTATTTGCAGACGATATGATAGTATACATAAGCGACCCAAAGAACTCCACCAGAGAACTCCTACAGCTGATAAACGACTTCAGCAAAGTGGCCGGATATAAAATCAACTCAAAGCAAGTCAGAAGCCTTCCTATACTCAAAGGATAAGCAGGCTGAGAAAGAAGTAAGAAGAAATAATACCCTTTTACGATAGCCACAAACCATATTAAGTATCTTGGCGTGACGCTAACCAAACAAGTGAAAGATCTGTATGACAAGAACTTCAAGTCTCTGAAGAAAGAAGAAATGAAGAAGACCTCAGAAGATGGAAAAATCTGCCAATGCTCATGGAATTGGCAGGATTAATATAGTAAAATGAGCATCTTACCAAAAGTAATACACAGATTCAATGCAAATCCCCATCAAAATCCCAACTCAATTCTTCATAGAGTTAGAAAGAGCAATTCAAAAATTCATCTGGAATAACAGAAAACCCCAGAATAGCTAAAAACTATTCTCAAGAGTAAAAGAACTCTGGGGGAATCAGTATCCCGGACCTCAAGCTGTACTACAGAGCAATAGCTGTTAAAAAACTGCATGGTATTGGTACAGTAACAGACATGTAGATCAATGGAACAGAATGAAGACCCAGAAATGAATCCACACTCCTATGGTCACTTGATCTTTGACAAAGGAGCTAAAACCATCCAGTGGAAAAAGATAGCCTTTTCAACAAATGGTGCTGGCTCAGCTGTGAGGGCAACATGCAGAAGAATGCAAATTGACCCATCCTTATCTCCTTGCACTAAGCTCAATTCTAAGTGGATCAAAGATCTCCACATAAAACCAGACACACTGAAACTAATAGAAGGGAAACTAGGGAAGAAACTTGAACAATATGGGCACAGGGGAGAATTTCCCAAACAGAACTCCAATAGCTCATGCTCTAAGATCAAGAATAGACAAATGGGACCTCATTAAATTACAAAGTTTTTGCAAGGCAAAAGACACAGTCAAAAAGACAAAGCGGCAACCAACTAACTGGGAAATGATCTTTACCAACCTTACATCCGACAGAGGGCTAATATCCAAGATATACAAAGAACTCAAGAAGTTAAACTCCAGAGAGGCAAGTAACCCTATTAAAAAATGGGGTACAGAGCTACACAAAGAGTTCTCACCTGAAGAATATCTAATGGCTGAGAAGCACCTAAAGAGATGTTCATCATCCTTAGTCATTAGGGAACTGCAAATCAAAACCAACCCTGAGATTCCATCTCACACCAGTCAGGATGGCTAAGATCAAAAACACAGGAGACAGCAGTGTATGGCGAGGATGTGGAGAAAAGAGGAACACTCCTCCACTGCTGGTGGAATTGCAGGCTGGTACAACCACTCTGGAAAGCAGTCTGGCGGTTCCTCAGAAAACTGGGGCATGACACTTCCGGAGGATCCGGCTATACCACTCCTGGGCATATACCCAGAGACTTTACCTGCCATGCAATAAGGACACCATGCTCCACTATATTCATCAGCAGCCTTATTTATAATAGCCAGAAGTGGAAAGAACCCAGATGTCCCTCAACGGAGGAATGGATTCAGAAGATGTGGTATATTTACACAATGGAATACTACTCTGCAATTAAAAAACAATGAATTCACGAAATTCCTAGGCAAATGGTCAGAACTTGAAAATATCATCCTTAGTGAGGTAACCCAATCACAAAAGATCACACATGGTATGCAGTCACTGATAAGGGGATATTGGACCCAGAATCTCAGAATACCCTAGACACAATCAGCATATCAATAGATTTCTAAAAAAGATGGAAGGAGAGACCCCTGGTCCTGGAAAGACTGGATGTAGGGGAACGCCAGGACAGAGAAATGAGAGGGGGTAGAATGGAGAAAAGAGGGAGGGAAGGGGGCTTAGGGGACTTAATGGGAGGGGGGAAACTGGGAAAGGGAAGTGATTTGGAATGTAAATTAAAAAAATAAAATAAAAAAAAAAAGAAAGAAAAATGATATGTATTTAAGCTAGTGCGTACTAAAGCACTTTTCTGGGAAGATAGACAAAACAGTTAATGATGGAGACCAGGAAGAATCCAATGAAAAGTGATAACCATTTTCTCCCCTGTCTTTGGATACTAGGCAGGTCCTCTGCAACTGCACTATGCCCTCCCCCTATACTGTTTGACATTTTTAACATTACTCAGTAATATAATAACCAGACTGGCCTTAAGGCGCATCACAGAGATGTGCCTGCCTCCCAGGGGGCTGGAAGGCCTGGATCAGCACACTAGGAGTCTAAACATTTGTTTTGTTTTTCTGAGACAGAATCTCATAGTCCAGGCTAACCTTATAAACTAGTTATGTAAAGTGATCTTGAATTTATTATACTCCTGCCTTTTCCACCTGAGTGCAATACAGGAGTATGCAATCCACAATGGGTCTTATGCAGTGCTGAGAATCAATCCAGGGCCTCTTTAAGCACTTTACCAACCAAGTCTACATCCCCCATTCCTAAATGCCTTATTTTATCATGTTCACATTCAGACATAGGTCTACTCTATGGCTGTCGGTTCTATCTCTTCTTCATTATGCAACTTAGTTTATAGCTGTTATAAAAACCTTCGTGCTGCCCAGCATGATGATGCTTGCCTCTAACTCCAGAAATCAGTAGATAAGTAGAAATTCAAAGCTAGCCTTGGCTATAATAGTAAATTCAAGGCCAGCCTGAGCTGTATGAGACCCTGTTTCAAAAGAAAGAAAGAAAGAAAGAAAGAAAGAAAGAAAGAAAGAAAGAAAGAAAGAAAGAAAGAAAGAAAGAAAGAGAGAGGAGAGGAAGGGGAGGGGAGGGGAGGAGAGGAGAGGGGAGGGAAGGGAAGGAAAGGGAAGGGGAAGGAAAAGAAAGAAAGAAAGAAAGAAAAGAGAGAGGAAAGGAAAGAAGGAAGGAAGGACGGACGACGGAGGGAAGGAGGGAGAGAGGGAGGGAGGAAGAGAGGGAGGGAGGAACGAAGATGTTTGTTCTGACAGGGCCGATGGTTAGGATCAATTAATTTGAGGCTGTTGTTAAGTAAAAATGATTATACTGAAGACCACTTCCTTTCCACAATAGTTAAGACTTTCCATATTGACATCATCATCTGACTCAGTATTTATTATGTTTGCTATTCCTGTTGCCCCCTCTTCACTAATTCAAAGATCCATAAAGAACGGCATTTGACTGTCTTTAAGGGTTTATGCCTCTTAACCACCAAAATCTGTAACATTCTGCCCAAAAAGAACTGTGAATCTTTCCTTTCTCTTGACTAGGCACTCTTCCCTACCACATGGAAGAGTGTTTTAATACCCGATCTTAACTAAAGCTATGACTGATTTCTCTTCCCTGTAACATAACACACTTCAGTTCTTGTTAAGGATTTTCCTTCTTATCTTTCCTTTTTTTTTTTTAAATACACTCTCACTGTATAGCACTGGCTCCAACTCACCACATAGCCTAGGCTATTCTAAATGCATGGCAAAGCTCCTGCCTTCATCTCCCAAGCTATACACCCAGCTTGTAGCTATATTCTTAACTTGCCTTTTGAGATCCTTCATAAATGATTTTCTCAAATTTGATATGGCATTATTATTAGCACATACATTAAACATGCCATCACATAGTAACATCAAATACTTACGTACACTAGATGAACAAACAGTGCTATAAGACAGACTTTATCTGTTGATTTTTATAAATAAACATTCCCAGAGACACTTGATGAGTAAACTGCCCAATTACACACCCAAAGAAATAATGGGATTTAGGGTTGTTTCCTAACTTTTAACGTGTGTATGTGCGTGCCTGCACGCATGTCTGCACCACCGTTGTGCAGAGAAGGGTGTCAGGTCCCCTGCACCAGAGTTCCAGGCAGGGGTGAACTTCTCAGCATGGGTGCTGGGAAGCAAATGCAGGTCTTCTGAAGCAAGAGCAGCATGGGTCCACATGGCCGAGCCATCACTTCAGCCTGCCTGTTTTCTACCTTTCTACTAAGTTCTGCTCTGACTAGCACATACACCTTTCCATTCGGTCTAGTCCACCTTTTTATTACATTTACTTTACATGCATGAGTGTCTAATCTGCATGCTTGTGTACCTGAAGAGGGCAATGAATCCCCTAGAACTGAAGTTACAGGTGGTTATAGCACCAGGCTGGTGCTGGGAACAGAGCCTGGGTCCTCTGCAAGAGCAGTAAGTGCTTTTAACACTGAACCACCTCCCCTGACCCAGTCTACTTTTCTCAGAGTAAGTATCTCTTCCACTCAGCATTGTTGTATTTTAGAACCTCTGAAAATACCAAATACTCCAGAAGCCCCTAAAAAGAATCCCTTTATCCTCTTGGTATTCCTACTAGTCTTCCTTATCCCTCCCCCCCAAAAAATTCATTGAGCTTTACAGTGACATTTGTTTTATGAAGATGATTTATTTTCAACTATAAATATAAAGGTACATTATCATATTAGCGAATGTTTATTCAAACCACACCAATCTCCAGACTCCGCAAGACTCTCACACTTGTAGTCCTCTCCAGCACTTCCTGAGAACAACTGAACCTAACTGTTATGCATCTAAGAGCCACGATATATTTTAGAACAGCAATGTAAATTCATTCATTAAACAGGTTTATTGGTGCTCTAATATGCCAGACCCTAAATAGGTAGAGAAAAAAAAAAGCAAGAGAAAGGCTAGCAGCTCTCAATTTACAAGTTGCTGTATAAACACCTACTGGGGGCAGCCAAATTAATCAGCGGTTCTTTAACATTGCAGAGGACAAGCGATTCAGACCGCTTTTTCAAAATTATAGGAAAACTAACCATCCAGGAAAACAAAGCCTGAATACACAAAACTTAGTATACAATTTTCGGAGAGTTAGAAACTCAGTGCCAACCATCATTATCCTCAAACTCGTGTTAAAAGTCCATTAAGGAAACTAAATTTCTCGGGATTAGGAATTGTCACATGTATTTAACAATTCTGGTTATGCCTTTCACTGTGAAATGCACACAAATGCTACTTTATGAACTAATTCCCCCATAACGGTAACTAGTTATCACCAGCGAATCTTTTCTCCCCATTAGGAGCCCTGTTGGCCAAATGATTATTTAAATTCAAAACCTTTCAGTTGTGTCACTAACACAAGATAGTTCAAAAATCATTGTTATTCATAAATGGACTACAAGATCACTCACTAATCCCGGTTTCCTCGCTTTACCTGTAACTCTACATCCCAAGATCAACACCCAGAGAGAGCCCTGCTGGCTGGAAGAAGATGGAAAACAACTGATGCTCCGCAAAGCTCATCCCATCAAACCAAGAGAAGGAAGGTCCCAATGGCCGCTTCAGCTTCCAAGCCTTTTCTTCAAAGGCTCTGGAGGTGAAGAAATTTACCTCAAGTTCCAGGAAAGCGGTGGCGATTGCTCTCAGAGATCAGACCAGTTACCAAATAGGCTCCCGACCATCCCGTCACCATAGTGATTTCTAAGCGCAGTGAGCGTTCCCCCAGCCACGTTCCCGCGATACTTGCTAGGTGCCAGTCACCCGAGCGGGCTCTTGACCCCGCCCCTAACCGAGCCCGCCCTCTCACTGTATGGTTTTATTGGGCAAGTGGGCCCCGCCTACAGCCGTGGCGGGACCCTGCTTGGTATTTTTTTTCTTCTTTTTTCAAATTTCACCAGTTTTTCAAATGCTGTCGTTCTAGAAGTGCAAGAGGCTGTAGTCTCCGAAATTCTACTTCTCTTAAAGT